>OZ025211.1:15771215-16116215 GCA_964019055.1 Anthopleura xanthogrammica | reverse complement strand
ACATGGGTTTGCAGTGACTGTAAAGTCAACTTGGCTTCTCCTACCACTTGTCCTTCTTTGAATACAACTTATACTGATTTAACTACTACTAGTAGCAGTATTGATGATTTAAGCTCAGTACCAGTAATTCATGACAGTGCTACAACAGCATCTAAATCAAGAATTGACATCAATTCCCCTACCACTTGTACTTCTTTGAATACAACTAACATGATGACTAACAATACACCTTGCTTGTCTGATGATGGTAAAGACAGTGAAGATGAATTTGTAAGTGATGATGATGACATCATAATTACCTCTGTAGGCAAAGGAGAATCAAACAGGATGGGTTCTTTTGGAAATCTTGATGCCAATGATCATGACACAATTCTATCACCAACTGGCTGGCTAGACTGTAAGGTTATACAAGAGTGTCTGTTGTCACAGGCGGGATCCCTGTGTCAAGGGATGCGCCATGTTGTGTCAGGTCAGCGGGCGCACGCGTGAGACGTCGGCTTTCTCATCGTAGCACGAGGCCTGCGGCCTGCACTGTCTTGTTATCTACAACTATAACTATAATTTAAGTAGATTTAGTCGAGTTTTAAGGCTAATAAAGTTGGAATTAAGGACAAGAGTGCAGAATTTGAAACTCCACCGGCCAAGTGGCCGGATGGCAGCCGCAATAACAAGACAAATCGGAGCCAAACACGCTACGAGTCCAGTGAAGTCCTTTGGTCAAAGTTGACTGGTTCGAGGAGAAAGAACTTCAAGTTTCAAGGAAAATTGTGTTCAAAAGTTGAGCACTAACAGATCCCAGACAAGTGTCGAAGCACTAGTTGTGATTTCGAGTTGTTCAAGTGAACTTAGAAGGCGAAAAACGAGTTGTTCAAGTGAACTTTAGAAGGCGAAAATCAAGTTGTTCGAGTGAACATGGATGACGAAAATGGAGAATGTCCTGCAATCCGTCAAAGACAACCCACAGAAAAGGGCCTAGAATATCAGCTGGAAATAAAGGTAAAGAATTTCTTCGCAAAGAAAGCAGAATTATGTAAGGAAATGAGATCTACCCTCATGTTGAGAGGCCAATGTGATGATGTATCCAAGTGGAAACAGGAGCTAAGTAAAGCCCACGTCATCCAGCTAGATCTTTCTGATATACATGGTTCAATTGCACAGTTGGGTGGTGATGAGGGACTAGCCGGAGTCAGGGATGTATGGAGTCAAGTTTCAAGTGAATGGAATAACTTTCAAGAGGTTGTACACTCAGAAATCAGGTATGTGGAACAGTTACACTTAGAAAAGGCCAAATCAGTGTGTGGGTCTAGAGTTTCTAAGAGTTCAAGAAAGTCAAAATCCTCCATAGAAAGTATTCAAACTGCCCTTTCCCATAAGGATAAGTATGTGCTGCAAAAGAGAGAAGCTAGCTTAAAGGTTGATCTTGCCTTCTTGGGAAATGAGCAGAGACCTAAAGCTACAGAAAGAACTAGCACAAAGTCAAGCTCAATTTAAAGTATGTATGGAGAGTGAAAAAATGGAGTCTAAGTTGAATGATCAGAAAAGTATTCTTTCTGCCCTTCCAAAAGAAAGTCATGCTGATTCAATGGAGAGATACTTTGGTTCTCTTTCCTTTGACCACACCCTTGATGAGCCAGTGGAGTCAGTTCCAATGCCACAGCTTCCACCTCCCCTCAATCATGTTGTTGTATCTAGTCCAGATGAGAATGTTGCAACTGTTCACACTACCACCAAGCCACATACTACTACTACTGTAACCACCCCCCTAATCAGCCCAGCTCAGTATGCTGTCTTGAACAACCAAAACATAGTAGCAGGCCAACACAGCCTCCCCCCAATCAGAAATGACCAACATGTTGTTCAGTCAACTGCAAACCAGGCCCTTCCAAACTCCAACTTCCCTAGTGGCCAGCTTATTGCTGCAGTAAATTCAAGTCACCACCATTCTACCCCAGTGAGTGTCAGTCAGCAGCCAAGGATGTCTAGTGGGATATCCCCCATCAGCTCTAGAGCCCCCCTTCTGTACCATGAGTGGCACCGCCTGCCTGTTCATGAAGATAAGTCTATAGGCAATGTCCAGTACACACCTGGTGTGATGAATCCAAGAGCACCTGTGTTTGAACCCAAGACTGCAACAACCTCCCCTCCCACTGTGCATGAATACCTCATGAGCACAAGTAACAATGTTGGCCGCCAAAGACCACATCAAGAACCACAAGACTCATCTTCTAACTCCGCCGAATGGCAAAGAGTAGCTGTCAATCTAGAGAAATGTATGAGCAAGTTAGCAGAAACTAACAACAGACTCTTGACCAGTATAAGACCCGACGAGAGATCAAGCGCATCCCCTTCAAGAGTTAAGGTGACCATTCCACTCTTCAGTGGTGACCCGTTGCAATATCCTATATGGCATAGTGCCTTTAAAGCTCATGTTGATGCCAAGGGCTTGGATGCAGATACTAAACTGAACCTTCTCAACCAGTACGTCTCTGGAGGACCAAAGCAAGTCGTAGAACATTACCTCTTAATTGGCACTGAAGACGCCTACATGAAAGCAAAATCGGTCCTACACGACAGGTACGGCAACCCAAACGTCGTGAGTTCAGCGTTCTTAACTAAGCTTGAGAAGTGGCCAAGGATAAACCCCAGAGATGCAGGAGGTCTGAGAGATTTTTCAGATTTCCTTGACAAAGTTGTTGCTGCAAGAGAAAACATCCCAAGTCTTGCCATCCTTGACTTCGCTAAAGAAAACGTCAAGTTGATCGCCAAGCTACCATACCATGTTGAGAGTAAGTGGAGAGAAGTGATCACAACCTGGAGAATTAAGAACGGCGAATCGAGCTACCCAACTTTCCTAAAGTTCACTGATTTTGTCAGAGAGGCTGCTGACAGAGCTAACATACCTGAACTGGAGGACTTGTCTAAGTTGACTAGTAAGCCTAAGTGGGCAAAGAGTTCAGGTATACAAGTTCTAGCAACATCAGCGTCTCACAAACAACAGCCTCGAGGAGAGCCAACCGAACAAGTGACCAAGCTCAAGAAAGAACCAGCTGCGAGAGCAGACCAAAAGGTTTGCTTGTACTGCGGCAAGGGACATCACCTCAACGACTGTAAAGAATTCCAAGAAAAACCTTTCCCCGTGAGAAAGAACTTTTTCTTTAAGCGAAAGCTGTGCCTGGGTTGTACCAATGGCAATCACCAAATCAAGGATTGCAAAAGCTTGTCAACTTGCAAACAGTGCGGAGGAGCCCACTTAACCTGTTTGCACCAAGAAGAAAAGGGAGACAGCAAGTGCACCAGCGTCTGCGGTATCGAGCATCAGTACGGAACTTACAACAGTATGATTGTTCCAGTCTGGGTGAGACCGGAAGGAGACCCATCCAAAGAGATTCTTCAATACACGGTACTGGATGACCAATCAAATGTCAGTTTCATTACCAGAAAATTGTGTAACAGCCTCGGTCTTCAAGGAACCCCAGCAACGTTGTCCCTAACAACTATGCAAGATGCTGACGTAGCTGGGACACCAATCGAGTCAGTGGTGTGGAAGTACTAGATTACCACAAGGAGCACACCATCAAGCTGCCAGCCCTGTACGCTTGGAAGCAAATATCAGCTGATCCCTCCCAGATCCCTAAACCTGAGGTTGCCCAGAAATGGGATCATCTTGAACGAATCGCTGAAAACATCATCCCGTACCAACCGGGCATCGAGATATCTCTACTCATAGGAAGTAACTGCCCGCAAGCCATCCGCCCTCGAGAGATATGCGCCGGAGAGGAAGATGAGCCCTATGGGCAGAAGAGCCTGCTCGGTTGGGGCATATCGGTCAAGTCTGCAAGTCCAGACAGGAAAGCCAAGGCAAGGTGTGCAACAAGATCTCTCAGATGCGCAGTCAGTTCGTAGTGCCAACTAAGACGAAGGAAGTTGTCGCCACCGATGTACTGAAGGTGCTGGAGGCCGACTTCCAGGAAGCAAGTACAAGGTCAAAGCCCCTCTCAGTTGAAGACAGAAGGTTTCTGCGACTACTGGAAGATGGGATATGCAAACTTGATAACGGACATTATCAAATGCCCCTTCCTCTCAAGACAGATAGCATCAGTCTTCCTTACAACCGCCCTCTAGCAGAGAAGAGGTGGAGACAGCTCCACTCAAGATTCAAGAAGAACCCGAAGTTTCTGGAAGACTACAGGAATTTATGAAAGGAATTCATGAAAGATGTAATCCTCTCATGTGCAGAAAAGGTTCCAGAAGAACGTCTCAATGTTCGAGATGGAAAGATCAACTACGTACCCCATACAGGCGTGTATAACCCAAGAAAACCTGGACAGATACGAGTAGTTTTTGACTGCTCAGCACGTTATGAGGGAGTGTCTCTCAACGATTGCTTGCTCCAAGGCCCAGACCAGCTAAATGGTCTACTGGGTGTGCTGTGTCGATTTCGAGAAGAGAAAGTCGCTTTCACCATGGATATCAAAGGAATGTTCCACCAGTTCTTTGTGTCTGAGCAACATAGGGACCTGTTAAGGTTCCTGTGGTGGGAAGACGCAGACCAAGAGAAAGATGTCATCGAGTACAGAATGAAGGTACACTTATTCGGTGCAGCAAGTTCCCCTGGTTGTGCCAACTTTGGTCTGAGGAAAGCAGCAGACGATGGTGAAAAGGAGTTTGGAGCTGATGCAGCAACACTCATTCGAGAAGACTTCTACGTAGACGATTGTCTAAAGTCCACCCAAACAGTACAAGAAGCCGTCAAGCTGATTAACTCATGTCAAGCAGTGTGCGCCAAAGCAGGCTTGCGCTTGCACAAGATCACCAGCAACAATAAAGAAGTCCTACAGGCTGTTCCTGTGGAAGATCGCTCAAAGAACACTAGAGAAATCGACTTGAAGGTCGACCCTTTGCCCATCGAACGAGCATTGGGCGTTGTGTGGTGCGTAGAAGATGACACCTTCCAATTCCGTATCGAACTGAAGGACAGACCATTTACGGGTCGCGGTGTGTTATTGACAGTGTGTTCTATCTATGATCCAATCGGCTATGTAGCACCAGTCGTCTTACAAGGAAAAAAGATTCTCCAACAGATGTGCAGAGATGGGCTAGACTGGGACAGTCCTGTTCCAGACTCGCTTCAACCATCGTGGGAAAAGTGGCGCACAGAGATAACCGATCTAGAGAGACTAAAGGTACCAAGATGCTTCAAGCCGAACGACTTTGACGAAGTAAGGTCAGTAGAAGTCCATCACTTCAGTGACGCAAGTGTAGAGGGCTATGGGCAGTGCTCATACCTCCGAACAGTTAACCAAGAGAACCGTGCTCACTGTTCCTTCATCGTAGGTAAAGCTAGAGTCACGCCGCTAAAGCAAAGCACCATCCCCAGACTAGAGTTAGCAGCAGCAACAACCTCAGCAAAGATGAGCGGATTCTTAAGAGCTGAGTTGTCGCCCCCAAAGCTAAAGGAGTACTACTGGACTGACAGCAAGGTTGTTCTCGGTTACGTGAAGAACGAAGCGCGAAGATTCCATATCTATGTAGCAAATAGAGTCCAGCAGATGAGAGATGACAGACCCCAACGCTTGGATGTACGTGGAAACGAGCCAAAACCCAGCAGACGACGACTCACGCGGCTTGACAGCTCGTCAGTTGCTGAACGGTTCATGCTGGTTGACAGGGCCAAAGTTCCTGTGGGAAGACGGTCCCTTTGAAGTCAAGCAACCAGAAGACCACCCGCTAAGTGAATCAGACCTCGAGGTAAAGAAAGGGAAGACCCTCTTAACCAAGACACAAGTCCTGCCAAGCCACTTAGAAGCAAGCAGACTGAGTCACATCTCCTCATGGTTTAAGGCAAAGAAAGTTGTTGCCTTGTGTCTCCAGTTGTTGGCCAGGTTCCAAAGTCGAGGAATCAAGCATGATAGAGAGACCAAAGCAGAAGCCTCCAAAGCGCTGCAAGCAACATCAATGACCCCGTCACTTCTTAAAGAAGCGGAGAAAGTGATCATCAGAGGTGTTCAACGCGAATACTTCCCAGAAGAACTCAGGGCATTAAGTAGCCTGAGTAGATGCAGCGGTGAAACAGAGAGGAATCTTGTCAAGAAGAAAAAGACTATGTTGCAGAAAGCTAGTTCCATCTACAAGTTGAACCCCTACATAGATCAAGATGGACTGATTCGGGTTGGAGGTCGTATCGGAACTGCTGATGTCCCTGAAGAAATGCGTCATCCTGTTCTCCTCCCCCGAAAGTGTCACGTGACGATGCTCATTCGTTTCTACCACGAGGAAGTCAATCACATGGGTCGTAGTACTACCCATAATGAACTGCGCCAAAGAGGGTATTGGATCACCGGTGGATCATCCGCTGTAGCGAATGTCATTTCCCAGTGCATAATGTGTCGCAGACAACGCAGAGCCCTCGAGCAACAGCAGATGGCAAGTCTTCCTAAGGACAGGGTTTTACAGGCCTTGCCCTTTAGCTACTGTGCTGTAGATTATTTTGGCCCGTTTGTAGTCAAGGAGAGAAGAAGCGAAGTGAAACGCTACGGAGTGCTATTCACGTGCCTTGCGTCAAGAGGAGTGCACCTCGAAACTGCGAACAGTTTGGACACGTCCTCATTCATAAATGCCCTAAGACGATTCCTTTCCCGTCGCGGCCCCGTGAGACAGATAAGATGTGACCAGGGAACGAACTTCGTTGGCGCCCAAAATGAGCTCAAGGCAGCACTCACCGAAATGAGCCAAGAACGAGTAGCAGAGTACCTACTTGGACAAGACTGCGAATGGATCTCCTTTCGGATGAACACACCACATTCCAGTCACATGGGCGGCTCCTGGGAGCGCCAAATTGGTACAGTGCGAAGAGCCTTGGAACCTGCCCTCAGAAACCATGGTGGACAACTGGACGACGAGTCGTTAAGGACTGTCATGACGAAAGTGGAAAGCATCGTCAATTCGAGACCCTTGACGACTAATAATCTGTGCGACTCAGATGCGCCAGAGCCCTTGACACCAAGTCACCTCCTTACTATGAAACCCAAGTTGCTGATGCCACCCCCAGGAGAGTTCCAGAAGGCTGATGTGTATAGCAGACATCGCTGGAGAAGAGTACAATATCTCGTTAATGATTTCTGGCTAAGATGGCGAAGAGAATTCCTTCACACCCTTCAAGAGCGTCAGAAGTGGGTGAATCCTAAAAGAGACCTCAGAGTGGGAGATGTAGTGATTGTAAAAGACGGAGATTTGACAAGAAACAAGTGGCCCCTTGCTAAGGTAGTCAGACCTTACCATCAGAAGACAATCACGTGAGAAAGGTTAAACTCCTCATGGCTGATGGAGCTCTTGACCAGAGGCAAGCGCCTACATCCTCCATCCTATCTGGACAGACCAATCCACAAGTTGGTTCTTCTCCTCCCTGCCGAAGACTGCACGGACAACTAAACAGAAGATTACCGGGGATTCCCAGCCGAGGAGCCTTAGTTTCCTTTCAAGACATTGAACTTTGTTTACATGGAACGTTTACTGAACACTGAACTTTATGGAGTTGTTGTTGTCAACATGTTAATGATATTAGAAAGTTTTAGATATTGTAACTGTAAGCCACAGTTAGAGGAGCCATGTTGCCACAGGCGGGATCCCTGTGTCAAGGGATGCGCCATGTTGTGTCAGGTCAGTGGGCGCGCACGTGAGAGGTCGGCTTTCTCATCGTAGCACGAGGCCTGCAGCCTGCACTGTCTTGTTATCTACAACTATAACTATAATTTAAGTAGATTTAGTCGAGTTTTAAGGCTAATAAAGTTGGAATTAAGGACAAGAGTGCAGAATTTGAAACTCCACCGGCCAAGTGGCCGGATGGCAGCCACAGTGTCAGATCTGTTTACAGAAAGTAAACCCTTTAATCGAAGGTTTTCAAAGACCAACACTTGGTCCAGTTAGGAACTTTTCAATAATGACAAGTGAATTTGTTCAAATCTTACACACAGGAAGATCACACTGGGTGTGTGTAAGTTCCATCAACTGTCCACAAGGAATAGTCAATTTGTATGACAGTCTGTTTAATGACATTATTGAAAATGAGGTGGAGGAGCAAGCAAAAAGTCTGTTTGGTGGTAATTTTCAAGGTATAGAGAATGTCCCAGTTCAGCAGCAACTGAATGGAAGTGACTGTGGGGTTTTTGCAGTTGCATTTGCAACATGTCTTGTTTACGGTTGTAATCCCCAGGACTTTATGTTTCATATACCACAGATGAGACCACATTTACTTGAGTGCCTAAAAGCTGGTGAAATGAGACTTTTCCCACATTTTTGAAACTTACTTAAAAATGACTACTGCTGAAACACAAATTACAGCCAAGAACTTTATTTCTATCTTAAACTACTAACAAATACAGTTTGGATAGAATAATAAATAATTAGTATTATATTTCTAATGTTTAGTTCAGAGTTAAGAGAGGGAAAACAAAGTTTTTACAATTTATCCCTGCAGTTTACGTTTTCTGCAAACCCTGACATTCCAATGGCTTGTGAGGAAATGGACTTTTCTTTGCTGCCAATCAAAACTTATTAGCTGATGCCTTTTATTTTTTTGACTGGCAGCAGTGAAAAACCCATTTCACAACTAGTATAGCCATTTTTAGTAGCTATATATCTTATTGGACTCCATAGTGGAAAGCTTCAGTCTCATGCAAATTTTGCAGCCTTAGGAATTTTTTCTTTTCAAATTATTTCTTTATGTGGCGGCATTGAGTCCTGTTATAAGATATTACAGAATAAATTGGTATGATATGTTTGTAAAAACATTATATGATGCATCTCATTGCTAAGTTACTGGTCCTTACCATATCATGGTAAGAGAAATAAAAAATACAGTAGGAGTGCCAGCAAAACAACTTTATCAGTAATAAAATACTATGAAAACTGATGGGACTCAGCAAAGCATGTGGCCTTGTTAGTCTCACTAAAGCATCTAATAAATAATATGTACATGTGGGTTTGCTACAAAAATGTTTTTTTTCTTCCTCTTGTAAATAAACAATTATTTATTATTATGAAATTAATTGAAATCTTATTCAAAATTAAACATGGGAATGGGATTGAGCTTTGAACAAAACATAGGCTATGGGACTATAAAGTTTGGTTGGGAAATTGTGTAAAATTTGAGATCTTCATCTTATTAATACTAAGAATCATTATGTGAGGAGACAGAACAGCAAAGAGAACTACGGAAATGGAAACCAAATATTGTGTGTATTTTATTTCATTACTCAATAATCACTGCTTCATGAAATACTTGAAAGCTAACATATTAAAGCCAATTTTTCTGTATTTCTGTTTGCCTTTTTGCCTCCTTTATCATAGGAATTAATATGGGCTAATCAAATGGTATAATGGGAGGGCACAAGTTAACAAGTGCTGAACACACCCTTATAATTCTGTCGATTGCTGGCACTTTGGATTCTGGCGGTCCACTCTGATTGCATATGAGGAAGTCAGTGGGAAGTGTACTCTGTAAAATAGTGTACTTACGGCGTAGCAAACCAATGACTCTCTCCACATGGATTCTGACGCTGGCGATGCCTCTTGTTTTTTCAACATCGACAGGATCCAGCTGGGTCTTGCCTTTAGTGAATGCTGGAATAACCAGCTTAGCTTGCTTCAGGCCAACACTTTCTGCTATGGTGAACCCCCTGTCTGCCATTACCATGTCACCAGGCATTAGTTTGTCCAGCATGCCACAGTTTTCAGTCAAATATTTGTCTGAGGTTCTACCTCCCCATGCTTGAGATATATACGAAATGGTTCCTTGTGGGGTAATGCCAATCAATACTTTTATTGTATTGTGGTGTTTATAAGACGAGAAAGTTTGTGCCCGGGCTAGAAGGTTAGTTGGTCGATCAATAAAAACTTCAAAGCAGTCTATGACCACAGTCACTTTTTTCCCAAAAGCTTGCTGGAAACACATTGGCATTGTTTTCCATAGCTGATTTCTGTCTGGCCAGTAAATGAGTGGCGACAAACGAGAATCCAATACAGTCAACCACGAAGAAAATATCCTGGATACTGTTGGTAGTGATACTTGGAAACGGTATGCCAGTTCTTGAAATGGTATATTAAGTCGAAGCTTAATCAGAACAATGACAAATTCCTGAAATTTGCTGAGAGTTTGACTGCGCCGAGTGATGCTAGTAGAAACGTGGTCAAAGACAGTCAACAGAATTTCAGTGGAAGGCAATCCAGTATAAAACCTAACTTTCTCGTCTGTATTGAAATAATCTTGGGTTGGAGCCTGATATCCATTTCCCGAAAACATGTACTCGAACTCTTCAGTTTGAGATATGGAAGATGTCGTCTGGCAATGTTCGTTTTCAGTCTGGACGAAGACGCTATGGACGCGGCATGGGTCGGTTTGACTTACAGAGCAGGACATAGAATCATCATGATCACAGCTCGAACACAGATTTGACGCTTGATCTTCTTCTTCTAAGGTTTCTTTGGTAGATGGACCCTCTCCAAAGTCAATATTTTCGAGGGAAAATCCGCTAACATCTAACTGCTGGCGTTTAACAGCAGCCTCATACTCGAGGCGTTCAAGAGACCTCTTTCGTCTCTCCTTTGATCGGGCAGCTCTCGCTTCGACGGCTTCACGATTTACTTTTATTTAGTTTTTCCAAGATTCAAGGTAGGCACCCAGTCGTTATTAAACTTATCCCACGCTGCTGCCGGTTTTCCTGACTCGAAATGCCTTCTACAAACTCTTTCGTTCTTCAGAATATTCTTCCATTCTACGTCGTCGCGACTTATCGCCAAAATCCATTTTCCTCGTCTCTCTCTGCTCAGTTCTTCAGCTTGTTCTCCTTGTTTTTCAACAACTGAAGGTATTCTGAAGAACCCTATAGCCCTGTCTTTTCTACTATTACTCGAACAATCTACAATAATACTGTTTCGTTTAGTTTATTACGTTAATTAATAATTGATGAACTCTGTTGATTTAAGTACTGTGATTGACACTTACTAAGTAAATATCGTGTTACAGATGATAGTAAGTAAACTCGTGTTACGCATGTGATTGACCAGATATAAAAGGATTGCTAACCAGGAGGTCATTAAGTGAAGTCACAAGTAAAGCTAACCCGAAGTTCAAGATTGCTAACCTGTTTTTTGTTTTACTACATATGTAAACTGTTTAAGACGTATACCCGTCACAGAAGTAAGTGAAAGAATTAGTATTAGAACGTTTAGTTCATAACAATTGTAAGTAATCGTACATTTGTACTTATTCTAGATCGAATAGCTAATCTAAGTACTGAATAAAGTTATACGATTTGTGGCTACGATACTGTCTCTGAATACAACGCAACAAATACAGTGAACCATGACAAAAGTTGCTCTACACGCATGAAATGATGCTGTTCGATACGCTTTGTTTACATATATGCGACACCAACATGGCGGATAGCAACCGTCGTCAAGCAGTTAGTCAAGTGAGTGAAAACCAAGAATAGACTTATCGGGAGTCTGAGTAACTGTCGAGAGTCGAGAGTCGATAGTACCAGGTCGAGAGTCGAGAGTACCAAGTCGAGAGTCGAGACTACTATGTCGAGAGTCTGAAAAATACAGAATAATTTTAGAATATTATGATATGTGACATATTATGCCTGTACGCCTCTTAGGAATATTTGTTTCTTAGGGAAATTCAGTAAAATACTAAAATGCTATATTGGAATTAATATCTTTAGTATGAATAAAAATGAATTGTTTGTGTTAAAACTATTATAATCTTGTACTGGCATTACGAACTATTTGAATATATAGTTTGGACTTTGGATAATGTAAAGGGTATAGGAAAAACAGATAACATGAGTTAATTTAGAATTTATCGTCAGCTGCGCTAACATTTAGTTGCCGCGAAAACTTGGAAGTAAACGGCTTCAAAGCAATTCTTGAAACGAAATTTGTGAATTTACTAATATGAAAATGATCAGTGTCCGTCCCTTATAGTTCCGAGTTTGATCAGAGGTTCACCATTTCATATTTAGAAAGTCAAACCTTTCTGCAATGTACTAAACCTGATTGACAAAGTACTCAGTCACGATCGTAAATATAGAAAATTCATGAACGCTGCGTAGAACTTAAATGGAACAGTAGATCACATTTCGACTTGGAACTATTATACGGTAATTAATGCTATAGAGCAAGATGAAACACGTCCAGCTCTCTCTTCTAAACACGATCACTTTATGAGTGTTACTGAAATTGGTTATCCGACACAAGTTAAATCGTCGCCGGATGACGGAGTTGTCACAGGATAAAATCAAAGTTCAAAATTAACCGAGTTTATAAACAGGATACAGAACATAGAAAATGCCATTGGAATAAAAGTGATAAATGATAGCGTAAGAAAATTAAAACAGAATACTGTAACTTTTACTTATATTTCGTAGTTTTTCTTGTTGTTTATTCATCGGAATCAGTATATATATGATACCAGACCAGATATCTGACCTGGGTCAAATTGCATGAAGGTTGTCATATAACAAATCTAATTAAAAAAAATAAAGAAAGCAAATTAGGAGCATTGTAAACTTCATCCTTAAAGTTTATATTTTTATTCCCATACTCAGTCGTAATGCCAGTACAAGATTATAATAGTTTTAACACAAACAATTCATTTTTATTCATACTAAATATATTACTTCCAATATAGTATTTTAATATTTTACTGAATTTGACTACGTTTTTTCATATGAAATATTTTTACTTTTTTATTTCTTTGTCTGTCTTTGTATAAAAAAGAAGATCCTATAAATGACAATATGCTCTGAAAGAAAATATAAACTTCTAGCCCTCCCATTTTTAAAGTGCTCCGCCGTCCCTGATAAAAAAATGACGACATATTAATTTCCTTCTTCCCTACTTACGAGAGCACTAAAATGTCCAGAAATAAAATCGTTCAGTTTCAATTCCATGTCAAGAATTAATACAATCAACAACTTGCAACATACTTACAAACAGATCATCAAAGCACCACCCAAAATATACTAATACCCTTTACAGGGTCACTTGAGGGCGTTCCAGAATGCACTGCACGAAGGGGTAAAAATTGACTCCACTCATTTCCGGGCTATTATTCTCGTTGAGGGTATTCTCGTAGCTAGAGACACGGACTAGAAGCAATTGCAACCTCGTGGCTTTCTTATAATCTTTTACCTTTGTTCGTAACACTATCTGGACTTACGAAAGTTTTAATACAAGGTAAAATTTCGTTGCCTTCTTTTTTTCTTTTGAATTGTCGAATGCCTTTAAATTACTTGCAAAAGGACAGCATGTTTGGTTGAGTGCAACAAGCAAGGGTTTGTTTTGTCGTACGACCCACAGGGTTCATATAACCGTTGCTTTTATCAATGCTTGGCCAAAGCCCTCAACATCAAATCGGAGGATTTGATTGCAACTCTCGAGGCTTTCATGGTCGAAAACCAGTTTCTTCCCGTGATTGACGAGGTAAGTTGTCAAAGTTGTTAACTTTTAAAACTATATTTCCGTCTTCTTTTAGCTTTAAACTACTGTGTATCTATAATCCGCATTATGATATAAAAAGAGTTTTACTTCAGCAATAAGCAACGACGTAGTAAAAATTGCAATATACTTTAACTTAACGTATTGTTCTTTGGTGGGACTTGAACCCATGCGGTACCCTGGTCCCAGGAAATGATTCAAAGCGATAGACATCCAAAAAGAGCTTTAAATCTAATATGCTAGTATGCGAGTCCGTTGTCAAAGTCTTATTCTGCTTTATGATTTATTTATTCCTCGATCAGATACTTACAACCATTATCGTTGGTGCGACCCCCGAAGTGCAAACTAGCCTTTCGATGGCCGTCCATCAAAGAACTAAACTAGAAAAATTAATTTTTTGAGGGAGATTTTACGCTGAATTAAATATTTTAGAGTCCAAAATCTCTCTCAAAACTGGGAATGGTTGTAACGAATGACAACCTAGTAAAATTTCCAAGGACAGCGCTTAGATTATCTCAAGTCATTCGCGTATTTTTCTGTGGTTTCTTCACCTTCCGGATACAATCCTATGTTGGTAGATATACTCGATAGGGATATCCACTTACATTTCCTTTTGCACCAAAATGCGATTAAATTGTTTATTTTATTATTATCGTATACGGGCTTAACAATAATCAAGAATGTGAGACATTTTTTTATCAAGCGCCAAACGTTAAATAAACAAAAACGATTCGTGTTGGGTTGTTGTTATTTTTGATAAAGATCCGAGCGCCGGAATCACTGCCATGAAGACTTGACAGTGGTTTATGCAGAACACACACCCACAGCTCTACAGTTTTACTGGGAAAGGAAAAATTGAATGCAAGAGCGTGACCTCTTTCGCTTTGAAAATACACAAACAATCAATATCTACAGCTGTTCCGTCGTGGTCGGATTTTAACGTTGCATTTTTTTGTTTTTCGCGTGATTTTAACGTTGGATGTTCCATGTATCAAGCTAGATGGCAATCACTCACAACTCCTTATCTCCAATCATGCACGGTTACCACAAACATGCAGTCCTACCCTGTAAATATTTCTCTTTCTACATATTTCTCTTAAACTCCTCTCTCCAGCTTTGTTAAACCAACTCTTTTTAGCCCAAACCTTCCTTCATGTATTAATAAACAACAATGCGCCTCGAATCCATTTCCTTCATTTAACCGTAACGTTGTTCCCTGCAACACCTTTCGTCACCTTATTATCCCCTTATCCACATGCAGATACCTTCCTTGTATTCCAAACTTACCACACATCACGACACAATCATTACATGTTACAGGGTTTTCTATACCGACTTGCACGGTCTTTTTATATATTTGCACTGACATTTATATATGTACAGTGTATTTAAACGTTTTTTATGCTTCATATACGCGATTATATTTACTTCCCCGTTCTTTTTTAACTGCACGGCTTTCTGTACCTGATTTTTTCTTTACATCAATTTCCAAAAGCCAAGTCTTTGATTGTCAGCCGCTAAAAGAAACCCTCTCTCTCAATGATTACAAGCCCGAATACATAAAAACCCCTCTGCGTAATGTAGTTACATACGTCACCTGATTATACGTATAAATTATGTGCATAAATTAAGTACTTGCAATAAAGACACGAGAGATACAACAACTGGCGACGAGCGATGGCGACAAATATTCCTGATTTTCTGCCTTTTAACGTCCATCAAGACAACAACGCAGGTCCTAGATGGGAGAAATGGTTGAAACGACTCGAGAGACTCTTCGTTGGAATGAAACTCGAGGGTGATAAGCAAAAACGAGCACTTTTATTACACTACGCAGGACCCGATGTCGATGACATATTCGATACACTTACCGACACAGGCGAAGATAAGGATTACAAGAAAGCAGTTGAAAAGCTAAACGAATACTTTAATCTACAAATCAACACTACCTACGAGGTCTACAACTTCAGAACAGCAAAGCAGAAGGAAGAGGAATGTCATCTTTAACTACAAAGGTTTTCTAATAACGATTTCTCAATTTAAAGCTCATGAAATGAACACTTGTTTAAATGCAGAACGTGTATGATCAAAATATCAAGTAATTTAATTTTTGCTGTCGGACGCCGTGCCAAAAGACCCAACTCCCTCCTTGGAATTGAGGACAGCTCTAGAGCCATACATGTACGAGGCTGGGCTCGATCCAGACAATCTATCTGGCAACAAACAATATATCATGGAGGGACTGATTTCATACAACAGGTGTGTGTTTGTGTGCTAACTTTTACCTTCAAGTTGTTCATGATCTCAAATTCTCTTTCTCCCTCTTATCCTGTTTCCTTCTAACTCATTCTTAGAATGTTGCAGAGTAGCACTTAGCTAAATGCGTTTCTTTTCTTTTTCTCTGGTACAGCGAGAGTCAACCTGTAACTTTGCTTGTTGAATCTAGTCCAGAAAAAGAATTGGACGATAGTTCAAGATCAAAAAAAGATGGAAAGTCGTGCAAGCTTGAAAGGTAACTTAAATGAAGACAGTTGTAGAAAGGAATCTATTATTAGTATGCACGATCAGCACCTAAACTGAACAAAAACTACTCTGCTCTTTTTTTAGTGAAATTAAATTTCTACGGGGAAATAGCGACTTTCCGATCTACGTTTCCAATCTGCGCCAAGGTATGCCAACTTGGATGCCATAAGAATGCTGACGGAAAATGTAGCAGGAAAAAAAATTGCAGGCGCCAGCCAAGGCTACCTTGTGACGAGCGAGTCAGAATTGATACCAAACTTTGTTACTGTGAAGCCTAATGGTGCTTGCATTTGTTAATGTAAGGCACATACGATCTCTTCGTTGTACTCGCATTCTCTTGCCGCAGCCGAGATACATCAGTGTCTAGAGAAATATTTAGTTTGGTTTCACCAACAAGGAGGAGCAAACTTGACAGCCGCTGCTTCAAGTTGGGCGCCAAAAAATACGGGTAAGAAACCCGGCCAGCAGAAACGCCTTCGAATGAACCGCAGGGAAGCCACCTCGAGAAATGAGGGCACTACCAAGAGAGCCAATAGTAATAACTCTGGTGACAATGTCGATGAAGATGGCGGAGCCTGGGAAGGCAAATAAAAACCATGTGTAACGTACTCAACTCACTGCTAGATGATTCTGGACAACAGCTAGATGATGAGTCCCTACGAACATTCTTATGTGAGGCAAAAGCCATCATAAACTGTAGACCGCTGACAACAGACACCGTTGGATCCCCAGACTCACTAGAACCCCTCACTCCAAATCACTTGCTGGCATCCAAATCGAGACTCGTGATACCGCCACCAGGGGAGTTCCAGCGCGCCGACATGCACATTAAACGCAGATGGCGCAGAGTACAGTTTCTGATCAACCAGTTCTGGAATCGTTGGAAGAGCGAATTTCTACAGTCACTTCAGCAAAGGCAGAAGTGGACCCGTCCAAGACGCAACATGAGGGTTAACGACGTCGTCATCATAAAGGACGACAGTACACCCTGTAACCAGTGGCGACTAGGCAGTGTGGAAGAAACGTACCCCGATGAGGAAGGAACGGTGAGGAAGGTGCGACTAGCAGTAGGAGATCCAAGTACCGAAGCTTCTAACAGAAAGGCAAGGACACTGGAGAGACCCGTACAGAAACTTGTGCTGTTGGTTGCCCAAGAAAAATAGAAGAAAACGATTCCCCGACGAGGAGCCTTACAAAACATGAACGTTTGAAGATTGAGTTTAGATAAAGTTAAAAAAAAAAAGTTTGTCGCGTTTGATTTATTGTAAATACCAGTAGGGTATTTAGTATGGAGTGTTATTACTGCCAAAATTCACTTTTGGTATTATGAAGGAAATTTGGAGTGCTGATGTTGTCATATTATTCGGGCTGTTTTCGCGTTATGATGGTGTTTTCGCGTTATGATGCTAATAATTCGGGCTGTTTTCGCGTTATGATGGTGTTTTCGCGTTATGATGCTAATAATTCGGGCTGTTTTCGCGTTATGATGGCGTTTTCGCGTTATGATGGTACCAAGAACCTTTGCGAGCGTTTATACGGATCGAGAGGTCTTATGGGAAGGATAACAAAACCACGTGACAAATCCAAAATGGCGGAACTGAACGAGAAAACATTTGGATCTTCACTCAAAGAATGTGTTGACAAACTAGCGACGGCTGGAGAAGCTTTGAAAAAATGTACCGAATCTTCTCCCGTGACAAGTGGAGATATACTGGAATCCGAGTAAAGCCATCAATACCACCATGTATAACTAGTTTCCACCTATGATACAAAGTGATTCAGATTACCAATCTTATTTTCAAACACTATCCCCCAGGGGTACTTCGGTGGTACTGGAATCCAAAGATCCTAAATCGCAAGAGTTTAGAAATCAGCCTAAGCACTGCATGGTCACTCTGAAGGTACTTGGATATCCCCCAATACATAATATTAATTAATGAAAACTTATAATTTTCTATTTAGAGCTAATGCACCTATCAATGTTACAGTGGATTTCACATAACTTTGGGGACTTTGATTACATTTCTTAGCCCCGGGGTCCCCCCTTGGGCTTAACATTGATAGGTGCATTACTATGAGCATAAATAAGTCCATGCATACAGTACTTATGTTACATCGTCCATGGATACATAATTTTGTGTATAAATAAAATACCTTATGAGCTTGTGATGACCATCGATATGCCACAATGCTAACGGTACTGTGATGTTATACACTCGACGTGGAATTGAAGTGAGCCACCTTAAAGCATCACCATTTGGATCCACCCGATGCATTGTTTCTCTTATTCTCTGTTGGGTGACCTTGATCTGCCGTCTAGAAAGTTCTCCATGTACTCTGCGAAACCCAATATTTGGAAACTCAGTCATTATTTCCTTGACGACAGTATCCAATTCTGCATCTATTATGGCTGAATAAGAGGCTCTAATTGACAATCCAAACTCTTGCATCCGCCGATGTACCGTTCGTATTGATATACTCAACATTCGCGATATATCTTCAGCACTGAAATCGTGATCGATTAAGTACTCCAACTGTTCTTTGTTAACAGATATTCTTGGGCGTCCTACCTTCCCAGGATAATGAACAGGACACTGATAAGCCAAATCTAGCATTCCATTGCATTCCTCAAGACATGCAATTGCTTCTCTGATATTTTGGAAAATTGAGGCATCTACTTCTGTATTGGTTCTTGAAATATCATAATAAATTCGAAAAAGACTCTTCCACAGCTCCTCCAATTTGTAAATAAAGTAATCTACCTCGCCTCTTCCGAGAGAACTTTGAAAGCTCCGTACAAATTTCATTCAGTTCCGCCATTTTGGATTTGTCACGTGGTTTTGTTATCCTTCCCATAAGACCTCTCGATCCGTATATACGCTCGCAAAGGTTCTTGGTACCATCATAACGCGAAAACACCATCATAACGCGAAAACAGCCCGAATTATTAGCATCATAACGCGAAAACACCATCATAACGCGAAAACAGCCCGAATTATTAGCATCATAACGCGAAAACACCATCATAACGCGAAAACAGCCCGAATAATATGACAACATCAGCACTCCAAATTTCCTTCATAATACCAAAAGTGAATTTTGGCAGTAATAACACTCCATAATTTAGGGGAGCCATGTAACCGCAGACTCGACAGTTATGACGTCATCACCTAGGACGGCGTAGCCAGAAGGCAACGTCGTTCGACGGTGTAACACGAGAGATTCCGTTGTCTTTCTCAGTAGTAGTTTAGAACGATTAGGCTTCTAATAAACGTCCCGTTAAGTACGAAAAACGTGTGTGAACGCATTTACAGTCGACAAGACATACAAGGTTGTTGAAAAATGATCCAAAGCAGCATATGGGATTAGAAACATAATAAGCAAATTTGATAATGAAAGAGGCATCCACCCAGTATCAAGCAGCCACACACATGCCTGTGCTACTGATGGTGTTAAAGTATTGTGCATAGCCAGGAAGAACTTCATTCTTTTAAGAATATTTCAAAGACACCATTGCACAAACTAAATGTGTTGTTGCTACACTCATGGCAAACAAGGCACAAAATGAACCTCTTCAGAGGCATTGTATATGAGGAAGAAGAAAATGACGAGGAGAATGATGAAGAGTACACCAGTACTTAAACAGTCTAACCAAGGTCCAAAGGTAAAGAGTGATGATCCTTATAAATGCTATAGTTATGGAGGTACTGATCACCTGAAAGCAAATGTAAACACAGAGATAGAACATGTCATAAGTGCCAGAAAAAGGGTCACATTGCTTAAGTGTGTAAGCAGAAGGATGTCCATGCTGTTGAAGAATCCTTTCCTGTTGATGATGATGACATGCATGCTATCTATGATGTTAATACTGATAAGATAAGAGTTGGGATTTGAATAAAATTTTGACTGGGAAATGGTGTAAGGACCCCCTTTAGAACCTTCAATTGATATTTGATGTCTTGTAGTATTGTTTTTGTTTTACATTCCAAGATTTAGAACATACTTTTTTATTACTTTATTTAACAGATAGACAAAAATACAGAGAGAATAAAGAGATCAGTGCCTGAGAAGCTGAGAAAAGATATTGAAAAGGGGTGTGCTAAAGGAGAAACAAGAATTTATATAGAGTTTCCCCAGTCTTCTGATCATCATGGCCATCCCACTGGTTAAGTAAGTACCATACTGAAGAAATGACGAAAACAACCATATTTTGTATACACAATTCTAAGGAGTTTAGTGTATTGTATTTTATCTAGTGTAATGCGCATTTGATCATATTTCAAATGTTAAAAAGCGCAATATAAGTATTAAATATTATTATTATTATTATTATTGTATACTGTGGAATATTCTATTTATTTAATATATGCTTCTGATCATTTCTCTGTAGGCAAGTGGATTCCTTTAACAGATTGATAGCAGACTTGTTAACAAAATCCAGAAAATTGCCACAGCTGAGGGCATTACTAGTGTGAATAAGATAAAAAGACACCTCAACACCTTTGTTAAAAATGAGCTATTTCAAGAAGATAACAAACCATCAATTCTTTCCGTCTAAGACAACCATCAAGAACCACATGTACAAAGCATTCCTCAAGGAACAACTGTCAAACATTGACCAGCAAAACCTAGAAAAAAAATTAAGTTTGGCAACAGGAAAGAACCAACGACAAATTTAAATTCAGGCCATATGTGGAAGAAGAGAAAGACCCAAGTAAAGAGTGTGATGGTGTAGATGATGATGCTGATACTGTAAAAATAAATCTTGGAAAGAGAGGCCTACTTTTTGTTCACCAAACAGAATGGCAAGATTTGATGCTTTGCTATGGCAATGAATTATACTTGTTAGATGCTACCTACGAAATAACTAAATACTACCGAAACAGGTAGAGTGAGAATTTTAAAACTCATGTAACAGTTTTATTTGGCGCCAGTCGTAGACAGATGTGATCACGTGGTGTCGTATATCATATTGAAATGTTAAGTGCACGTGATCACATTCCTACTCGCTTCCTGAACTTTATATAATCATGGCTCAACAACTTCAACTTAGCAGTAAAGGAAGGTCTTTTTGTCGCGGAACATCAATTGACGAAGGTTTGCGTACCACTATAATAGACAGAATTATAGCTGGAGGCAGAGACTCCGCATCTAGATTTTTTCCTGGGATGTTCACTGAAGTTGCTAGTCACTTTAGTGTAACTTCGCAGTTTGTTTCAAAACTGTGGGGCAGATTTTGTTCTACAGGTTATCACTTACCTCAAAAAAGGAAAACAGGGAATCCTTCTTACCTAAAAGCTGAGGATCTAGAATTGATTGAAGTTCTAAAGACACTTGTGATGACTGGTGATGCTAGAGGTGCAAATGTCACTCTCAATGTACTATTGGGCTTAGAAGGAATTCTCTACACAAACACTGTGAATGGACCACCGGAGGCCATGACATTCTTAATTTTTTTTTTAATGAAGCTGGACAGGCCACTTCTACACATGGACAGCTCGCAATTGACTTTGGGGAATTTATAATTCTTGATAACTGTGCTATTCATCATTACGAAAGTGGTGATGTTTTACAGAGGTGGCTTTTACAGATGTAAAATTTATATACACACCTTCTCGTTCTCCAGAATTTAATGTTACTGAATATATTTTCAATAAACTCAAGAATGTCTTGAAGAGAGACAGATGTCCCATCCGCTCAGTCCTCGAGCTCTACCATCTGGAGAAGAAATGAAATTCAGCTTCATACCCAAGATGAGATTCAAAGTGCTACCTGTTAGCTTGGAGCAAGGAAACAATCCATTTTACAAAGCAAGTACTGATTGGAGCCCTTGATACTTCCTGAGTCTTCAAAAAGTCGACCTCCTAAAACTTAGGATCCTGGAGCTGGATGTCCGAAAAAAACGCTAATGTTTTTAGTGAGGATTTTCGAAGTGCAACCCAGTTCAGTAAGAAGAGCACAACTGTGCTTGATTTATAGCAGTCTGTATTAAAACATGAAGAGGAAATGTCTCGTATGATTTTCTTCATCAAAAATGAACATAAAGAAATACTTAAAATGAAAGCCGAGTGTGAGGACAGAAATTTGTCAAAAAGAGTAACCGAAAAGGAAGACCTCATTCATGGTTATCTGCATCATTTGAAGCGCAGTAGCGATTCCTTATTCAAGGCTATTTGTGCTCATGAAGTTCAAGTTGACTAGTTTGCGGCTGAACACCTGGATCCAATTGACCAAAATGGTCGAGTTCATGAACTAGACTATTGTGAAATTGACAACTTAGCTGCTCAAACTACTAAAGAGCGACTGCAGGGAAACATTTATAATTCATAAGTGAATTTAGAGAAACATATAAAAATATATTTTATCATATATATAACTAGAATTTCATACAATAAATCTCTATTATAAAAATCTCTATGCTTTATATTTCACTGGTGAAAAATGCAATACGACCATTTAGCATCGCGTACAGCTTTTCACTGTGTAAAAATTTAACCAATCAAAATTTAGAGTTGACCAAACCAACCAATCATAAAACGAGCAATTGTGACATTTGAATGGCTTCCCGCCAAAGCAAAGTTGTGTTTTCTGTAGCTTTGTTGATGTGAACAAAATGGCGAGTCGTTTTGTGTCATTAGATGTGCCGGTAGATGAGTTTATTCAAAACCAAGAAAACAAAAACACACTAAGCAAGACGAAGAGAGACCTGGCTTTATTGACTACATATCTTGAAACAAAAAATGTGCAGCAAAACCTGGAAGAAATCCAGCCAAGAGATTTAGACGAGCTGCTTTCTGCTTTTCTCGTTGAAGTAAGGAAGAAAGATGGGGATGAATACGAACCGACGACTTTAAGGTCGTTCATATCGAGCTTTCACCGTTACTTACGAAAGAAAGACTACCCAACAACGATAATAGAAGGGCAAGAATTCAGACGAACAAGGGAAGCACTAGTAGCCAAGCAGAAAGATTTGAAAAGTCCAACTTTGCATGAAGAAACAACAACAAAGCGCCGCCGTTATTGCATCTTGGATTCGCCAGACAGCAACTAATAGTATATTTCCGAGATGCGATGGTCGCTGTCGAAAGTATCGCGGGCGGACATTGAAACGAGGCATTTTCGGGCAACTATGACAGGAATCGACAGGAATGTAAACAAAGTTTTTTAAAATGGCGTCTGTCATAAAAGCCGGTAAAACCTTGTATTTTTGCGATATTCCTTTCCATGAAGTTAATCGCCTGTTCGTATGATGTGACAAGAATGTACCAACCGCATCTAAAGGACCTAAAGCAATGACTTGGCATTCTTGCAGTGTTTTTGGGTGTCAAAACACCGAACGTAAAAAATTAGCTTGCGTGAAAAATTGCATCTTTAAAAGTCCAAAACATGAGTGTTATCACGACAAAAGGCATCCCAACATGCAAAACATAAAATTCCATACATTTCCAAAAGATCTACCAATGAAGAAAGCCTGGTTCCACTTCATTCGACGAAAGGACATCAAGACAATCTCGACCATTACTCCAAACCATACTGTCTGTTCAGTGCATTTCAAGCTCGGCTTGGGCCCTGTAAAAGCAGATCCTGTACCAACAATTCATGGTGAATCATCGCCTCTTTATCAAATACCTAGAGTAAAAAGAAGGCTGCCACACGAAAGATCTGCGTTACGAGAAAACAATGAAAATTCACAAACCAAGAAAAAGCGACCTCAGGAAGTAAAAGTTAGTACGAAACCACAAGATAAAAACATCAACAATGACCATGACTATGCTGCTACTAATAACTGTGTCAGCACTCAAACAGATTTGACTGGGGATAAGATCTCGGAATTACAGGATATAAAGGAACACTATGAAGACAAAAGTACCTTAAAAAGAGAGTTGTCTATCAAAGACGTAACTGAAAATGATCAAAAAGTGAAATTTTACACGGGATTTCAAAATCTTGCTCTACTTATTTCAGTTTTTGAAGTTCTTAAGACTGCTGCAGACAAATTGTGTTATAGTGGAAACTGCAATGACCAAAGTCCTTCAAAAGCATACATGGTAAATATGAAATTCACCCATAATATTTTACATATTGGTCTACAATTACTCTTCAATTCATTATTATTTATTTATTACAAGATTTGAACAAAGGCATGTGAAATACAACAGGTCCCTTGGTCTTCTAGCACTACTAGGTATATTATTTTTAGTTAGGTTAGTTAGTTTTTTAGTTAGGTGATTAAAATTACCTAACTGTTCTGACAAGGTCCAAATATAATGCAAAAAATCCCTTTAAATTTCGAGACATTAATAAAGTTTATTATTATTATTATTATTATTATTATTATTGAGAATAGCAATTACATACAATAATAAAATATAAAACAGACAAAGGAAACCTCACGAAACTAGCCTAATTTATATAAATAACCTAATGATTTATATGAATATGCTACATTTTCTAAAATGTATCTCTATTGTATATTTCTAGGAGAATGAATTTCAAATGAAACCAGGACCTCAAAGAAAATTGTCACTATTTGAAGAGTTCATCCTTACATTAGTGAAGATCAGGTTAAATTTTCCTGAAGAATTTCTCTCTAATATGTTTGGAGTCTCACTTAGTAGAGTATCTCAAATATTCAACACTTGGATAAATTTTCTTTATCACGAGTTTAAATTTCTAATTAAGTGGCCAACGAGACAACAATTAGCATTTAATTTACCTAATCAATTTTTAAACTACCCAAACACTGTAGCAATTATTGATTGTACAGAGTTTTTCGTACAAAAACCAACCTCTCCAAATGCACAGTCCAAAACTTGGAGTGATTATAAGCATTCAAATACCTTTAAGCTTCTTGTAGCTATTTCTCCTAATGGTAGCTTTACTTTTTTGTCTACACTGTACTCAGGACGCATCTCTGATAGAGACATTGTGTCACAATCTGGTTTTTTGGATATGCTAAATGTAGGAGATGACATCATGGCAGACAGGGGTTTTACAATCAAAGATTTACTTTTGTTTAGAAAATGTACCCTGAATATCCCCCCTTTTTCAAAGGGAAAACCACTCACAAGCATTGAAGTCACTATGACGAGACGAATAGCCAGAGCTCGAATACATGTTGAAAGAGCTATTGGGTATCTAAAGAATTTTAAAATACTTCAAGGAGTTGTTCCACTAAAATTAGGACCTGTCCTTGACCAAGTTGTAACTGTTTGTGCTGCTATTTGCAACATGGGTCCTCCATTGGTAAAATGAATGTCATATAAATGTACAAATTATATATAGTTATAGATGACCAGTTTGTTTATTGATCCTCAGTTAATTGCATTGTACTAATTAATTAGTGAAATATTCTGGTATGTACATATACATATATTATGTATATATATTAAATGCAGTAATATTATATTATGGTTTACAATTTTGTATGTGTGTCAAAAGATTAGGTAACACATGAGCAAACCAAAATGCTTCAATCTTCTTGGTGAGTTCTTCACATAATTCAGAATTAAAATCAACATTAATTTCAAATGATCCTATGTCAGTACATACTAACAGAACAGCTTTTGTACATGAGGTACATAACATCTCCATTTGCACTTGAGTATACCAAGGACTTGAGGGCTTGAGTTGAATAGTCCCATCAGACAGTGTAAAACAATGGAGTAAGTCTCTTGCTACAATCTTTGGGTCTTCCGTTCTTCTTGAAAATATTGACTTAACTTCAAGTGTTCTAGAAATACAGCATTCACAGGATACTATAGCATCTGGACTAGCACCAATAAAGGGCTTCTCTTGTAACAGATGAATACCAGTCCTCTCTACAATCAAGTTCTTGTGCTTTCGGATATTATCCTTTCCATATGTTGATATTGCAGAATCTTCCCTCTTTTTACCATAATCAATACATGCAATACTGGCCAGGTCTTTTTCTTTGCCACAAATGCAATCAATGAGGTTTTTAGGATCTGTAGTTTCTTTCAAAGTCTTTACTCTATGAGCAACTGATCCTGTGACTCTCCCTTTTCTGTGATTCAACCAGTGTTCACTTTTAGACTGGCCTGAAGTTTCAGCTGCCAGGAAACCAACTTCATCTTCCGATAGTTCGTAATTTCTTATTATGTCTTCCGCTAGATTTGGAGAGAAATTTTCTAGTGAGTTTCTGACTATTTCTACCATTGTAGGTACAAGGGGTGTTGTTGTTACTTCAAGTTCATTAACCATGTTGAAGTCTTCTTCAGGACCAGAAAGAATATTAGTATTACTTAAT
This sequence comes from Anthopleura xanthogrammica, assembly GCA_964019055.1. Lineage (NCBI taxonomy): Eukaryota > Metazoa > Cnidaria > Anthozoa > Actiniaria > Actiniidae > Anthopleura > Anthopleura xanthogrammica. Next base: position 16,089,922 of record OZ025211.1, on the reverse strand, counting down.
AAACCTGAGTTGAAATACATGAGGCAGCTTGCATCTGGAGTTGTTCGCTTGATGGCATTAATGATTTCTGCTTCTCGCTTTGATTTGTTTTCAAAGTTTCTTGTTTCCAGAGGTCGAGGATCATTTTCAGAATGAGCGGATGAAGGCTTGAGTTTCTTGATTGGAACCGGATCTTTATTGGTTGACTTCCTTTTTTTCCACATACATGGTTCCTCTGTACAGGCTGGCCTTTCCTCCAGTTCTTTTAAAGATCTTTCTAGCTCAAAGAGACCGGCTGCGACATGACGACAAGCACCATCATAACCACCAAGACACTCGTCATGGGCTGCCAACACGACTCCACTTTCACGTATGATCGCCCATGGTTCGTAAAAATCTTTTCCATTCCAAGTTTTGCTTCGTTGAGTAGGTCGTACTTTCCATTTCACAAAAACAAATTGTCCATGGGCATTTATTCGTAAATCCTCGACGTGACCATCGCACATAAGCTTGTATCCGGTTAGGGCTTTGTAGGCTTTCAACCCTTGAAGATCGTAGCCAGGCTTATTGATGAAATAGTTGTATATGTCAGGATATAAAACATACGGAGCTTGATTAAGATTCTTCGACCAACCAGTTTTTAAATCGAAGATTAATGGTAGCTGAATGTTATCGTGACTGTGCTTTTCTAAGATGAGCCCATCTCTGTTTTCCTTGTTGTCTTTGGCTGGAGATAATTTTAACTTAAACGCACGGTAGGCTAAATCTACGAGTTTGTCCTTCGTGTAAATCTTTCCATTTTGATAGGTTTGTACACCCAAATAACCAAGATATTTCTTCAGGTCAGGTACGGTAAATCGATTGAAAAAAGAACAGTCCACTTCGGTTAGCAACCTTTCTTCAAGGGCTCTAAAGATACCAGGCAATGATGTTACAGACGCCATTTTAAAAAACTTTGTTTACATTCCTGTCATAGTTGCCCGAAAATGCCTCGTTTCAATGTCCGCCCGCGATACTTTCGACAGCGACCATCGCATCTCGGAAATATACTATTATGAAAAACAGTACATTTTTGATATTTATATTGACTTTTTGTATATTCATTTTCCTTTTATAAACTGACATGAGGAGTTTTTCAATTTAATTATGTACAGTTGCATGACATTTTAACTTATAAACTTAAAACTTACGAAAGTTTCGACAAAATTTGTCATTTTTATTCAATCAAAATAAACGTGTTTATTCTGAATTCTAGTTATATATATGTGAATTCTAGTTATATATATAATAAAGAGAAAACATCATAGAAAGTGCTTTGTACGGGGCTATATTCACTCGTTGTTTGTGTAAAAACACTCACTCGCTCGAAGACTCGCTCGTTCGTGTTTTACACAAACTCGTGAATATAACCCCGTACGCCGCACTTTCTATGAAGTAATCTATATTTATACTACTTATTCATGCTTTATTATACTCAATAAATATATTATTGCATAGACAGATGTAATGGCATTTGTTTCTTTTTTGGGGGGGGGGGGGGAGACCAACAATTGATTCATCCCACGTAAAAGTGTTAATTTGTTAATTTGTATTTATCACAATTGGGAACACTAGCAGTTGCTCAATATATCTTAAAACATGGTTCATGTGTGCCCACCACAGAGTTATGTGCAATCTACAAGAAATCTAAGGTTTCTACGAATGAACGTAAAATAATGTCAAGAGAGCTATTCGACATATCAAAAAACCTGAATATTGTGCAAATATATGTCATTTACCTAAGATGGTAAATGACACTGTTGAAAGAGCAATTGGTGATTGCTTCAATTAAGCCCTTGGTTTTAATTGAATTCTAAACGAGACCGCGAGACCGTGATTGCATTGTTTGAACACTTTAAGTTTGAATTTCGTTTCTGAGAAGCTAAAACAAGTAAAAAACAAGAAGGCCACAAAGTCATGTCGTGATTCTTTTATGGACAACTTGAGAAGATACAATGATATTAAGACAACATCGGAAGTTGTCTGTAACGACATGACAAACAAAGAGCAGCAAAGACTTGCTTTGAGAATTGCAAACAAGAGAAAGACGAATGAGATTTTGCATGTTGCACCAGGACGAGGCAGGATTTTGACGTGTGAGGAAAATGAATTGTTGGTTCCACTTCTGTATGCCAGTATGCCTTTATGGAAGGAGATGTTCGTAGTGGTGGTGGCGGTCTTGCAAGTCATCCGAGATTAACCAATGACACCCTGTTCCGAACATCTGATAGCAACACAGACATGAAAAAGGCACGGGAACTTGTTATAGCTATGTCTAATCCTGATTTCCACATATCTCTATCCAGTTGCTATAACTATACTCAAAATTACAAAAAACAAACCTTGGAAGCAAAACGACACCATGACCATAAAGGAATCAATGCCAAAATTTCATTACACAATGCCACCCGGATTGGTGTTGAAAAATTTGTCGTCAATCTTCACTGGTCCTCAGCCAATGTTAATTATATTGTGGATACCTACCATGCCAACAAGAGCAAGTGGATGGCAGATTCCAAAGATGCAAAAAGCATTGTGCCTGGAGATATCGCCCCTGTCCAGAAACCAGGTAAAACTTGGAAACAGAGGACAGGAATCCTTCCTGATCATGACTGGGAACCAGGACGGAGCAATGCTGTTACTCCTATGGCAAATTTGTTTGTCGAAAGTGAAACAGTGCTGACCAACTGATACTTCCCATTTTGAATCAAGAGGGTGCTGTCTCAGTAACACGTACTGGAAAAGCTGTCAACCTTATTTACCTTTCGCATTATGAACCAGAAACAGTTTTTCGTTGCCTAAATGAAATCTTTTTTTTTGATGGCTCAACCTTCACTTGATCAATGTTTTAGAAATCCTGAGACAGGAAGACAGGTAAGCTGAAAGAGAACTTTGCTTTTGTTGTTGATAATGGTCCATAAGAACAGCCTTTAAGTGTTCTGGTTCAAATGTGTATGGCTTGCTTGTGTCAATTTTTGAATCTTGACAGAGTGGTTCAAGTTTCGCTGAATACCACAGCAAGAGAAATTTTGTTGAGCGGGTCCATCCACAAGTAAACAAAGCTCTTGCAACATACGGCTCATTTTCAAGTCATGCAAAGCATCCAGATGTCAGAGGCCCTGGGAAACCAGAGCACAGAGAAAATATGGAAACTATGGCAGAGGCAGTCATACAATGTGTAAAGAGGGCAAGGTTTGGAGGACAATATCTTGATGTGTTCCGTGGACCTAATGAAAATGAATGGATATTTGATGATGAAAAACGGCTTAAAATGTTCTTGTCGATGTCAGAACACAATAAAGAAGTGTCTGAGATGTGTTACCAAGCAAAGCGGACACCAATATCAAAAGTTCTTAGCCAAGTGTGTGGAATCGAGGTGAACTTCAAAGAGCACTACTGGAGAGACTACGATATCATTAAAGAGGATGAGGAGCAGAAGTCATCTTGGTGTGACAAATACACCAAAGTGATATTTCGTTCAGGGGAAGACTGGGTGGGATAGCCTACTCCACGCATACACCAGCAGCCACTTCATGACTTCATCAGATGGCAAACAAGTGAAGGTGAATTGCACTACCTACCCTACGAAATTCGGTGTGCACTTCCCAGAGGTCCCTTGGACTCAATTCCAGGAGCCTAGGCGTATGTCCTTGTACGCAAGCCTGAAGGAGTGCTCTTGAAAAGTCTGGCGTTGTTGAGTTGGGAACCTGAAGGGGATGCCTTGCAGTATTACCAGGAAAAAGACAAGGAATTACAGGAAAAGATGGATGATGGAGTGGAAAGAGCAAAGTGGAAGAATCACAAGCTCTACAGACAAAAGAAAGACCAACTAGTTAATATGTGCCAGTCTTTAAATATAGAATCCAGTGGAAAAAAAGCATGAACTAGTTGCAAGACTTGCATCTTCATGTCACGAAGTGTCACCCGTTATGTCAACATTTAAAGCATACAGTGGTGAAAACAATTTGCCCAAAAGTGTTAAAGATATCGGGAAATTGTCTATACCATACTGGCAGTCTGTTTTAACTTGGCACAACCTGGTTGCAAGTGGAAGAAAGGATGAACTGATTTTACAAGTAATAAGATGGTCCACCTGTGTTTCCGTAGAAAGATGCTCCAGGAACTAATCTCCATGATAAAAAATCTGATCATCGAACAGCAAAGGCAGAATCTCTTGGCAGAAAGTATACCAGCGTACAGACAAAGAACATTTTCCACTCCACTGGCGCCTCATCTATCAGCACGACAGACAACAATACAATGCAGCTGTGCAGAGCCAGATTACGGGTAAGGCATCAGTGGAGATACCTGCTGACGTTACTATGGAAAATCTCCATGAGTGTCTTAATGATTTAGAAGAATTCCTGGACCTCCAGAATAGAACTACTCGGGAGACAAGCAGCGGTACAGTAAAGGTACGTAAGGCTTTATTAATTGTTAGAATTAGTGCTAAAGGAGAATTTTCTGAAATATCAGAATCAAAGCATGCATTTCTTATGCAAATATGCATCAGATTCAGTTTACCATACAGATCCACTCTCACACACACATCAAAATATAACATAAATAGTTCAAATCTTATACCTGTGAAATAGTTAGCGAGACTAATTAGTGACTAATTCTTGCTCTCATGCTGTGTTGAGCTTGACTATCTCTTGTATAATAAGTCACTAATTAGTTACAATTTCGTGCTAACTATTTCACCTGTAGACTATTTAATAAATAAAACATTTTCTCCGTGCCTTCATAGCCTGGTGAAAACCGAGGCTACGCGTTTGGGAGAATTCGAGAGCAGATCAGTGAAAACCCGAGACGAAGTCGAAAAATATAAAAAAAACATAAATATAAAAAATACTTAAAAAATGCTTGTTACGTCATTTCCGTGCCTTCATGGCATGATGAAAACACAGCTCTCGACCAATGAGAGCGAGCGTACTATCTTAAGTATTTTTTAAAATATTATGTATGCTAATTATTTCCTTATTGATTGATAATGCACACTAGGTCAAAGTGTATTGGGACTCAAAAGACCTGGGGGAAACGTTTGTAAAAGACTTTGCTTTAGAGTTTCGCATTTCAGTTTTGCAAAAAAGAAATGGTTTCATTATTGCATATTTACCTTTGGAGGAAGTCAAGTAGAGTATAGTAGAGTAAATTTCACACCGCCGCCATCTTGTGTTTGCTCTCCCTCCTCTGGCTGTCGTCGGCACGAATCCGAGCTCTGTCGCAAACACGATGGTGACGTCATTTTCGGGATGTCATTCTGAATCTCTCATATTAGTACAATACGAATGAAAAATAACAAGGCTACAGTAATAATAATAACCATATTGATAATAATCATTAGACGCATGACTGCGTGAACTCGGGCTTCCTATGTTGCAGCTCTGGGGTTTTCTTTTTGAACCTCAATACATAATCTTTTGCCATTGTCCACGATAGTAAGCAATGTGTTTGAATTCCAGTAACCACATGGTTTCATTATAGAATAGCAGAGAGAGTACATAGCTACAGCACAACTTAGATTCAATTTTTTGGTTTCATTATGTGCATAGTTCTGAGGATGAATGTTATTTTGAACTGCATTAATTTGCACTCCCTTCACCTCAAATATATCATTGTTATGTATACACTGGAAATAATGTACTAAACTATTCACTGATGATACGTCAAGAAGCACACATGTACCTTGAGAATGGCTTCTACCATATAAATCCCTTGCATGAGAATCAAATATTTTGAACCCCAGATTACTATTACGATATATAGCAACAGCTGTGCACCCAACTGTTAATACAAAATTGGTGTAGTTTTCAGACATAAGTGATTCAAAGGCTCTTTGTAAAGACGTACAGTACTGATATCCTTCTATTGGAGTCTCTTGACGTACAGTACCAGTCTATCTTTCACTGTATTGAAGTTGATAGTCAGTATCAAACACATTTAACATTGGTGGTAATTATGTCTGCATTAAAAAGGACTGTCTGGCTAATTGAGGCAAACCTGAATACAACTGATTTCCAATTTTCATTATTAATACAAGGTCATTGGCAAAATTGAGTCTTTGTTTGTTATTGTAAATCAATTTACATTGGAGTAGGACCAGGGTTCTTCTCTATGTCTGTACTCAGTTTAAATTTACAATAATTTGATATATGAGTCTGAGTCTTGTAAAGACACATCAGTCTATTGCAAGAAAACAATGATAAATACCGAATAGCTCTATATTTTAACTTCATTATCCCTTGATAAACCCTCCTAGAACAATTAAGCAAAAGCTTCTTTTCATGTTCTGTGATTTTATTCAAGCTCATTATCTTTGTATTAAGCTTACATTCATTCTTTGTAAGTTTTCTAACCTTCACATAACAATACAGCTTGGAGGATTTCGGTATACTTTGACAAATACGTTTGTAGACAAACTCCTTCAGCTTTCTGCTCTTGTTCCTCAGACGTTTCAGAGTTCGTACTGGTATTCTACTGGGTTCACATTCACGTCTATATATACGATATGCTTATTTGACTCAATATAAGATACCAGTAGCTCATTTGATATGAGTTTAGCGTGATTCTCAATACAAGCTTCACTCAAAATGGTTCGCTCATAAATTGATCGCTCATGAAGTTCCGAAAACGCTCTACATCTTTTAGTGTGGGTCTACCGCGAAAAGTGTGTGCTTTTGTATGTGTTTTGAGCGTGTTAGACTCCATATCATTCATTACTTGAAACAGCGACGAGTCCTTCGCCATATCCGCCATTGCTCAAGCATGTGCTCATGGCTGATTCTACGCATGCGCATAGACTTTGAATTCACGCATGTGCTTTAGCGCTTCGAGGGCGATTTGTGACTGAAGACAAATAACGAAGCCCAATTTATACCTCATATAGTAATGAATAACATATTGTAGGTAATATAATGTTAGCCCAACATATTCTTGATTATAAATGCTAGGTTCTTGCTGGTGGGTTTCTACTTTATTTGATAGCCATGTTGAAGCAAATCAATTTTTTTACATAACACTGGTGGATTTTTACATATATTTACATTTTGGTAAATTCAGGGTATTTGATTTGATAACCCTGGAAATTAAAAAAATATATATATGTATTTGTAAAATCATCGCCGACTATTCCGGCCATTGAGCCCGCGCACTGTCAGTGGTCATCGTTTTTAATGTACACAATAAATATAAGAAAATATATGTGAGAAAAAAATATAAACATGAAATAACTGCACTAACAGTTTGATTATTTTAGTTTGCCGAACCTGAACTCAATAATACAACTTGAAATGAAGCATTATAACCAAGTTTTACCTTTGTACGTGTTTATTTGATGTTCCCTTTCGATTAAGTTCACGACTGCAAGACATTGGCACTCTGTCCCTCTTCGAGCTTCACAAAAATCACGAAAACCTAATATTGGGAAGGTAGTAGCTCCAAATTATTGCCACATTACATGCCGAACTGGACCAATAAAGTATATCCCATTTTCGATCATCTCCAAAGGTTCTACACGTATGGGTTGATATTTAATATTTCTTTTTGGCTTTTGAAGATGTTGATTCTTGCAAAATGTTGGCAGAATGATCAGTCATGCAAGTTCAGTTCCGGTTTGAGACACGGGCACACAATAGAAGTATTTTTTAGGCCAACATTCCTCACTACACTTCGAGTTTGGTGGTTCAAATTAAATATGATTGTGAAAGGATTGAGGGTCGTCTGAGGCGCCTATGTTCGGAGGCACATTCCAAGTAAAAAGGTTAAAGGGGGAGTGCATACAACCAAATTGCCGAAAATGTGAAGAAGATTGGTGTTCGATAAGAAGAAATCCTTACGGTGAGCCATTTTAAAGAGCAAATACATGAAGCAAACATACAACACAAATTGCTTGAAGAAAAGAATGACACCCTCGAAACTCGATGCAATGAGCTTTACCACGATTTGATTATAGCTGAGGTAATGGAAAAGGATGCAAATCAAAAGCTGATTGATACTGATACAGTGAACATTGAAAAATCCAGTTTCTTTGGGGAAACTACAATTGTTACTGAAGTCGTCTTGTGTACATCTGACTACAATATGAATAAACTATAATTGATGGGTATCTTTATATCTCAATAAGACATGACATGTCCAAGCCTATAGTAAGGAACCTGGATAACACAAAAGAGAATGCCTTTAGGAGAAAACGTTCATGTGACAATCCACCTTTGCTGGATATTCCATTGTTCTCGACGAGCTACATAGGTTGCTTAGAATAACAGGTTTGTTGCTCAGTTGCTTTGAACTGAGATTTGGTGTCTAGTTTATAATTTCCTGTCTTCTAACTTGCAGATAAACTCACTTCAAACCTAGTAGATGAAGCAATAGCATGGGATAGAGAAGATAACTCAGTTACCTGAAAACGGGAGTAAGGGTGCAAGATTTCTTTGTCCCATTCAAAGGAGATTTCCAGGGGCAATCTTTAATTCGAAGACTCCTCCCCGTGCTAGGTTTTCTAACAGCAAATCATGTCTTGTCCTCGAAGATTTCATTAGTAGTACAATATCACAGCGCCTCCAAAATGGTTCTATGTCAATCTGGGGAGACGTCAGTTCTGTGGAGTCACCTCACCTTGTGATGCCTATCACAATGGAACCAACAAAGCCTAGCATGCCAGTGTCCAATGGATTCTATTACAGCAAGTAAGTCGTTCTATTTGATCTGGTATTTTTAATTTCATCTTTTCATTTCCATTAATCACTTCCAAATGCAGCTCAATTTGGAGGACAAAATAATAGGTTTCCAAACTTCAGGCGATTGAATTTCTTTTATCTTTTCCTCCAAATTTTTGACATCATGTTCAAGTTACCTGGGCTTTATAACTGAAGGAGTCTCTTTTTGAACTTATTCCCAACATTCATTTTGATGGAGCAGGTTACATCCTTATCTAGCCTCTACCGCAGGTAATTCCTTTTCACTCTTAGGCTTCCTGTGGCAAAAACAAACTCATAAGAAAGGAATAGCCTACGAGGAGGCTTATCAATGTCTGATTTGGCCTGAAATTTATCATTATTTTACAGAAATATGTTCCCAACACTACACAACTCCATTACAAGAGACCGTCATCCCCACTGACACGAATATTCATTTGCATGGTGATTCTGATGATATGGCGCTGTATCCACTACAGAATGTCTTTGGCCTAGCTGAATTTAGACCAAAGTATTCTTTCTTAATTCTTCCAGTTAAGTTTTAGTGTTATTTAGATTCGTACTATCAGTTCCAGATGTTATTCTATATGTCCTATACCTTTTCATTGTTATTTCAAAGGGAAGTGCGGCAAGTGTATGGGCAACCATCGGGAGAACCAGTGCCCTGATTTGAGATCCTGGTCGCCGAAATTGAGAGGCTGCTCTGCGTCGCTCGTAACATATCGCAGGAGAGACCACAAGCAGTGAGGCTACCATGGGTCATCGAAAGTGATCAACGCCCCCCTTCCCAGTTCTAGTTGTTGCTATGACATTAATGGCTTGCTGTTAAGTTGTTAAGGATTGGGTCTCCTGGTTCAGCCGTCCATTGGGCTTGGTGTGAAGGACCCGCAAGTCTGGTTGACTTGTTATTTACTGGCTCATTATGCCCACTTGATGGTAGCAGGAACTGCTCTATTGTAATTCAGTCATGGACATCTATCTTATCGTACATTGATATTATAGAAGCCGGTTTAAAATTGTTGTTTGTTGTTTTGTTTTGGTTTTGTTTTTGGTTCCACCCGCCAATAGGATTTCATGGTGACATTGCCCCCTTCCCTCCGCTTGCGTCTCGCTCGTCTCGGTTTTTATTCCCCGATTGCCACAATGATCGAGTGAATTTTAACGAATAATTATCAGGTGTCTGAGCTAGTCCACTACCTGGATGATTTCATCACTGCAGGGCCACCTGAATCGGGTGAATGCGCCAGCAATCTTAGTCTCGCCATCAGCGTTTGCTCGCATCTGGGACTCCCTCTCCACCCTGGCAAATGCTTAGGTTCCTACACCACGTTAGTCGTCTTGGGTATTGAACTAGATTCGATTGCACGTCTCCCATAGCAAAAACTAATCAGGTTGCGTGCACTTGTCAATTCCTGGGCGAAGCGCGAGTGTTGCCTTTGGAACGAGCTCGAATCGCTTGTTGGTCACCTTCATTACGCTGTGAATGTGGTGTGGCCGGCGCATGATAAACTTGTTGTGCTGCTTTAGGAATGGAAACCACCCCATCCGCCATAACGTTGAGTTCCACTTAGACCTCAAATGGTGGCTTCAGTTCTTGGAAACCTGCAATGGAGTTAGCTTTTGGCTTTATCCTGGAATGACGGTCGCGGCTTCAATAGAAGTCCCACAGCAGGCTCCTTGGGATATGGTTCATATGGCATCTGGTTGGCTCGCCAAAAGCCTCTGTCAATAGCGTACAAAGAGCTCTATCCGGTTGTGATTGCAGCGCATGTGTGGGGCCAACATTGGCTCATGCTTCACATGAATTTCATATCTGACAACGAGGCAGTTGTGGCTGTTTTTAATTCGAGATCATCCAAAGTTGAATCATGCATCTCGTACGCAGCACAGCTGCGTAGTTCAGTTTTACGTTTTCTGCTACTCACATTCCGAGAGTTCAGAACCCCATTGCTGATGCTCTTTCCCGCTTTCGTTGCAAGACTTCCGACAGCTGACGCCTTGGGCTCGCAGTCGCCGACTCTGATCCTGGGTTGATTGCTGGAGGATCACACGTCGCCTCTTTAGAAACCCGCTGTTGAGAGCTGTTTAAGCAAGGTTTAGCTTCGAATACTCGTCTGTCATACGCTAGCGTACAGAGAAGATTCGTTGACTTCTGTATACAGTTCGGTAGAGCCCATGCCAGTGGCTCCGTTTGTCCGGCGAACGAGTGGACATTATGCTTGTTCGCAACATTTCTATCGGAATTTATACAGCATTCCTCAATCAAGATGTACCTTTCCGCAGTGCGTGCCCTTCATGTAGAACAGGGTTATCTTGATCTGCTGCTTAATTGTCTAAGGTTCGAGAGGGTAGTTAACGGAATCAAAGGTGTTCAGGGGGCAAAACAGACAGATCGCTCAACGGTTACCAACGAAATTATGTGAAAGATTAATGAACACCTCAACTTGAATCGAGCGGATCACGTGATGTTCTGGGCAGCCTGCTGCTTACCATATATTGGTTTTTTTATTCCGCAGAGTTTACGGTACCTAGCTTAAGCAGTTATTCTGCGACTACTCACTTGAGCGTCCAAGACATAGCAGTGGATTTCATGACGGGGCCGTCTCGCGTCTGTTTGAATATTAAAGCGTCCAAAACGGACCCGTTCTGGAAGGGGTGTAAGGTGTTCCTGTTACAGTCTGGTCAACCATCGACTCGTCCCCTACTCACCAATTGGCTCAGAGAAATTCTGACCTTAGGAAAGATTCCAGGAAACTACTACAGCCATAGCTTCCAGATTGGCGTAGCTACGGTCGCAGTCACATCTATTAGGGCGATGGTCTAGCAGTGAATTGGAAAATTTAAACCAATGGCTGAGAGTTAATAAGCTCAGTCTTAATATAATTAAAACTGAGTATATGATAATTAGGTCAAGCCACGACTGATAACCAAGCCATTAAAATAAGTATAGAGGCAAAGGAGAGATCGAGAGTTAATGAAACGAAATCTCTGGAGGTCTTTATAGATGATAAACCATCTTGAAAAAAAAACATATCAATGAAAGATGTAAGAAAATCTCATCTGGCATTGGAGCGCTAAAACGACTAATGCCGTTCATCTCACAAAATACTGCAGTAAAAATATATAAGTCTCTGATAGAGTCGCATTTTGATTACTGCAGTAGAGTATGGTACAGCATTGGTATTACACTGAGTAATAAATTACAAAAGCTCCAAAACCGTGCTACCAGAGTCATCACTAAGGGACTGCTCGTAAATCACAGGAGGGGGTGGGCTGGAAAAATCAGGATCCTGTGAGCTCATTTTCGGGTGACCCACCCTCGTTTGGCTATCACAAAAAACACGGCCCACCCCTGTATACTTACACAGAAAAATGGTGACCCCCCCCCCCCCCCACCAAAAAAAATTGAAAAAATTTCGTTATTTCATTTTCTTTTCCATTACCTTTATTTAAATCAAAGAGGGGAGTACTAAGCCCCTATGCCACCGTCCACTTGAAAGTGACATAATTTCTCAATGAGGAAGCACTTCCTTCATTTTATAAATGCCAGCTTAATAAAAACATATTATGCGGTGTCATCTACAGGCATCCTAATTCAGATCTCGAAACCTTTTTGAATAACTTATATAGGTCTCATGAGAATGTACATAAGGAACAAAAGTATACCATTATGATGGGTGACTACAACATTAACTTACTTAATTATGAAAGTCGTTAGATTTTATCAACACTTTAAATACATATTTTTTTGAGCCACACATATTGATGCCAACAAGGATTACAAATCACTCAGCAACCCTCATTGACAATATATTCTTTAATTCCATTGATTTTAATACTATTTACTTGATTTACTATGTGGCTGGGATAACTGGAAGGCAGATCTAGCGCTCCTCAATCACGTTAGCATACCCAGATGCTACTTCACGAGTGGCAGTTCCGACTTACTGTCACTCCAGCTTCACCACTTTAGCGATGCCTCAGAAGTGGGCTACTGAACAGTTTCCTATCTGAGAAAGGAATCTACAGATGGCCACGTTGAATGCGCCTTTGTGATGGCCAAATCACACACAGCTCCTGTTCAGTATGTGTCTACACCAAGGCTAGAGTTACAAGTGGCTACTGTTGTTGTAAGCGTTCATTGCCTCATCATGAAGGAAATCGATTGAAGATTTCTGAGGCATATTGTTGGACTGATTCCAAGCTCACGCTGCAGTACATCAACAATGAATCTCGAAGATTCAAGACGTACGTAGCGAATCGCGTAACAGAAATCCGAGAGATATCTCAACCAAGCATGTGGAAACACTGCCCCGGTAATCTGAATCCAGCGGATGATGCATCCCGCAGATTATCAGCAAAGGAACTCCTGAAGGATGAAAGATGGTTGCAAGGTCCTTACTTCTTGTCAAAACCAGAAGAATGCTGGCCGAACAATGAGATCCGTGATCTACTGAAGACCTGTCTTCATGGTAACTGCACCTGACAAGCCACACGAGTTGCTTACACGCTACTCTTCTTTGACCATGCTACTTAGAAAGGTTGCATGGCTTTTGAAATTCAAGAAGTGCCTGCGACAACGCTGTACGGATCATGGTTCGCGCAGTGACATTGAAAGGCACTTGACCGATGAAGATCTAGAATGCACGTCTAAGGCCATAGTGAAACTAGTACAACGTCACATGTACTCTGAAGAAATACAAGCCTTAGAAAGAAGCAAGGCAGTCAAGCTATCAAACAGCATTGTGAGACTCCATCCAGTACTGATTGATGATATGGGAAGCACGGTTGGTGTAGCGGTGAGAGCGCTTGCCTCTCACCAAGGCGACCCGAGTTTGAGCCCCGCTGGGCTCGGTGTCGTATGTGAGTAGAGTTGTTTGTTGGTTCTTTCCTGTGCTTCGAGGGTTTTTCCGGGTTCTCCGGTTTTTCCTCCCTCCTCAAAAATCAACTTCTAAATTCCAATTGGAATGCAGTGGAGTAAGAGCCACTCTGTGGATTCCACTGTTAATTCTCATTTATTTATTTTTTTATTTTTTTATTTTTATGATATATTGAGAGTCGGTTAGATCTTGTCTGACATGCAGAAAGTACAAGGCTACTGCATAAATTTGAAGTATTAGTAAAGATGGCTGCAAAACCTGAAGAATATGCTCATGCAGGAGGGGAAAAAACAACAAACACAGTAGAGGAATTTCATGGTACAGCACTTATGTATAGAGACAAACGGATAGATCTTTACCATAAGCATTATACCAGTAAAACAAACATGGCTATCTGTCACAAGGCAAAGCTATGGTGATACATAATTCTGAATACTAGGGTGCAAACACTATATTCTGTGAAACAGTACTATGAAAAATAGATATTAAACTATTTTGTAATGTTTAGTATGAATTATATTGTACTGTTTTACAGATAAAATGTTTGCACTGTATGCTTTAAAGATTGTTCAAAATCAAAGCAAACTTTGAACCATATTTTGTTCATCATAGACTCATTTTCCTTATGCTTTTAGAATTATGGCCCAATATGGGCAAGAGCACAGTAGGCGAGGAAATTTATCATGTTGTTCCAATAATTTTCATTAACTACTCCCGTTATATCAAATGGCATGACCTCCAAATGTGGGCTTCATTCTCGGGACAATGGTCGCATTTCCGAAACGCAGTTGGCTGCCTCGACGCCACAATCCATCGGATAAGAAGACCTACAGGACAACTTCAAGCTGAATTCTACCGGGGTGACAAACGATGTCACTTTATGTCCAATTATCTGATTATTGATGCAGACGGAATATTGTAATGCTCGTGTCAGGGTATGTATAACTAACTGAACTCCAAACAAATGTTTCTCAACCCTTTTTTTCTAAAACTCAGATTATTGTCTATCTCAGATATCCTGGTCATTTAAACGATGCGTCAACCTATCGTCTATTACCAGAAATTGGCTTCATTCGCCAACGACGTATACCAAAGGAAGCCAGAATTCTAGCTGATGGTGAGTATGCAGCACAGGTGCCTTTATTTACTCCTCATAGGATTGCTTGAAATCGAAGGGATCGAATAGCCAATCGAGAGCTACGACGTTTAAGTGTGAGAATCGAACATGCTATCGTTCGGTATTGTCAATCTTCCATTAAAAAAGCGGATTTTTACCCATAGTCATTTCTACGTGCGGTTTCTTAACAACCCACGATGCAGACTTATTGCACAACTTAAACATAACGCCGGTTTATCATTGTTTTTGCTGTGAGTATAAAACATGGCCATGGTTTTGTTTTGATATGTCTGTAAAGACAGACGTAAAAGCAGTCGGCTTTGCACAGTTTTACTGGTCCGTTTTGTATTTTGTTCTGTTTGCAACAACGAAAATCTGTTGTGCGCTGAGTGGTTAAACCAGTAATGTCATATTCGTTCTGCTAACTCAACACAATGTTTAGAAAGAGTTAATAAGTTCACATTATCGCATCTTTAGACGAGGAAAAAAATTTAGCCCTCCCTCCAAGACACTCTTAAGCTCTTCCAACAAGCCCTTGGTGGTTGTTGACTCGAAAGTTTATACTAATTCAACAACCACATACACTCTATTAAATTATACTTACTTAATTACTATATTTATTATATTTATTTCTATTCATAATTACGTAATTTATTATTTTTTCATATTCTCTTCAATTGTAAAATGTGTATGAATTATTATTAAACTTATTAAACTTCAGTTCATCAAAAGCAGTTGTTTTTGTTAGGCGTCAGCCAACAATGTAACGGTTCTCATTGAGCATAACGTATAGATTTTCAAACTGTGTTATAATTTTTTTATCGCTGTTAGTACTAGTTAATATTGCAAAAGATAAGTTGGTTGAGAGAAACCACCATATGTGTCTCCGCACCAATGGAAAATAAGGGGAAGAAACTATTGAAATTCTGAAGGCTGTTTCAAATTTCACCTTCAAACCAGTACTCCAAGTGATTGGTCAAAACGCAAACGGCTACATCATCGAAATCAAGGTCTTCTGCGATGAATCGAAAATGTAAGTTTACAATTTTTGAAGTGAATATATGTAGTGATATGACAATTGATTGTGTTGTTTGCACCACATTAGAATAGATATATCCCCCCCTCCCCCTTATTGATCTGCACTTCTTTGTATTTCCCCTTGATTAATTTACATTGGTGCTTTAAATTATATTGAACAATATTCATGAGTGCTATTTCTTGAAGCATTTATTAAGAAATGCAGCCAGGCTGTTTCGGTTTCGAAATTAGCTTTTGGATTCCATGCCCAAACGCAAACATTGTTTTATTGGGCAGGATTTTCATCATCATACTTCTTTCTTTTCTTTTTGTTAGGTATTGTGCCTTTGTTCCATCAAACCCAAAACGGGACGACTTTGTGGGTTATGCAAACTCGGCCCTAAGAAAAAAGGGAAATGGAGGGCTTGTTTGTTCGCTAAGTGAACACATGTTTAAGACAGTTTTGGTTAAGAAGATAAACAAGTTCCTTGAAAGTGATCGGCATGAGTCAAGGATCAGCACCACTTGCATTGGAAAAACGACATGTGAAAACCGAAATGTACAAGATGTTTTCGTATTGTCAGATGAGATATGTATAATGTTGTTTATAAGTTTTAAAGATGTGATAGAGAATAGGCAATGTGCATAAGCTCTAATATCTAGCGCTTTGTTCCGTAAGCATTGACAGATGAGCAAACACAAGAGAAAAAAGAATAGAAACAACAATTCCAAATTTAACTGTAAAGAATTTTACCTTTCATTCACTACTTTCTAAGTTTGATTGTAATGGTTATTTTTTAGGTTCAACTTGACATCCAGGGTGATTTGATGCCAAAAAAAGAGCAAAAATTTGTTTACATTACTGGAAGCAACAAGGTGGGAATTGTAGTTCATACACCATTGACTGCAGAAACGCTGAAAAAACATCATGCCTATAAGAATTCTAAAATTCACTTATTTTTATAGTTTATTTCTACATCAGTGTTATAAAACATTGTTACAAAACGTTTTTACCCATTCATGTTCCATTCCAGTTTCATTCTTAATAATTTCTTTGGTTTTTTAATACAGGTTGCAAAAGCTGTTTTTAACCACCATTTCGGGGCTTCATTGTTGGCACTTGGCTGTTTTTCAATGGGGATGCACGCTTACATACTACGTAACAAATTCGATGGATCTCCTGTATCCATTTTTGTTGGCAAATCTGGAAGAGGGAAAACATATAGCCTGACGTTGGGACTAGCTGTGCTTGGTAAGTTAATGTGAAGAAGTTCTCAGCACCCCTACCAAAACAAAAATCCAAAACACCCCATATAATATCAATTACACTGTAGTCTTCATCCGAATCTGTGGCGAATATATCCCAAACCTATCATCCTTTGGTTCGAAATAATTCCGAACTCGAAATATTTTGGTTAAAAATAATTCCGAACTTGACATTTTTCTTAATCAAAACCATTTCGGAAAGCAACTTAAAACTCGGAATTTTTTACGAATGGCGCTCCATAAATAATTGTATTTGCGGAGAAACGGAAAATTCCATTGATTGATTATGAGCTTCTGTTACCACATAACCAACAGCAACGAGGCGCCAGTTATGATAAACGGCTTGGCGGGTATGTTTAAGTCGATGAAATGTGGTCCATGAACAAGAAAATGGACTATATGACATCGACGAGGAAAATGGTTTTGATGGCGAAGACCAACAAACTGAATCTATTGCGTCACTGGACACGAAGATCAAAGAACTACTAGCTACCCATGAGCCGAAAGCCCTGTAGATGAGAAGTTGGCAAAAATAGTCAGAAAATGGAATAATGTGTTAGCAGGACAAGTGCCAAAAAATAGTAAGTTTTTTTCCTTCTTTAAGCCTTGCATCACAGAAGCTAATACTTAATCCATTTATTCATTTGTTTACAGTTTGTGAACCGCTAGATCCGCTAGAATCGCAAATACCGCTAATGTTTCAAGTTACAATGATTACCGTTCCAAGCCATACTAAACTGATTTACATATGCGAGACTTATTGAATATCAAGACTGATTTTGAAACCGCCATTGGATTTACTAATTGTTTGTTATAAGTATTTACAGGTATCAGGAATAAATATACTGTTGTTGTTACATAAAAACGGCTGCAATTTATTGTTTTGTTTACGATATATAGGGTTGTTCCTGATTGGTTAATGAACAATAAACATTCCTGAAATATTTTCGAGTGCCCACGGTTTTCCGATTCGCACTGTAATAGGTACGGCAAGTACTTCTACTTTTCCTTACTGATTACTAACCAGTTGCATAAGAAGAGCATGTTTTGGTGATAATCTATATTATAACAATGCATCTGAGAGTATGCATGATCGTATAAAAAAGATAATTCCAGAGATAAAAAAGGATATTTGCCCTTCAGGTATCCCCTTACAAAACTACTTGAAATCTACAAGGAGATAACAGACAAGTGCAGAAGAAATGTTCATCGGGCAATCATTGACCAAGGACAGTATAGACTTGCCGATAATCTAAGTCACATCAAAGTAAGGCCAAGTGAATGGAGAGATATGAACGTTAGAGAAAAGAAACGATGTATAAAGAAAATCGATCCTTTGTACAAGATTGATAACACAGAGAAAAGCCAACCCAAACGTCGCTTCGTGTACACCACGTGGATCCTTCCAAGACAGTGGTTTCCCGTCCATGTTCAAGACTTCCTGGGAAAACGCAAACATAGTCCTTCAAAAAAAGGAGTAAGCAGTGGACCTGGTCCCAATAAAATTAAGGTTGTGTTGTCTCTCACAAACCCAAAAACACCCCATTCAGTTACTAGTAATCAAGGTTGGAAAGCCATGAAGTGCAAATGGAAGGGCTATAAACAAAAACAACTATGTGCCTATATTTTGGCTGTCTCCAAGTTAGATGGAACTTTACTGCACATTATATCTAAGTGGAAACCCAATCTTTAACATCAAGTCAAAAGATGGTCAGCGGTCATGGGCAATGTTGGCGGCAGTTTGTTTTTTCTGCTTATGATTTTCTGTACTAACTCCCTTTTACTTATTAGTCTATGTTGAGGCTTATCCTCAACAAGCTTTTTAGTTCGTTTTATTTATCGTTTTCATTTTGTTCCGTGAGTCCCGTGTCCATGTCAGTGTGTATCTTGTTCCGCGTTTTACGTGTCCCATGTTGATTTGCGCATTGTGTGTGCCACGAGGTCCATGTTTGCCGTGGTTGTCATATTGGTGAGTTTCCGTGTCTTTTTTTGCTTTATTTTGCTTCCGTTTGCTTTAGTTTTCGTGTATTCATGTTTGTAATGTTTTATTTGTGTGTTATGTGTGTTTTAGGTTTTCACCGGTTTTGAAACGGTTTGAAATACAGATTAAAGATCGTGAGTTTATAAGCCGAGTTTGAAGTCTCGTGACTCACCACGGCGACCCATTTATGTAGCCTCTACAGTCTACTTTCCTACTCATATTGTTTTTTGCTTATTCTGTTGTTCTACTATGGCTGATATTCCATTAACTAAAGCGGATTTAGAAGAGATTCTCGACCGTAAACTTCAACCGGTTCAGACCAAGATCAACGATCTCGTTTCAACTGTGGAAGATCTTCGCAAATCTATATATTTTGCAAATGAAAAATATACGATGACCTTACAAGTAAATTTGAAAAACTCTACAAGGACTTTGCTGAACTTAAAAAAGAAAACTCCATGCTTCAGACTAACACACTACAATTATCCAACGAACTCAAAGTTCACAGCGAAATGCTTAATAATTCCGAACAATATTCCAGAAGAGATTGTGTAGAAATCAGAGGTATTCCCTCAAATCCACACATTCGAGAAAATACTGATGATATGGTGATCAAAGTCGCCTCTCTGATGAATGTCACTGTTAAAGAACAAGACATTTCGATCAGTCATCGATTACCTCAGCCAAGGGATGCCAAATATCCACCAACTATTATCGTGAAATTTACATCGAGGAAAATCCGCGAGCTGTTCTATAAAAGTCGAGGAAAACTGAAAACTAAATGTACGAAAGATTTGAATGCATCTTATGTATCTCACAACAAGATTTATATCACAGAAAGCATTACCAAGCAGAACCAAGATCTATTTAAACGATCCCTTGCTGTGAAGAAAAAACTAAGATACCAATATATATGGACCTACCAAGGAAAGATCTACCTAAAGGAGGATAATGAAAGCCAATCTATTACTATTACATCTATTCAGGATCTTGAGAGATTCATATATTCCTAAAGGCATCCCATTACATCACATGGTGTGGAGAAAGAACTTAGGTACCAATCTATATGGACCTACATTGTACCAAAGAAAGATCTACATAAATTAGAACAATAAAAGCCAGTCTATATTACTATGAATTACATCTATTCAGGATCTCAAGAGACTTAAATGTTACTAAATTGTTAAGTATAATGAACATTTACCTATGAATAATCTATCTCCTAACTTAAATAATTTAGATCCTGATTTACAACTTCCATGTGCTCCTAATTTTGCATATTATAGTGTAGACGAATTTAGAGATGATATTGAAATCTCAGATTCTAAGAATTATTTTTCTGTTTTTCACTCAAATATTAGGTCTTTACAAGCCAATTTTGACAACCTTTCTAACATACTATCAAGTTTGTCCTACAATTTTTCAGTTCTTGGTCTCTCTGAAATTAAATTTCAAAAAGACAAAGATATACTTGAAAACTTCTCTCTACCTGGATATTCTTTTTTTTTCTCAAACTAGCTTATCGTCTGCTGGTGGGGTAGGACTATATGTTAAAAATGACCTAGATTTTACCTTAAGGGATGATCTGTCATCTTGCACAGATGATTATGAATCTCTCTGGATTGAAATTACTAATCTTAAAGGCAAAAATATAATTTGCTCTGTATTCTACAGACATCCAAAGACATCCATCCATCAGACATCCATCTACTGATCGATTCCTCACTGAGTTTTTTAAAACTATTGACACCGTGAGTAAGGAACAGAAGTATTGTGTAATAATGGGAGACTTTAATACTAATCTCATTAACTATTAAAATCATCATCATACAGAGGAATTTATTAATAACTTAAATATTTATTCCTTCTGGCCTCTCATCACCCAACTAGAATCACAGATCATTCTGCTACACTAATTGATAACATCTTTATTAATTCTTTTGATCACTATTCACTCACTACTGATCTTTCTGATCATTTACCTAATTTTTCAATCTATAAAAAACTATCAGCCATAACATCAAAGCCTAAACTATTCAAAAGAGATTTCTCAAACTTTGATGAACAAAAAATTATAAATGATTTTTAAAATGTTGATTGGTCCAGTATGAAATGTTACTATAAATACATCTTCCTTTGTTAATGCTATCTAAAATATTTTCTTCTATGGCTTTAGAATAAGCCTCTATTGCCACCTCCCTTCCCTTCTCAGGACTCCACTTAGATTTCTTACGAAAAACAGGTTTATCTAAACCACTATCTATTTCCTCCCTATCCCCCTCACAAAAAATTCCTTACAAGGTGTGTTGTACAATATAATCACAAACAAGGCAAGATTGCAGTGGCGACGACAAGTTCATAACTGATAATTTTCTTTTAGGACGAAATCATCCTTTCTGCAGAAGAAATGTAGAAGTTAAACCCTGATGTACAATCTACATTTTTGGAGGATCTAAGCCAATATACATAAGTATTTAGGATAATATTGAGATTTTTATAATTATATGTATATATATTTATTTATTTTTTAGAATGTTATTGTAAGTGCATAATGCGCTCAGAATTAAATTATTATTATTATGTGCAATGTGTTTAGGGTTGTTGAATCTTTCCGGCTTCCACAAAAGCAGCATAAAGCCTCGTCACATTTCTACATGCCGTCTTTCATACATCTTGCCAATAGGATGATTTTATTTGCTGAGGCAGAATCGAAAAAATGTTCCCTTTTGTGTCAATTGTAATTTGTAGGACTATAAATCCAACGGTCTTTGCAGTTCGAGACCATACATGTAAGAAGAACACTGAAAACAACAGACAATAGCGATGAGCAAACCATGTGCTCAGTTGAACAGCAAGATCATAAGAAACTTGTGTGAACGCAAGGCAGATATTCCAAGCAATTACATACTGAGCATCTTGTCAAACACCAAACGGAGCTGCCATCAATCCACTTAAATTACAACAAGCTATTGTTAAATGTGGAGTTGAAGTGTGCATGTCTAAGGGGTCAACCAAGATGTACAGGTAATCATGGTCTCGAGTTCAATTTGGGATTAATTTGCATGTGTGTTTTTCAAAGAGTTCAAATTGCATGAGAGCGTGGGTCGAATGCAATTGGAGCACTTTGAAAAACACATTTTCAGCATGCACTCATGTGTGCATGACTTGAGATTGAGTGCACCACGTGCTCTTCAACTGAAACCAACAAAAAAATGTATTCAAAAACAAACAAAATCACCAATTTTTTATCCTTTTTCACCGCTTAAAAAAGGCACTGTCTTGTGCTTAATAATGATATCAACAGCAGAATCAAGAAAGTTTGGTTTCAAGCCCTTTTTAGGAATATGTAATTTGCACTGTGTTACACTTTTTTGCACTGTGTTACAGATTTTTGCACTGTGTTACACTTAAACTGCACTGCTCTAAGCCAATCAAATTCGAGTAATTTTTTCATGTATATTATTATTATTGTTATAACAATGATTAACAATAAGTAGTATAATGAATAGTGTAATAGTTATGAATGAGTAACAAATGAGGCAACAATAGGTTTTTCCTCGTTTGCATTTGATTTTGCGCATTTGGAGTTTGCTTAACTTTGACTATTTCCAACCAATAAAGTAGCGAAAAGACTATTTTGTTGGTGTGCTTTACTTGGCACTGTGAAATCTGACCCGTGCCGTGCGTTTCAAATAGAAGAATGTCATGGATTGCCATTCTTGGATACACTCAACACCGTTTTGGATGACGGTAATATTGACATCACGATTTAACGAAAGAAAACACACACAGACAGATATCTTCACTTTCAAAGCCACCATCCACCCTAGCACAAGGCTAGTGTCATCCAGACACTTCATCACAGAGCAAATAGCCTATTGACAAACAAATATCATCAAAACACAGAACACAAAAATATCAACCAAGCACTTGCTAGAAATGGGTATCCCAAGTCGTTCATAAGAAGGTATAACCAGGTAAAGAAATCCAACCCAAAACGAAGTGAGGAAGAAGAGAGGAAAGGTTTTGCTACACTGCCTTATGTTGAAGGTGTAACAGAACGAATACAAAGGATTTTACAGAGGCATAAGATCAAGACAGCTGTAAGACTTGTATCAACATTAAAACAGTCCATGTCAAGACCAAAAGATGTGGTGCCCAATGATAAGAAGACAGGCGTTGTGTATGGAATCCCTTGTGTTGACAGTGACCTCGTCTACATTGGTGAGACAGGAAGATCGTTGTCCACCAGAACTAAAGAACACAAGGCCGGTGTTCGGTTAGCTAAGGTTGAAACCTCTGCTAAATCACAACATTGTAACAAGAGTAACCACAATGTTGCATGGGATGACGTTAAGATCTTTGCAAATGAAAGCAGATGGCACCAGAGAAAATGGACTAATATTCAATAGAGATAGCAGAAGGACAATCCCGCCATGCTACGAACCTATTCTCAAAAAATTCTTATAATTTTCTAGATTATTTCTTAATTATTTCTTTCATTCATTCATCCATTCATTCATTCTTTTATTTATCTTATTTTATATAGTTTATTTATTTTAGGTCTTATTTATTGGTTTAAATCGTGCATAAGTGTTCCTAATTCATTTTGCTCCCGCTTTATTTATTTTTATTTATTTATTTATTAACTTTACAACCGCGAGAGCCTACAAACATAAATATCAAAATACAAACTTACAGTACGAATTAAAGCGACAAGAAAATGAACCGAAAATTATATATATATATTATACTATGTGCTGCTCGATTGGTCGAGGGTCTAACCAACAGGACACAGGTCCCATACAAAGGTCAGCCAATTAACTTATTTATTTTTTACAGTGCACGCTCTGTCTCTTTCTTGGTAGGTTCGTTTAGATTTGTTTATACACGTCAATCGTATTGTTTCTCTGATTGGTCCTTTTGTTCGTAAAACGCAAATCGCGAGCGCTTATAGTCTTTAAATAATTTGAATCGTTGTAAGACATACTTTTCGCCCTGATGATGCACTAGAAGTGCGAAAGCTAGGTAAAATATTTAAAAAAATGGTTTGGTTCCACCAAATATTGGAAGACTACTGAATAGGATATCTGCGAATTTTGGTTCATATACGGCAGAACAATGAAAAAACTGGACGTTATTATATTCAAACTTCGCCTTAAAAGGAATAATTGACGACAAACACTTAAGGTGCTGGCAAGCATTTACCTTAACATGTCGGTATATATGCAGCCCCGGTTTACACGACATTGATATCATTAAAGCAGATGGCCTTCTTCTTAAATTTTGTAAAGAATTTCAATCATTGTATGGCAACAAAGCTATCACACCAAACATGCATCACCACTGCCACCTGAAGTAAGTTATAATGGAATATGGTCCTATTTACATGGACCACTCATACACCTATTTTTAGTATCCTTTTGAAGTAATGTTAAAAAAACCTAAGAACTTAAGATTTTCTGAATGCTGAATATATGTCAATCGTTAAAAATATTATTTTAGTATTTGAACCCGGCTGGAGGAAAATAATTTCTCTGTTGTAATATGTTTCATGCCCAATACTGTGAGACTTCTAACGAACAACTGTATTTGATTGCAGCTGATGACTCCCCCCATTTGAACAAGAAACCCAAAAATGGTGGCATATGGTGGCTTCTGTGATTATGATCGCACCAGGCCCATTTACCACGATCCAAGTGGTTCAGAAATATAAATTTAATGGGGGGAAAAGAACACCAGCAACTTTGGCTGTAGAAAACATGAGGTAGGGTCTGTACAGAGTGTTGATCTAAAAACAGTTTTTTACAAGACCTTGCCTCATAGCACCAAGGAAGAAACCTTGACTAGGTATGGGATGAACATGGATTACCAAGCCATTTTCAGAGAAAGACCTTCATCAGAGTATGTGTCCAAGGAACCCTTTAACAAACTTTTGAGAAATGCTCCAAATGTGAAGCCATTAAAAGGATGAATACTACATCACCGAGAAAATATAACCAAATATGAGTCAATGCAATCCTCATGGGAAAATATCATGATTTTCATGGGAGTGGTGCTTCAAGCATAACATCTGGCTATCTGCCTCCCATATTACAGCTATATATATTATTGTTGATTCAGAATCATGGAAAGCTTGCAGGGAGACTTAGTAGAGCCTTAATCCTCACACATTTCAAAGGCTATTATTGCAGCTGGGGCTTATGCTGATAATGCATTCCATATATTAACTGTAACTGGCTCTTTGATGTGTGAATTGGTTTTCATTGCTTTAGAGTAGTGCATTATACCACTTGCATTTATAAACTTTTAGTTGTAATTGCATTTGATATTATCCATGTCATTTTCCGATCCCATTAATTCTAATCTCTTCCAAATTATACTCCTATCAAAAACAAGTGATCATGCCCTTGGAAAAATGCAGATATGTTATAGTATTATAATAAGAAAACAATCTCTTTATCTTTACAGACTACATATCAACTGTTTCGGAGGCATATTGTAAAACATTGACTGGACTCGTGTGGACTTAACTGGACTGGACTGGACTGGACTCAAAAATCTGTAAATCATGGACTGGACCGGACTCAAAACCTGGAAATTGATTGGAAACCTTATTAAAAGGAAAACTAAAGGCCAAATTCATCTTTCAAAATTGATATATAATGGACACATTTCTACTAAAAAGCAAGATATTCCTGAACAATTCAATTCATTCTTCATTAACATGGGTCCTGAACTGCATACCATAACTCGAAAGCCATAGGAGTAAAGAGAATGTTGTATTTCCAAAACGAATACGGCATACTTACCAAGCATGATGAGCAACCCAACGACAATGACATAATAGCACTAACATACGATATGCATCGCTACCATTTCCGAAACAACAGTCTTCCATCTCTGAAGAAGATAATAGCAACAACAAACCCAATGGGGACGGACAAAGGAGTCATCTAGCCTTTCATTAATTCAGAAGACAGACCACACGGAAATTTCTAAAAAGAGGGCAATCCATTTTACAGAACAATGCCGAAGGAACTTATGAATGAAAATCTGGATGAAGTACCCCTACATAAAACTTCACAAAAAGTCATTGAAGAAAGAGGGGGGGTTGAATAATATTCAATCCTCTGCTGAATTTCCAAAAAATAAACAATAGGTTTATAATGTGAACAGAAAGGAAAAAGAAGGGGAAATTCTTTCAACTGACCCGATATTAGAAGTAATAAGCAAGACAAAGGAAGATGTACAGTCGGGGAAAGAACCCTTTATCAGGGAAGTTCCAACTAATCCAGAGCCCATTATTTTTGTAGCATCTCAGCAAAAGCTCATAGATGAGAAAAGGTTCTGCACTAATGCATCCAAATTTTGTGTAATGGGCGTGGATGC
Organism: Anthopleura xanthogrammica; assembly: GCA_964019055.1. Classification (NCBI taxonomy): domain Eukaryota; kingdom Metazoa; phylum Cnidaria; class Anthozoa; order Actiniaria; family Actiniidae; genus Anthopleura; species Anthopleura xanthogrammica. The sequence goes on along the minus strand of OZ025211.1, from coordinate 16,063,555 downwards.
TACCTTTCAAGTAGGATTTCTACTACACATTCATCACATTCACAGAAATCTCATGTTGAAAACAAAGCAGGGAAACAATCCTGTTTGTATCGGTCCCAGGATCCTGCACAAGCGAGAGGAGGAAGAGTCATATATTAATGAGCAAGTACAACTCAAAAACGCGACGCGTTTTAGTGTTTGGCACTGAGGGAGAATTGAATATTATGCCAAGCCAAACAGGACAAAAGTGTAGTGAGATCGAAATCACATATTGAGAATAAGTAATCACTATACGAGAACAGAAATCACTATACGAGAATAAAAAATCACGATTCGAGTTTAATAATCATCAAAACCGCCATTCGAAATTACTAGTCAAGTTACGAAATCACTATACGAGAATACCGATTAACATTCACAAAATATCGATTGAAATTATATCCATCTTCTAAACCACGTGCTGTTTCAAAATGGCAGCAAAATGAGTTTATCCATGACATTTGTTTAGGATGAAGAGGAAATGATAGATGGAGCAGATGTAGCAGACAGTAAATTTGAAGGTGTTCCCCAGAACGAAGGCATTCCCCAGAACGAAACAAGACAAGTGATTCAGTCAAGAATGTCTAGTGAAACTAAAACTGTAGGGGTGTCATTTTATTTTTGAATCATGGGCATGCAACTATGATGCAATTTTTGGTAAAAATGTATGGAGTAACCATATTGGTGTTCCACTGAAGATCACCAATATGGCAGACAAAACTGTGACGGCTTAAATTGATATTTTACAAATGTCTTAGTTTAGATTTTGGGTTTTTGATGACCTCATCTGAAAACCAGCAATAGGGTGGACCTAGCCTTGTTTAGAATATCTTCATTTCTCACCAAATTAAGATGAGCAGGGTACTTAATACCGAAGAAATCGGATTGAAATAACCTTAGAGTTTTTGCCGGTATATTGTGCTCATTTAACTTCATTTTAGTTTTCCAATGGGCAGGTAAAGGAGGTCCAGACCAGACTCCAACAGGACTTGGGGGAGGGTTCGTCAGAACCCCCTGAAACCCTCCAGCCTATGCACTTGGAAACTGTAGGGAGAGGAGAACACCTCCGAATTCACCCCAAGCCCAGGCATCATCCAATGAAGGTAAGTTGCTGTCATCAATGACAGGAAAAGGTTTTTTAAACACACCATTTCATTCGGGTTTAGTTAGTCAAAGCTAGTTCTAGTGTCAGCAATGTACAATCCAGACAAGAAAGGAGAAATAGGGGACTGAAATGCCTTGCTTTGATTCCACAAAGACTCAAAACATTTTTCGTTTCATTTAACTGGTACTGTTTAAGACTGATGTTTTATTGTTGTTGTAAGTGCCGCATGCCAGAATTTAGGTTAGGCTCTGAGTTAACATTATTAGTCTTTGTTTTAATTTCGTTCCGGTCATGCTTCCAGTTTTGTCACTTCAGTTTCTTAGTTTCTTTGTCTCGTATGCAAATTCCTAGTACTTTTAGTTCAGCCCGTTTTGTTAGTATTCAGTTCTCAGTTTTACACGAAGCAGACAAGATCTTTGGTTTTTCTTGTACCTCATTTTTTGTTCCATAAGTACATTTCTTAGTATTTCTTCCGTATTTAGTCGCTACTTTGCAATGTCGTATTTACCAGTTCACTTAGTATCTTTTTATATTTATTTGTTTTAGAAACCGTTATTAGTGTACAAGTCAATAAATTTCCAACGTAACACGTTTGTGACTGAATTCGAGGTTACAGTTGCTTCTTTTTGACTCACCTAAAAACAAGCTTGTCATTGTAAACACATTTTAAAACATACAATATATTCAAATATACTTTTGGCCTAATTTTCCACTGGTGCTATTGATGTTGACATTTATAGCAGTATTTCTAGTTCACCTCTCGATGGTGATACATCCAGTGCCTTGTTGGCATCTGTGCTTCTAGTGATAGAATCAGCTTTGCACAGGAATAATGTCCTCAAATATATGATTATGGAATTCAAAGATAAAACTGTGCTAATGTGTACTTTGGAGGTTGTATTTATCAATGATAGAGGTGAAATTGAAGACGGTAGGGGGTCAGGTGTAATGAGGGAGGCTTTAAGCATTTACTGGAGGGAATTTTTTAGTGCTCTATCAAATGGGGTCAGTGAAAAATTCCCTTCCATTATGCATGATTACCAAAAGCAAGAATGGCAAAGTGTAGCCAGAATTCTTGTCGTTGGTTTTCAAAAAGAGGTATTTTCCTTTGAATCTTTCCTCATGCTTTTATTGCATCCTGTCTATTTGGAGAGGAGGCATTCCCAAAGAAGGCGCTATTAGAATCTTGTTTTCAGTATATTTCGAAAGATAAACGTGAAACCCTTACCCAAAGTATTTCTGATGAGTATGACCCATCCACAGAAGATGAAGTGCTTGAGGTTCTCTCAAGTTAAGAGTTGGCTAGTTCCAACAGTTTGAAAAAGTGCTGCAAAGAGTGATAATTGCACAACTTGTCACATTTTCGGGTTTCAGTTAAGTAACTACCAGTCAATGGTTTTGGCTAGACAAATGAATCACAATACCAATATATTTAGATTCATGAAGTATCTTGATTAGCTGGTCTTTTGATAGACATAATCATCTGAATATTAGATAAAGATTTGATCATTCATAAAATTCATGATTTGATAAAGAAAACATTTCAGCAATCATTTTTATGTCTTGTTAAAGACTTGTTTAGATATTCAGTTTATATTTAGTGATTTATCTTTAAATTGTTGCCTACGTTCCTGTTTATGAAACACATGATATCACAGATTTTCAGTTGACATATATGAATGCTGAACACGCCATATTACTTTTGGAACATGTTAGAAAAAACTATTGAAAATCATCTGCGTCCTATCTCCCTCACGTCTACACTGGCAAAGATCCTAGAGGATATAACACTGCAAACACTAATTCGATCTGTATCTGATAAACTAGACCGAAAACAGCTTTCCCTTCTATTACACATGCACTAGTTTATTTACTACATATTATTCTCTTATTCTCTTAGTCTCTAGATAAAGGCAACTATTATGCTAGGATTTTCTTTTCTGATTTTTCAAAAGGCTTTGATCTTGTTGATCATAATGTATTATTATCTGATTTATATAACCTAGGTATAAATCCCTATGTTATTAGATGGGCCGCCTCTTTCCTTACTAATAGATCACAAAGGGTAAAGATCAATAACTCTCTCTCCGCCCCTATTTCCCCTAATGGTGGTATTCCACAAGGCACTAAGCTCACAACCTTACTTTTTTGTATTCTCGTTAATGAGTTAGTCTCTACTCATCAGGATAGAATTAAGTGTGTAGATGACACCACTGTGGTGGAATTCATTCCCAGATGTTCTCCATCATAATGACATTAACAGCTGTGCTGCCTAAAGGGGTATCAAATTAGACCCTAAGAAATGTAAGGAGATGATCATTGATTTTCTACATTATAAACCTTGTAATCCTAGTCCCTTATGGATAGGACCTTCCTGTTTAGAACAGGTTGTTAGTTATAAATTATTGGGCGTCAACATTTCAAATAATCTATCATGGGATGCCCATTGTACATACATTGTCAAAAAAGCCAACAAAAGGCTATATGCAATCAGGGTCCTTAAAATATGTGGTCTTTCTAGCACCTAGGTGTATTATTCGATCATAAGGTCCATATTAGAATATGCTTCACCTGTTTGGGTGGCCCTCCCCCTTCTTCTTTCTGATTACGTAGAATCTGTTCAGAAAAGAGCTTTTCGAATAATCCATCCATGGCTAAGCTATGAAGAAGCTCTCCAATCATCTGGATTACTCACCCTTAGGCCCATTGTTGAATTATTCTTTGACGAAAGACATTTGTAATCAATATGAAGTTTTTTTTTTAATATACCGGTATATAAAGATAAAACCAAAATATATAGAAGGTGCAATCAAATGACATATAATCCCTTCCTTGAGAAATGGAGGGCTACTATTCAGCTTGTATGTCAAATGAAGTAAGCAAAAAGAAAGTTTACTTATCAGGAACTGTAGTACCCTTAACAATCAATCAATCATTGTATTATATAATTAGTATGTATATATGAATAAATTAGTTTGACATAGTAATGGCGTCGAGTCACTACAGGAACCAACATAGCAGCTATGATGGCACCCTAAGAATGTTGATTAATAATTGAGCTATGTATGTAGTATAAATATGTTTCATACATGAAGATTTTGATTTAAAAAAGTAATCAAAACTTTAACAGTACGTTATTGCGTTTTTAAAATAGATATAAGGAGATACTGTAGAAGGGGAGGGGTTGGCATAGTAATATTGGAATGCTCTTGTTATTTTGAAAAAGGGGATGGCTTTTTAATACCAAACACAGTGCTTCAAACACTGAAATCAAAATTGTCAATGATTCTCAATGTGCTCAAATAATGATCAATGGCACTATTTCAATTATCAACCAGCGGATTGACATATCCCTCTAGCTCCTGAAGTGGCTGATCTGTTAGTGACAGTGATTCTGGCACGACTATATCATTGTTAGTGACAATATCAGTAAGTGGGCCATTATAGTTAATAACATATGCCTCCCAGTTAACAAGAATCAATTTATCTTGAACATTGAGGATTCCATTCCGTCCATCAGCATTCCTTTCACCACTGTCAATGCTGATAATTCCCATCCTGTTGCCCAAGAAGGTTGGGCACTTAGAGGGTCGAGCAAAAAATACCGCTTTAACAAAAAGCAAAAGGAGTACTTAACTGCTAAATTCAACATCGGCCAAGAGACTGGAAGAAAAATGAGAGCAGATGTTGTTTCCAGAGATATGAGGCATGCACCCAGAGAGGATGGTAACCGGCTGTTTGGTCTCACAGAATGCTTTCTGATGAACGAATTTCCTTTTTATCCAAAGTCCGACAACAGAAGGTAACCATAACAGAAGCAGATGCTGTAGCCGCAGTAGAGGAATGTAATTTTCATGAAATCAGAGAAACGGTCTTGTCTTCACTACAGCAAGAGCATCCAATCGTCTTCGATCAGTTCAATGTGTTTGATATGGTCGAAAAGGGCAATTTAAAAACATTGAAAGTGGAAATACTGCAGCTGCTATGCAACAAGCTCAACCTTCATGTTCCAGCAAAGCCTATCAAAAGTTAAGCGCCGTATATCACCTTCTGGAATTTGTGTTTTGCAATTTCACATAGTTCTGGCTGAGATAAGATTTTTGTGATAATGATAGCACACAAAGTGTCTAGTCATACAGATCAATGAGATAATCCAAATGAAAACAAGTTTCAAGTTTTCGTGATTTTAGCAATATTTCTTTTTAGTGGTACATATTTTTGCATTATCCGCCAATTTACGTTTTTCCACTTGAATCGAACGTTTTTTGCTGACAATGGATAGAGGACCATAACATTTTCCTTCCCTCTATCTGCATATCACACATAAAAACGCTTAAAGAATCGAGAACTAAAGAAGAAATTAAATAGAGAACGAGTAAAAAGGTTTCATGTAAATTGATTTTGGGATTAGTGTTACATATTCTTGCATTTGGCGCATATTTTACCAATGCAATATTTAAGTTTCGCGCTTGAATCGCGCGTTTTTTGCTGACGTTATTATAAGGATAGAGCGGTCTGTAGCATTTTCATTCACTCAATATGCACATGGAGCCTAAAAAGAAAACCGGGAAAGAAAGGCTAAAAAAAACGAGGGAACAAAAGAATCATCCTGTTCCAAATAGCAATCAAGAATCATTGCAGTCACTGGAATCCTACAGTATAGGACCAAGAATAAAGATTAAAAAGGCTAAAGAAAGACTTTGGTTGAGGACTTAAAGAGGACATTGATTGATGAAGACCTCAGTGTCGTGTTGGGGCATAACTTTTCTTGTGGCGATGATGGCGGCAAAGATTTTGTATGGCAAACTATCTCAGAAGCCTAATCTGTCATTGCCGAAAAAAGGGTACTGGAAATGATAAACGAGGAGGTCTACAAGGCTTTCATTGACACCATGAAAGTCCCAGACTGGGTGCAACTTCTAGTCAAGTTAACAGTAAAGATGCTTGACAGATCTTGGAAAACCATGTTGAATTTCCTGAATCTTGGTAGAAGTGGGGTAAATGTCATTATCAACTTTTAAAAATAATGTATTTCACATTACTTGGTATACTGCTATACTTTAAAATACTCACTTTAGTTGATATTATCCTACTCAAGTATTATTTACAATAGACTCAATATAAACGGTTATAACACAATTAACATTGCATTAAAGCTACATGTTATTTATTTTAAACGAATTTACAAGGTCACCTGTGAGGGAGTTTCCAATTTGTTTTAAAAAATGTGTTGTTAAGCTATTTGGCTTGACAAGAGAAGTCCTGAAATTTAGGGAAAGTCATACGAATTCGTTTGAAAGATTGGAAGATCGCATTAATATTAACTCTGAAAAGATTCAAGCTTCTGAAAGCTCGAAGCAAACTATGGCAATTAAACTTAACATATTGAGAGAAGAAAACAGCACACTGACAATGTGAAACAATAAACTGCTCATTAATCTGCACAAAGCCAACAATAGGATAAAAGAGCTTGAGAATGAAAGTATGAGTTTATTAACTGCTCTTCGACTTCTAAAATCTCATTATGATTAACTCTGACCTGCACAGCTTTGCCGCAATCTCAAACCTCACCCATAGTATCATTGAAACCTAAGCAAAGAGCGACTGACAATGCAGGTGAAAAAGAGGTAACATTGAAGCCTAACTCGAGTGAAACTGTAGAAACCTCAACACACAATGCTATAAATGGCAAGAAAAGAAGTATATCTAGAAAAGATGAAGGAAAGGTGAACCAGGCGAATATACCGACATCTACACAAACCACTTCAAAGCGGACTACTGTTATCGTTGGTGATTCTATGGTATCTCAATTACAAGAATGGAAAATGGGTAATAAAGAAAACCGTGTTGTTGTCAATCTCTTTCCAGGTTCTACAGTGGATGATATGCGCAACTACATAAAACCAAAAGTACGCCCAAAGCCAAACAACTTAATTATTCACTGTGGTACCAACAACTTGCACGTAGACGATCCAAATGACATTGCTGAGAAGATCATTGACGTTTGTCATTTGCTGCAGATGACCTACCTGAATGTAAGATTGCCATATGTGAACTTATCAAGAGAGCTGACTCGCCAAAGCTAGAAACGGCTCGAAAAAGTGTCAACAAATCCCTGAGAGCTCACTGCCGTACTCGAGATTGGGATATTATGTCTCATACAGCAACAGAAGCTGGTATTAAATCAAAGGGTCTTAATTTAAACAAATCTGGACTGGCTGCCCTGGCTAGAGGCTTTATCAGCTATTTCAAATCTAACCTCTGATTTTCAGGTAGGGCTTTATTCTTTGGGCTTTGATCTTAATTCTAATGTAGTTGATAATCTAAACTCGAACAACATTTCACCTATTAGAGGCTTTAAAATGGCCTCATTGAATATGGCTTGGTGTGAAGGTCAAAATTGGGATCTTCTAGCAATTAATTAATCTCGACTTGATCCTACTACTCAGTCATGTTTGGTGAGTCTGGAAGGTTACGACTTGTTGAGAAATGATAGGAATAGATATGGTGGTGGTTGTAGTGTCTTAACATTATGTCCTGGTATACCTGTGTCTTTATAATGTTATGGGCTACCTGTGTAATGTGTTGTGTGTGAGAGTGGCATTAAAGATGGAGACCGATTGAACTACGAGTGAAGGTTTGTAGAGTGGCGAAAAGCACTTCCATGGCAGGACCTACCTAGGACTTTTCTGCCAATAGAAGGCGTGCTCTTATTCCGCCAATCAGAACGCATGGTGAAACTAAATATATTCCCTTGGGGGAAGTAGTGAGAGAAGTTGTTACCAGATCTAGAATGCGTTGTAAATTCAAATACTGAAGCTTATTCAAGAATTCTGTTTTTCTTCCCTTTTTCTTCCCTTAAAGAAGATACAATGGTTAGTATACATTAACTAATATTGTTATGTAAACATATTTAAGGAATGTAAAACGAATAATCAATAGTATTCAGGGATAGAACGAAGAAACAGCAGCTTCTATGATGGCCGTTTAATACACGTGGCCATTCAGCTGAAGCTGGCCATCGAAAAATTGTAGTTCAAAATTGAGGCTTGCAACCATCAGCAATGTTGAAAGTGCTATATCTCGGAAACGAATGGGCCAAATTGGAAACTGTAAAAGAGCTTATCAACTATTTTTGCGTCTTCTCTACAGAAATTGAAAAACTGTGGAAGGCTTATAGTCACTTTAATAAAAAAAATTTTAACTTCGTTTTTACGTAAAATTGAAGATTTGACTTTTTTTGACAAAAATTGTGTCAACGTCGTTTGACCAGTTAAAAATTATGTAAGGTACCAGGGGACCTTCATAACCAATGTTTACTAAAAACCTTAGTGCACTAACTACTCATCCAATGATTATAAAAGCAAATTTATCAATGCTGAATAATCAGATTTCAAATTTGTCAATTTGTGGAGTTCCCGGAACACCAGAATTAGTGCGACATACAAACGACTAATGTTATTGTAATGAGCAAAGCTCATAAATCTTAAAGCCAAAATATGTGAAAAGTTTGTTTGAGTCTTGTGAAATTGGCTTTGCACAATTTTTTAAAGATATGTCAGATTAAAGTGAATTATTGTTTTATTTGTTTTGAACTTCTATAGAATTAAATGAGGTGTGGCCAATTTACACTTGGAGGCTGAAAATGTACAGTGCAATATTTAAAAATCACATTTTCCAGATTTAGCTTTAGGAAAATGTATACCTTGTTTGTGTTATACTGTAAAGCAAGCATGTTATTTTCAGTATATTATTTTTGCACATTACCTTAAGGTGACCGACTATTGGCAAGGAGTCATTAGAAAATGTTCATAAAAAGTTTGTTTCTAAGTGATTTTTTCAGGTCATTTAATTCAAACATTACTTTCAATAACTAGCAAAATATTTCAAAACAGTTTTTAGAATAAGCTCAAAATTCAACATATTATTTAAATTTCAGCAAATCCTGCTCAAACGAGAACACATACTGTATCTCACCTTTTTCATAAGTTCTATGGTAATAATTGTTTTTTCTCCAAAATTTGTCAAAAGATTAGTTTCTATCTGTTGTTGGAATTCCAAAGTAAAATATATGGTCCCATGCTAAATTTGAGTGTTATGCCCTGCTAGGCTAACCTGCATCTATATTTTTTGTAGGTTATGAGAATTTAAATGCTTGCGAGCAATCAGATTATGAATTGATTGCAGCTGCTGTGCTTTATTTTACCCCTACACACTCATCTACCCCTAAAGATGTTCTTGACAGTGATGAGATGGCAAAGATAAAAGCTTTCTATAACCAGCACAAAAAACGACTATATGACCGCAACTGCACACAAAGGCCGATATATACACTTAAGATGGACAACAACAAAGTTCAACATGATGGAAATGGTGTGCCTATTGTTACAACTTCTGTATAAGGAGTCCATGGTGGTTGTTCTTAAAGAACTGCATTATATTAAAGTTACAGAGGACTCAACCACTTGCCTTACTGGTGGCATTAATGCATTACGCAAATATTTTTCAGCAAAATTTGTTCAAGGGAAGTTTCAAAATAATAAAATCCTTCCTATCCAACTGTCTCAACTGCAAAGTAAATATACCTCTACCTGCAACAAGCAGGCCACCTCCTGTTCCAACCCGCACCTTCAGACCTTATGAGCGCCTGCAGTGCGATCTCATCGACATGGCCCCTAAAAAACACAGAAGTTTCATGGCAGCCAACAAGTGGGGATACCGTTACATATTAACCATCAGATGTGTATAAAGTGCTCAGGCTACTCTTCATCAAAGAGGGACCTCCGCTATCCTTCAAACTGACAATGTTGGTGAGTTTATTGCTGGTGTGATAAAGAAGCTTGGCCAGGATTTCAACATCAAGCTTATCCATGGAAGACCATACCACCCTCAATCTCAAGGTCAGGTAGAGAATTTGAATAAACAAGTAAAAAGATGTTTGTCTAGGTTTCTTCAGTGTGTCAGGGCTGAAAAGCAAGCCAATTTGTGGCCCATCTTGTTATCTGGCATAGCTGACATTCTGAATAATAGGTGGCATAGTACTATCCATGATATTCCATTCCGTGTGTACCGAAACCGAGAGCCATCAAGTGTAACTATACATATTATCCCTGACGATGAGTTTTTGGTTTCTTCTCTTGAAGAGCCCAGCCTAAGTGACTATGAGTTTGATGAGGAAGACCTTGGAATAGAAAGTCACAATGAGGCTACACTTCCTGAAATTGATATCAGTACAGATATTATCTTATCCTCTTCTTTTGGTAATCTCCCTGATATTGCTGTTGGATTCTTAAAAAATGCATTGAATTATGATGAAAACTTTTCAGAGCAACAAGACATGGAAGAGTGTGCTTGTACATTTGAAGTGGCTAACATAAGTCAGTTTCTTGGTGTAAATTGCTCTGACTTTCAGGTTTTGAAATATGTTCTTGAAGCAACTGAATACACCATTCAAAAGAACATTAAAAGGTCAAAGGCTGGTGCTGCGAGGTTTAAAGTGGGCGATCAGGTTATTTACCAGGTTCAACAAGAGGGAAAAACCAAATTAAAGAAAAAGGATCTATTTCAAACTCTGAATGAAGTTGGAATTGTGAAGGAGGTGCTCCCTGGTAGTATGTACAGAGTAAGCGGACTTCGGACTTCCGACTTCCGACTTCCGACTTCCGACTTCTGATTTCCGACTTCCCACTTCCGACTTCTGATTTCCTACTTCGGACTTCTGATTTCTGACTTTCCGATTTTAGCTCGGAATTTTATTCACGTGACATAGTCGTCCACCGCCATCTTGGTTGGCAGCTTGAAGTACTCTGCTTTTGTTGTAATAATGGATGATGAGGTGAGTGTTTCAATGCCAAACATTTATAAATTAACTATAATAGAACTATATTATGGACCGTAAGTGTTATACAAGAAGAAGAAACATTGCAGAGATCTGTGATTGTTGACTGTGTTGATGGCGAACACTAGTATAGTCTTTTGAAGCTACTTAGAACTGTTATTTATCTTCATTTTAAATCAATAGGTTCTTATTCTTTAAATAGGACGATACAAAATTCAAGCAAGTTCGTTTGCAAGATGGAGGTGGGGTCCGCGAAATTATGTACAGAGAAGATGAGGAGATAACAGTGGATTATGTAAAGGAAAAAGGCATTTCTTTCTTTTTTCCGAAAGGAAGATCGAAAATTGGTGCCATAAGTCAAGTGTTCATGGGAGAAGCGGAAGATGAAGGTCATGGTACAAAGATTTCAAAGGAGTTTGAAAGTCTGCTATTGTCAAGCACACCAAAGCTAGAAAAGTCCCCAAAAGAAACGAAAGAACGGCCCCCTTTAGTATTGGAGCAATTATTAAAAGAAAGAATACTTCACTGAGCACACTGGCTATGAACACTTGAAACAATCCTCCTATTCTGATGAAATAGTACTTAAATCTAATTCGTTCTCAAGGAAAAGTTGTTACGAGGATTATTCTTTCAGTGATCCTTTCATACAAGAAGTGGAACTAACATGTTTTGACCCAATCGACTATGGATTCGAAGTCAACTTCATATCCAAGGGAGCAACCTGCTTTGTGGATATTTCGAATGAAGGTGAAGAACCGAAAACAGTCTTTCCGCAAAGTGTGGATTCCAGCGGTCTTATTCTAAACCCATCCACTGAGGTCTGGGTGGGTGGTTGTTTGAATTTGAACGTTTTCCGAGGAACTTGACACTTTGAGTCATATTTGACAAATAGACAGCAACAGTGTACCATCAAGACTTGGTATGCTTCGCAAAGCGCGTAAGGTCATTCCACGGGAGTCGTGCATAACCCTTTACAATGCCATGATACTGCCAATATTTGATTATTGTGCTACTATATGGGACTCCTGTGGCAAGACCAATTGTGATTACTTAGAGAAACTACATAGACGCGCCGCCAGTATTATTGAGGGAAACAAAGTCTCCCAGCCACAGGTTGCGCAAATATTTAGTTGGCCTTCTCTCCAGTCCCGACGAGACTACTTGAAATGCATGTTAGTGTTTAAATGTATGCATAATCTGGCTCCACCTTATTTGCTAAATGAATTCTGCCACTCGCGCGACTTCCATGCATACAATACGCACCATAGAGATTGCTCTGTCCGCCTTTTGCGAGAACATCCAAATATCAGGGCTCCTTCAGGTACAGTGGTACAAAGATCTGGAACAGCCTTCCGCTGGACCTGAGGAGGGTACATGACGAAACTAGATTCAAGTCTGGCCTTAAAAAGCATTTTAGATCTCGCTAAAATAAACCCTGTGCGCCATGCAATACTGCATGTTAAATGTTAAATGTTTTACTCTTAGTACTTTATTATTGTAACTTTATTTTTTGTTCTCTGTACTATATTTTTTGTCTGTAAGTATATTTTAAACAGAGCCCCATTCAAACCAGCTTTGCTGAACTGGGCACCTCTGTATAAATATTGTGTATAAATAAATAAATAAATAAATTGGAGGTAGCATTTCAAAGCCTCAGCAGATAGCTTTTGGTGTTCCTCAAGGCTCTATTTTAGGTCCTTTACTATTCCTAATTTATATCAATGACCTCCCGGCCTGTCTGTTACACACCAAACCGCACATGTATGCTGACGATATTATTTTGAATGCTGCCTCTAAGTCAACTACTGAACTATTATTCAGGTTAAATGAGGATTTGAAAAATATTAGAAATTTGTTATTAGTGAATAAGCTAAGCCTCAATGTAACAAAAACTGAATATATGTTCATTGGTACTGACTTCAGGCTGTCAAACCTTGGTAAAACCCTCCCAATTACCATAGGTGATAAGGAAATCAAGAGTCAATACAACCAATTACCTAGGGGTACATTTAGATGAGAATCTAAAATGGGAGGAACACATCGACAATCTGTGTTTAAAGGTTAATCGTACCATCAACGGTCTTAAACAAGCCTGTGACAATTTAATTTACAATTCCTTGATACAGCCTATTTTTGACTATTGTGACGTTGTATGGGGAAATGTAAATAAAGGACTTGCTAACCGTATCCAAAAGTTACAAAAACGTGCTGCACGCATCATTACTTTCCAAAGTTATGATGTGAGGTCGGCAGACATTCTTCAAAGTTTAGGATGGGACAAGAGGAGAGAAAAACGCCTAAGTCTACTAGTGTTTGATATTGTTAATCATAAAGCTCCTGATTATCTTCGTAATCTTTTCGTTATGAGTTCAAAAAATCCTTAAAAATCTGCCGCATTCCCTTAATAATGCTAAGCCCAGAATGTACGCCGATGACACATCAATAACAGTAACTGCTAATAGTATACAAAATATTGAGTCAAGCATGAATACTGAGCTTGTGGGTGTTGGAAATTGGCTAATTGCTAATAAACTCAGTTTAAATGTCGCAAAGACCGAGTATATTCTAATTGGTTCACACCCAAAATTAGCTTCTCTTCCAACACAACCTGCAATTAAAATAGGTAATACTCCAGTAAAAAGAGTAATTACTACTAAGCTGCTTGGGGTGTTTATTGATCAAACGCTTTCATGGTCTGATCAAGTTGATAACATTGCCAAAAAGGTGTCCATGGGGATTAGTGCTTTAAAACAAGTTCGTCCCTTTGTTACATTTGACAACTTAATAATTATTTATAATGCCCTTATCTTGCCATACTTTGACTATTGTGATGTCGTATGGGATAATTTTAATAAGGGGTCTTCTAATAGACTACAAAAATTACAAAATCGTGCAGCTAAAATAATCACTGGATCAGACTATGATACTAGGTCAGCAGATATCCTTAAAAGGTTAAAATGGGATAGCCTCGAAGAAAGACGGTTTAAGCACAAAGCTTGTACTATGTACAAAATATTGAACAATGGAGCTCCTACATACCTGAGTACTGATTATAATATATTAGGAGACACTGTCTGTTATAATTTAAGAGGAGGTAATTGTATGTTAACTCTTCCTAAACCAAAGACAGATTCTCTTAAAAGAAGCTTTAGGTATGAGGGTGCCAAGATTTGGAATAGCTTGCCGCTTTCTGCTAAATCCTCAAAGTAATTTAAAGAATTTAAAGGACAACTATGAATCTAATTAATGTAAAGTGTACATTTCCTTAGTCTGATTTGTAAATTTTGTAAATAGAATAATTTATCAGTGAGAGTCTCTCTCTCTCTCCTCTTTCTAAAAGAAAAAGAAGAAAAAGAAGAGGCCTAATTCACAAACAAAGAGTCATTCAAATACTTCAACCAAATTTCTATATAAAATTATCTTCAAACTATTTGTTCAAATCTAAATAATTGCAATTTTTTATTGCAATAATTTAGATATCTACTAATGTAAATATTCCTAGGTACCCATAGCTATATTCTCGTATTTTTGTAGTATTATGTATGTTGTTATTATTATTTATTTTTTTCCTATATGAATAGTAACTCAGCTTGATTAGCTTTGCTTTTTCTGAGTAACTGTTTGCCTTTATTATTAGTCTTAATTCATTCCTAATGTAAACTATTTATTTATATCAAAAGGTAATAAAAATCTGTTGTGGTTCTTGTTGTTAAGTTACTACTCTTGCCCGAATCAGATCGTGTCTCACACTAAAAGCATCAAAGTGTGTGTACAACTGTTTAATTCTGCCGATCCTCACCTATACAGATACTGCATGGGGTGAACTCTCAGTCACATGTAGCGACAGTTTACAGCGTTTACAGAACAGGGCATCACGTATCATCATGAAACGAGACAGCTCAAGCGAGGCACTAAATACTCTTGGCTGGAAAAATCTAGAGACCATCAGAAAAATGAACAAATGTATTCTAGTTTTCAAATGTCTACATAACTTAGTTCCCAAATATCTAAATGAATATTTTATCAGGAACAGTAGTATCCACTCATATAGCACTAGAAAGAGAAACGGGCAAAAGAACCTTTAGATATTCTGGAACATTAGTGTTCAATTCCCTTCCATGTAATATCAAGGACACCATCTCGATATCAACATTTAAGAGCCTTATAAGAAAGCATGACTTTCCTGCCTAGCTAGGCATATATATTTTAGACTATAGGATATTATAAAATTTTCCCACTGAGTAAATTTATCTATAGATACATGTTTTTTCTCCCCTTCTTGTATTTATAATAGTAATAATTGTTTTGTTGTTGTAGATGTTGGAAGGAGACAAGAAAAATATGTATTTATTATTATTCTTTTATTTATATATAAATTTTCCTTATAAATTTTCTCTTTGTATGTATATAGTTTATAGTTTTCTTCGCATCTCTTTGTATGTACATAGTATATGTTATATTATTTGTATATATTTATATGATACAGGGCCCCTCTGGATACCAGATTTTAGCTGAATGGGCCACCCTGTGTAAATAAAGGTTACAAACAAACAAACTACTGAATCTCAGTCAAAGAGTAACTTTTCAAGCAATTCATCCAGTGAAGTGTCCACTACAATACCGACTGATACCGTCATAGTGGGAGATTCCATTATAGCCAAATTAGAGGGCTGGAAAATGTCTAACAAGAAAAACAAAATTATAATCAAATCTTTTCCAGGATCCACAATTGACAATCTCAAGGATTATATTAAACCCATTTCTGCTTGTTCTGGATCGAACAGATCGGCTGCTACTTCTCTAGACACCAAAACTTTTTCTATCGAGTATTGGAGGTGGCACTATCGATTCTTGCAAGACACACTGCAGCAATACGGATATCCCATGCTGTTTATCACGCTCAGTCCTTTTGAATGGACCTTCCCATTCCCTGAGTGGTTACTCCATGCTCGTTCCGTTAGTGGTAGAGGCCCCACTGAAAAAGCAGCCCTGGAGACTATGCACATTGTTCAATGTCTTACAACAGACCGTGCGCGGTTTTCTGTGTGGCACCAACACGCAGAGATGGACAAATCATGTCTTTAATTACAACCACGATCGTAATAGGACTAATGTCACTAATTTTTTCTACCGGTTGGAATTTCAAGGCAGAGGGACAGCCCATGTTCATCTTTTGGTGTGGCTGAAGAACATTGGGAAGATCGATTTCCAACAGATTCGCGCTGACATCCCTTGGGATGACAGAGACACCGCGTTTCTGGTCAATGATCTTCAGCCATTGTCAAAAGATGCCTTCCCCCTCAATGAAGCTTTTCCTTCTAACCTCAGGGCTTACATAAGCACTCTGCTTCTGTTCCTGAGGTGTAGAATGGATGTGCAAGTCACAGACCACAAGGCTATGATCTTGCGTTATGTCACCGCCTATGTATCGAAGTTCAAGGAGCAACAGATTGCTCAGTCACTCTACTCTAGAAACGTTACTTCCGCAATGGCTGCATATCGTCATCTTTTAGATATGAAACCACTAGAACCGGAGATGATCGTTACTCTCTCTGCGTCTAAGCCAGTGTGGACAAACAACTCCACTAAACGCTATGTGCCTCCTCATCAGGCCAATGCCGGTGATAGCGTTATGGTCATGAAATATTTAAGCTGAGCCGAGGATATCCATCATTATTCGTTGCTCGAGTGGCTTCATACCCATGACACCAACAATGCTAATCCAACGCCTTACAAGCGACTGAAGGCTCTGATAGAAGTTAAGTGTCTGTTTTCAATGTCGAATTCTTTTTTCAGCACAATTTGCTTAATGTTCCGTTCACATCGCTAGACGAACTTAAGCACCCTAGTCACAATAACATTCCTAATGATCTTAGACACTTTGCTGCTGCACTAGCATTACAACCGCAATTATGGAACGACGATGCTATATTGGACTTGTTTTGCCAACAGTGCAATAAGGAATGCTATGTCACCAACGTTCTGAACCTGGTGCATAGTATGAGACAGATGTATCACATCTGGCAAACCGAAGTGTTGACTAATGCCGACTTTCACTACGAGACCCCTGTCCTGCAATTCGACCTGAACAGAGAACAATCTCTTGTTCTCGATAAACTCCAGCTTTTCTTGCAGCTCCGCAAACGGCATTATTCGACCCTTTGGTTTGCTCAGGTCCAAACATGTGAACCTTCCGCATCCACAAGCGTGCAATCTGCTCACCACGACACTGAAGATGACGATTCTGACACTGACGAAATCATAGACGAAGATCCGCATGTTCTGCCTCCTCCTAGATCTAACATTCGTGAGCAACAGTATGACGAAGGTGATTCGCTGAACGATTGGACCAAAGTAATTTCCGTGGTCGGCCATGCCGGTACCGGGAAGACCCAATGTCTATGTGGCTGTATCCAATTTTGTATACAGGAGGACAAGAAAGTCTTGGTCGCAATGCCCACGGGCTTTCTTGCTTCCACCTACAGAGCTAAATTCGATACGGACATAGATTGCAACACTATTCATTCTGCGTTTTCTGTACGCGTTGACAATTCTCGACCTCTGATCAACTATCATCTGTCCAACTATGACGTTATAATCTTAGACGAGATCTCTATGGTGCCTATCAATATCTTTCGATTTATAAATCACTAATTACTCCTTGGTTCGACTACTGCGATGATGTTTGGGATAACCTCCCAAAAACATCAGCAGAAAGAATACAAAAACTACAAAATCGAGCCGCCCATATTATAAGGAGAAGTGGCTACAACGCAAGATCAAAAGATATACTTGAGAACCTTGGATGGGAAAACCTTAAGACGAGGCGAATTAAACACAAGGCTACTGTAATGTTAAAAACAAGGAATACTCTTGCCCCCAAAAGTTTGAGAAAACTGTTTAAAACTAATGAAAACACATATCATTTATGTGGAAGGGAAAATAATTTAGTATTACCCAAACCAAAAACAAATTACCTGAAAAAAGCTTTCTCCTATGAAGGTGCAAGAGCATGGAACTCACTACCCTATGAAATAAAATCAGCCAATAATATAAGAGAGTTTAGGAGAGAACCTTCGTCTCCTGAACTCTAATAGTAATTAGTAATATATGATTTTATTTTTGTTAATATGTAAACTCGATTTTCTTAAAAAACAATTTTATATTGATGGAAAGTTTATTATATGAACAGCTTGATAAGTATGAAAATGGGAATTCTCATAGCAAGACAATGTTTTCCCTTATCAATGGCAGTCCATGGAAACGAAATTTTAGAACCTCGCACAGCGTTGTAACAGAAACGTTGTTCAACATTGCCGGATTTGTGCAGCCCGATGTCATTGTAAACCTTCTCAATGGCAATGACTATGAAGGCTTCCTGTATGTCCACCCGAACTTGATGTGGACTATGATGACATCTTAGAGCCACCATCAACCACACCTCTTTTTGACACACTTTTCAAGGTACTAGACAAGAAGCATAGTTCTTCTAACAACAATTACCATTTATCGAAGGACGCACACAGAGTTTGTTGCATTCCATGACCAATTAAACAAGCGAGAAAGGGAACAGCATAGATTAGACAAAGATCGGAAAAGTGTCCTTTCAAAATCAAAAGTTATTTGCCTGCCGGCTGTTACATATGCACTCCATCAAGCCTCACTCCTAACATGTGGAACTCTCTCCCCTCAGAAATCAAATCTGCTCCATCAAAGAATTTGTTTAATAAAAATTTGTCAAGTTGGCATGCTGTCAGTGCTCAGTAAGGTTTTTCTCTCATTATTTCAATTATCTATTTCTTAAGATACTTAACTTATTTAATTTTAGTATTATTATATATTATTACATATCAATCATTTTATAACGACTTCCATGTAAAGAAGTTCTTATACTTATTGAACAATCATTTTTAAATAAGGGTGCTATCTATCTATCTATTTCTAATAAAAGTATGGTGCTTTCTTAACTTTTTTCTTCTCCTTCCAATAAAACTTATACTTTACAACTAAAATAACGTTTTTTCTTCAAAACTGTTTTATATTTTCTTCTAATAATCAGTGACAAAGTAATGTTTTGATCAGGTTCGGAATATGTGATTTACATACATACATTTATGACAATTGTTCGATCGCAAAGGTTACGATAACGCCACATGTTGTGGTTTTCAAGGAAAGCCACCCTCCAAGAGTTCAAAGCCGTGATTGAGCCTCCAAAGCAAGTAGTGCGGAAAGTGGGGAAGGGCGAGCAGCCAGCCATCCGCCAGCCCTACGACGAGCCAGACGTGTTCAAAAGTAGCAAGGGCAAAGGCAAAGAGAAACAAGCCAAGACCAAGGACGTGGATCCCATGGCCAAGGCCAAACGCAAAGTTCTACAAGACTGAAAAATGTATATAATCTGAACTTGCCCGACGCTCGAGCCGTAAAGACCTCCGCTTAGACTAGCAATCAATGTAAGTATTTTCGTTTGTTTCTGTATGTTGTTTTCTCTTTATATATTCTAATATATTTGATTTCTATTTTGTTACAGTCCTTCCAATATTTTCCAACAGTTTCTGTTTCAATATAAATATAATTCATCTGAATTGTTGGTAAGTATTGAACGTAGTGAGCGTGTGCCACGTTGACTCAAGGCTTGTTATGTAGGCCACCCCACCCTCTTACTACCCCTCTAGTAATAACTAACTACGGTCGGTAAGGTGACACACACCATCAAACATAATTAAACAATTGAAATTCCAAAAAAAACAACATAAAACTACTCCATTGTTGCTGGCGCAGCGGAGCGAGCCTGAAGTGAGCGAAGCAAGGCAGCGATCCTAATTCAGACAATAGGCAAAAGGCAGGAGAAATCGAGATCTACACTTTACCCACAATACAGCTCGTTGACAGTTTAGAACAATACATTTATTTGTTGTCGTCATCCCAGAATGCACCGGCTTACTTGTACCGCCATGCAGTTCGGGCGCTGACTATAACTATTCGGAAACTCGTGGTTTTCGTTCCCTTTGCTCCAGACTGTTTCAAGGTATGTAGTTTGTATTGTTCTTGCAAGTATTACTTCGCTCTGTTGTATTTTTGAACACAAATACCAATATTTATCTAAAATATTTCTTACTTCACTTCTAGCTTTCGTGTTGCCAAGTCATTGAACGAGGTAAGCCTTTATCTTTACAGAATTAGTTCGGCACAGTTTGTGTCACGCAAGTGCTCGAAGTGCGAAGTAGACCTACACCAAAACTTTATCTCGCGCTCTGTTGTGTTTTCGAGCAAATTAGCAATATTTCTTAACCATATCTTTCTTAACTTTTTGTTAATTTTTTTCTGCACAGTGGCCAGTGTTTTGAATTACAAGGAACAACAAATAACCCTTAAAGACCTCCTTGACATCATATCATTAGCATATGACAAGAATAAACCTTCATAACTTCAAGTTGAATCACTCAAACTATGTAATTTCTTTGGGCCAGTCAGCAGCTCATCTCATGTAGAATGTATTCTGAGAATATAGTCATATGTGTCATACGCACTTTAAGAGCATTCCAAACTAAAGCTACACTGATTAGAGAGAGTTCAAAACAGATATATAGATCGTGAGAATCAAACCATGGCCATCTAGCTTTAAAATTTAGGGTGCTATAAAAAATGGAGGCATTATATATTCATATCAATTACGGGACCAAAAATATGTTGTTTTAAAAACCAAACAGTCGTGACCAATCAGGATGCTTTGCAGCCAACCTGATTATTAGAATCAGAAATCAAGAATCGTACAAGACTTATTTTAGATTTCTGTTTCAGAAAACGGAAAACCGGCTTTTTGCACTCTTTCTAGCATGCCTTCTCAGGCTGAAAACAGGATTTTAATTAGTTGATGGTGGATTTTGGATTTCCGTTTCCTGAATCAGGAATCAGAAATCGCATTTCTGTTTTCTGAATCAGGAATCAGAAATCGAATTATCGTTGTCATACAATATAATACCCCGTCTAGGGGAGGGACAGCGGGTCAAAAATCTACTCACTTCCAGTAAAATTATCTGGCCCCTATCACCCCACCCCTGTTATTATTTTTGTTGTTGTTGAACTTCCGCTATGATAAACATCCGTTTGGTCCTCCCCGCCGATCAAATTTCACTTGAGAAAGTCACATGAGAAAGTTTCCCGCAAAATTTGGTCACGTCCCTTTAGCCAGGAGTAGCAAGAAGTGCGAAGATCATGGATAACTGTGACTTAAAATTCAAGTCAGAATTTCGTACATTTGCTACGACAAACGTAACAGTTTCCGCATTACATTCCATCTTTGGAATTGATCCCTCAACCACATGTTAGCTGAAAGATTCGTCGGACACCTACGTCTTTCCGAATGAAAGTGGAGCCTTCCCAACGCTAGAAAGTTGCAGCTTTTATATCGTTGAGGTAGGAGCCGGAAAACGCACAACATCAAAAAGCGACTCTTCTGCCGAAAATTCGGATGAGTTTACTACAGCTGCATACCGCCTGGCTACAAGTACCAAGAACAAGAAACAAAGAAAGAAATCATCGAAGGGAAAAGGTCCAAGAGCTGCACCAGAACCCCAACCAAAGCCAGGACCCTCAGGAATTGAGTCGTGGTTCTTTAAAGTGACGGTGGGAGAGTCCATAAAAAAGAAAATCGTGCCGGTAAAAAACATTTTGATAAAATGTTATCCTGCGACGACATGTTCAACAGTTAAGGAGGAAATTGGTAAAGAAATGAACACCAGCCCAAGGTGTATCACTTTGTTGACAGTGACTTTTTAGAGATTGCTGATTCCCCAGCAAGAGTAGGTAAGCTGAGCAGTCAATTTATAATGTAATAATTTGCTTATATTATTGTCATGCTTGTTATGGTTATGAAATAATTAAGCCGAGCAGAGGATATCCACAATTATTTGTTGCTTGAGTGGCTTCGTACCCACGACACTAACAAGGCTAATCCAACAAGCGACTGAAGGCTCTGGTAGGAGTTAAGTACGTGTCTGTCTTCAATGTCGAATTCTTTTTTCAGCACAATCTGCTTAACGTTCCGTTCACATCGTTAGACGAACTTAAGCACCCTAGTCACGATAACATTCCTAATGATCACCAACGTTCTGAACCTGGTGCATAGTATGAGACAGATGTATCACATCTGACAAACCGAAGTGTTGACTAATGCCGACTTTCACTACGAGACCCCTGTAGTACATTTCGAACTTAACAGAGAGCAATCTCTTGTTCTCAATAAGTTACAGGTTTTTCTTCAACTCCGTAAACGGCATTATTCAACCCTTTAGTTTGCTCAGGTGCAAACACATGAAGCTTCCGCATCCACAAGCGCGCAAACTGATCATCACGACACTCACAATGACGATTCTGACAGCGACGAGATCATAGACGAAGATCCGCATGTTCTGCCTCCTCCTACATCTAACATTCGTGAGTAACAGTATGACGAAAGTGATTCGCTAAACGATTGGACGAAAGTAATTTCCGTTGTAGGCCATGCCGGAACCGGCAAGACCCAATGTCTATGTGGCTGTATCTTGCTTCCACTTGTGTTAATTTCACTCTCCGTTTACAACAGAGGTGCGATGACCCACAATACCAGGAAATTCTTAACCACCTTCGCTACTGGCATTCTACTCGTTCTGTTTTGGCTAAGCTTAACGCTCAACAACGGGTTCTCTATGAGAATCCTGTAATTAGAGATTACCATATAATTCAAGCACTGACTAACCATCCGCTCTCTACTGTTATAACGGTTTCAAGGGCTGCTGCTACCAGAATCAATAGTGTTGCAGTGAATCACCTTTTTAATGCTGCTCAAAGTCTAGGAGAAGTGCAAATGGATAATGATTTAGAACCGT
Organism: Anthopleura xanthogrammica; assembly: GCA_964019055.1. Taxonomy (NCBI): domain Eukaryota; kingdom Metazoa; phylum Cnidaria; class Anthozoa; order Actiniaria; family Actiniidae; genus Anthopleura; species Anthopleura xanthogrammica. The sequence continues at coordinate 16,040,730 of OZ025211.1, read as the reverse complement.
CCTCCATTTACAAAAACATGCGGGTTGTTATAACAAAGAACGTAAATAAGGCAAAAGGAGTAGTTAACGGACAGAGTGCTATTATACATCTGAGAAGTAGAAATACGGTTCTTTTACGTCTTCCTAACGGATGTATAGTACCAGTCTTTCCGTTAGCGACTCCTGTAACTACCACAGACGACGAAGGACAACAGCAGACACGCATACACACAAGCTTTCCCTTCGTGCCAGGCTATGCTGTAACAATCTGCAAGGCACAAGGACAGACATTCGACAACGCTATTGTTTGGATGGACTCGTACCTAGAGGCACCGGCCACGTTGCACTCTCCAGGGTACAAAGTCTAAGTTCCATCCACTTTTTCACTCCTTTAAAATATCAGCATTTTACACCTGTTCACTACGATGACACTTCTCTGTAATTTATCTATTTTTTTTCCGTATTGTACAAAACAGATGTATACACCTCAGTCAACCCCGTCCAAGAAAGTGTCGTTCTATTCCCACTTTCCTCATTACTTTCTAAAACCATACGCAGCCCAACCTCGTTATGAAAATCTTTCGGAGTTATTGTCTAAGTTGTCTCCGAAAAACTGCGAGTGGCTATTAAGGCCTGAAGTAGCAATGTCGGAAGCAGCACAGGCCATACTGGAAAACAAGGCCTTAATAGACAATCCAGCATTTTCGGAGACAACTGTGCAACCGAGCTCTTGGAGAAGGTTAATACTATAAAAGACAAATTACAGAGACTAAATACGAATGACAAAACAACCCATGCCGACGGAGACGACTTATACAGGATGATGCTATTTTTCATGAACCAGGACGACGACTTTGACTCATATTTAACGGAAGCGATGCAAGCAGGTGCAGCGATGTACGTCCTCGCTGTTCAAATGAGCGCTCAAGAGCGTATTCCTCCATCCAGAGGCATACGCTGCTAAGTTGAACAGCGATGATCCTGCTTGCATCGCTTTCAAAACACACAAAACGGTAGCGGCCTTGCAGCAGATGCTTAAGACCCTCTGCTGCAAGGTCCCTACTCCGGTAACTCCCGCTGCAGCCAGGAATTTGCAGTCGCAACTTGATCCTGGCTCTGCGGGATTATCGCGCGCTGCACAACAGCACTTGCTTCCTAACCTGCCTGCATCTTCTCTACTAACGCCACCTTCGACATCTCATGCGCAAACACCGCCATCCAGTACCATACAACAACCACAACAGCAATCTCCCGCACAGCCTGCACAAATGCCTAACGCCATGCTCGATATGTTCCTGCAAATGCAGGAACAGATGCGAGTCATGACTCAAACATTTAATGCTGCGCAAGCTGCTAAGACACCCGCTGCTAATGCTGAAACACCTGCTGCTCAACCGGACAATACGAAAGACACAACGAACAATACGAAAGACAAAAAAGAACAAACAGAAACCAAAAAGACGGTGACGAAAAAGAAGACAGCGACAACAGTGACAGTAGCGACAGTAGCGACAGTAGCGACGAAGCCTTCTAAACCTGCACAGACCAATACAAAGACGAAACGTAAAACTACGCAAAATCTCCTTGAGCTCCTGGTAGACGAACCTCCGACGAAAGTAATGCGGAAAGGGGGGAAAGGGGCGGCAAAAAGACAACCTTTTAATGAACCGAACCTTTTCAAAAGTACCCAAGAAAAAAAGAAAACACCAAAAGAAAAAGCTAGAAGAAAAGTTTTGCAAAAGTTTTATACCACTTTGTAAATAATTCTCCTATTGCTTTAATACGTCTATTACATTATATATTTGTTCATGTTGCTACTTTTAATTTCAAAATATTATTCTTATTTTACACATTATTGTAAATAGCTTTTTTCCCATATATTCATATCCCTTATATTACTTATGTAAATACTTTTCACAAATTACTATTAAATTTTTATTAAAACAATTACTTGTTTCAAATGCTTACTACACTATGCACACATGACAAACAAAAATCATAGTTGGTCATCCGGTGTATACCGGATTCTGGTTCGAATCCAGAGTATGAATTGTCCTTACTTGCACAACATGCCTATCACATAAATATTCTATTTGTATTATAGTACATGCATCGCAATTTACTCTATTCCCGGTTCACTTTACAGCACTTGGGAAACTTTTTTAGGACATAACGAGAGAACTTTTACGTTTGTTGCTTTTTTGGGATTCCCATTAGTATAATTATATTTGATGATATTTGTCAACCTACCTACCGTAGTTAGTTATTACTAGAAGGGTGGTAAGAGGGTGGGGTGAACTACATAATAAGCAACAAAAAACTACATAATAAACAACAAAAGCAACTGAGAAAAAAAGGGAATGCCCAGTTTGAAGATGCAATGCCACCGTAGTCCACTCACCACAACATCTTAGAGCTGTCCACAAATGGAGTTAGGAAAGGGGTAGAACTGTGATGCAGAATTTCAGCATGAGAAAGTTGCCTCAAAAGGAAAAGTCAGTCAAGGACTGCCATGTAAGAAAATGTTGTCCATTAGATGGTTGCATGAGCGTAACAAAAAGAATGTTTGACCACTTGCTAAGAGTCCTTAAACTGGACAAAAATAGCACGAAATATAAGCACCTCCTTAAAGCTGCAAAGCTTCGCGAAGCAGTGCCACAAAAATGGAACCAGTGAAGATCTTGAAAGAATGAAAGAAAGATTTCAAAAGAAGAAAAGACTGGATGGAGAAAATGGAAGAGCAAGAAGAAGAAGTAGTGGGAAAAAAAAGAAGAGAAAGAGAAAGAAGAATAAAAAGTAGAAGAGGATGCAGTAGCAGTAGTTGAAGAAAAAGACTTAGAAGAAGAGGAGTTCAGTACTGGTAGGGCAAGCTCTGATGACGATGATGACATCAGTTCCCAGATGTAATGCGAGGATCCTGCTGTAGACACTTCTGCCGAAGTCAAAAATGACGAAAAAACCCCGATGCAGCACATGAATCAGCTTCAGAGAGTGCTCAAAATCATAGATGAAGAAGAACAGTTAACTTCATTATTAAACTACAAACTAATAAGAGACAGCTTTATAACTGAACATGCAGAAGAGAAGTATAATCTGAAAACTATCAAGTCGCATATCATGAGTATTCATCACTTCTATTCTTACCTGGTTGCTGATGAACCAGCTTCTATCAGCTTTGAAAAGGGAACCGTTCTAATGTTGCATGGGAGACTACAGCATTGGACAAAATCTTACAAAAAGAATGCAGGAAGCAGGAATGGAAAAAGAAAAGAGAGGACAGGAAGGGACTGGTCACTTCTTGTACAGTGACAGTTCGAAAAGAGCAAAGCGGCAAGAGATACCATTGTGCTATTTGGGCACTTATCTGGTGTTTATTCAAGAGAGATTATGCAGGCTGCTTTTACCCTGGTAAGAGACTTTCTGATTGCAGAAATAACAATTGATAATGAAAATCATGCTGGGGTCGTGGCTAACATGACACTTGAAGAGTTCAAGAATTCCATATCGATGGAGAATGGAGCAAGCTATATTGTGGAAGTCATGAACCACAAGACGCTGGAAAGTAAAGGCCCTGTAAATGTAGTCTTGAGCAAGAATCTCATTAATTTATTTCACTTTTTTATTTATAGAGAAGAATTAAGACCTAAAGTGATAATATCTGTTTCCAGTTGACTCGTTATGATCAAGCCATATCGATGGAGAATGGAGCGAGCTATATTGTGGAAGTCATGAACCACAAGACGCTGGAAAGTAAAGGCCCTGCAAATGTAGTCTTGAGCAAGAATCTCATTTATTTATTTCGTTTTTTTATTTATGAAGAAGAATTAAGACCTAAAGTGATAATATCTGTTTCCAGTTGACTCGTTATGATCAAGGAGATCAGCAAGGTTGCCACTGTAGCTCTTATGTTTTCCATATATCTCTGTTACTGCTCCCTTTCTGAAGTCAGTGGAGCAAATGAGATACCAAATACCAAACAGAAATACGTCTTTATAAAACTGTCAAACCATAACGATTTATGCTGCATATTCCCCCACTCCATCAATTTTCAATGATGCGATCATATATATATATATATATATATATATATATATATATATATATATATATGGTATCCAGCGTTATCGCCCACGGACTATATCGCCCATGCATTTCGCCCACGCATAAAATCTTTTATGAGCTAAGATTTTTGAAATTTGGCAGCAGTATGAATCAAGACAAAAATCTGCATCTCAAGAGTTAAGAGCATGTTCCAGATTGAATGGTCCTTCTAGAAATGATCAAATATGACATTCCGCCTTAAAGCATATTTTACAAAAGTCATTCCGCTGAGATGTATAATCGTAAAGAAACGCTTGGATCAAATGCCTTCTTTTTTTCCTTAATTGCTAAAAATCAAAGACCAAATTCAAGTCAAAAACCATTTTATATCATATTTAACAGTGTTATACAGTGCAGAGGTCTAACTTTTCAAGACACCGATCATACACACTTCAGAGCATTCACTTACGTAGCAATCGGCACTAGAGTTTTCTTTATAATCTAACAATGCAATGCTTACATGTAACTGTAAGCTTTCTAAAAAAAGAAAATCGTTTAAATCATATTTTAAAAAAAATATTTTCTACGTGTAAGTCTTTTTAACATCTCCAAATATAACAGTAAATACAGTAACCAAGTGAAAATAAAAATATGCAGCGAAAGACTTCCAAGTTTAGATAAACAACTGGCACGCCCATTTTGTTGTAGATTTCCAGACATTATCACCTATTCGTTTGATTGAACGTGTCAGATCTAAGCCAATCGTAGTTGGAAAGTACTTTGGATCATGTCTTCCCGTGGTAAAATCAAACGAAGTTCAAAAGAGCAAACTGTACAGAGAAAGACACCAAAGTAATAAAGTGTAGAATGAAGACAGAGTAACAACATTTAGAATGAAATAACACAGATTAATTTGGGCTTAAGATACATTTAGACAGTTTCTTTAAAAGATTTTTAAAGCGTTTTACGAGTTGGCGAAAGTTTAGCGTCTCAAATTCACTGAGACGTAACGAAGGACGCGGTAAAAAACGTCTAGGAGATTTTGATAGAAAACACCTTCAGGTGACTTTAAACTGTGCTTTTTTTAGTAAACTACTAATTAGTAAATTAATTCCAAGGAAGCTAAAGCACTTAGGTAACGTCATGTTGAACGTTTTGAGATTGCTATGATTCTAGCCTTTCTTGAGAACTTCTTCCCAGGGTGGAGATGTAAAAATATTTGATTATATAGACTTATTTCGAGTTTTGATAAGTGGAAGAGAAAAGAATTGTACCCGAACACACTGTGATCGCGATTAAATCGCAAACAACAATAGAGAAAACGAATTGCGAGCAGATCGCAAGCATTTGGTGCTGTACATGTTTCTGGACTGCACTGTATGTTAGATAGGTAATATTATGCGTGGGCGAAATCCGTGGGCGATAGAGTCCGTGGGCGATAAGCCTGTAATTCATATATATATACTCCTGCTTTACCCTGTTGTAAGCTGAAGACTTATGGTGGAAGAGCCTTCTCTGTGGTGGGCCCTGAACTTTGGAACAAGATCCCAGTAGACATTAAAAGACTAAAAAACCTTGAAACATTAGAGCATCGAAACCTTACTTTTTTCGTGATGCATTTGAAAAGATCTGAAAATATGAATTATTTTATACTGCATGCAGCGCAATTGGACTGATGGAAATGGCGCTATATAAATATATTATATTATATTACGCATGCAAAGCTTCCGTTACTGAAAGAAATGGTATATTTATTCCTGGCCAATCACACCGGCAAGACTGGACCACTGTTGGCTGTGGAAATTATCAAGGCTGTGAAGGCGAAGGTGGTACATTCGAAGTTGTGAGAAAGCCCTTCAATTAGCTGGTATCAATGCCTTTGTCAGGTCGGGAGAATGCGTTAAACAGGTTCCGTTGGTGTTTGTTATCATGTCTGGTAAAAAGTAGGATTACAAAAAGGTAACAACCATCTCTGAAATAGAAAAAAGAGAGCAAATTATTATTATTATTATTTTTTTTAGGTTTTGCAAGAGATTATGTGCATTCTTCCAACAGCACCCAACATTTGAGGCTAGATTTTAAGAGATCTATGTGGTTGGCCCTTTGAACAGTCTTGCCAGTGGTACAGCTTCAAGGCTGTGACTTCCATTGGACACAGGCACTATGGAGAAAGGTATGTATTCATTATCTAAATAGTTTGAAAAAAGAAATAAACTAAGTCCCATTTTCTTTTTGTTGGATACAAGAGCCTGCAACCTTGTTACCAACAAGATGAAGGGTCATACAGGTTCTTACGGAAGTTAATGGCCTTGCCTTTTCTACCTTATCATAAAATTACACAGATGTTAAGATACTTGAGGTTGGAAGCAAACACCGCCCCTTTACACTGCGTTGTGGACTACGTGAAGGACCAGATGGATTTCCGGAGAGAATTTTGAAACTTTATGCACTAGCCATAGCTATTTCACTAACTAAGCTATGCAATTACTGTATTACTACCAGTACCTGGCATGAAGACTGGAAACTGTCTAATGTCAGTCCCGTCGCAAGCAACGAGTGAAGTGCAACAGTACCTATTCCGATTGGCTGTCAGTCCGATGCGGAGTACCACAAAGGAATCTACTGAGCCTGTTACTGTTCAATATCTTCATTAATGATATCAACGATGCCATTGTTAACATCTCAACTCTTCAACTATACGCTGACGCTACAACACAATATGGTTCTTATGAATCTCCTGCTTTACTAGAGTTCCTGCTGAACCAAGACGTTGAAGTCGTGGCTACACGGTTCTCTGATAACTTTCTTCATTGAAGAATTCTAGTAATAACTCAACTAAAGTATGCTTAGGATGTTCCAAATAAATTGTGAAAACTAACCAACTGCTGGCTCAACTGAAGTGTTCGTTAAACGTTGTCCACCCAAAGTTTTTTCAAAGTATAGAAGCTGGAGCTGAAACATCTGATAAACGTAAATTCCCACATTTACCATGTGTTAGGATAGAAGCCGCAAAGAAAAGTTTTTATCATAATGCCTGTTTAGTTTTTAATAAATTTTTAAGTGAATAATCACATATTTTAGCACTTAGTCGTCAAATGATCTCAACGGCTATTACCGATATATGCAGGGCGATTTACGAAATAATGGGACCATTGTATCTCAAAACCCCAAATTCAACCAGAGAGTGGAACAGAACACTCGAACCGAAATGGAATTTGCCTAACATCCTGGGTGCCATAGATGGAAAGAGAATTATATTAGAGCAGCCAAATAATTCTGGATCCAGATTTCATGATTACAAATCAACGACAGCATCCTTTTAATGGCAGTTGTTGGTCCAGAGTATGAGTTCATAAATGTAGATGTTGGGATGAACGGCAGGATGTCGGATGGTGGCAATTGGTCAAGAAACAGTTTTCATAAAGCACTAGAGGACGAAAGTAACCCATTGAGAATTCCTCCTCCAAAGTCATTACCTGGTAGAAATGCGAGCATACCACATGATTTTGTTCAATATTCCATTTCATAGAATCAGCACTAAAAGTATTGAATTAGGGAACACTAACATTGGGGAAAATCTTTGAAGCAAGTTGCTGCAAAGAAAGTCAAACCAATTCTAGTACTACCAGCATGCAAGCCTGAAGCAGCATCCTCAGAAGCAGCTCCCTCAGAATTCGAAGCAGCACCTCAGCCCTCAATTCCCCCACTGGCACAGTACTCAAGAGAATACCCCTTAAAGTGCAACTAAACCCAAATTTCAATACACATTTTTAAAATCTTAAGTACTAATCTTAAGTACTGTAACTAATTTTTTTTACCGGTCGGAGTTTCAAGGCAGAGGAACAGCACATGTTCATCTTTTGGTGTGGCTGAAGAACATTGGGAAGATTGATTTCCGACAGATTCGCGCTGACATCCCTTGGGATGACAGAGATACCGCAGTTCTGGTAAATGATCTTCAGCCATCGTCAAAAGATGCCTTTCCTTTCAATGATTCTCCAACTGAAGTCGTGACTGGGGCGGGCGGTGAAAAGGAACTTCGCTTATACCATCCAGCAGAAGCATTTGCTTCTAACCTCAGGGCTTACATAAGCACTCTGCTTCCGTTTCTGAGGTGTAGAATGGATGTGCAAGTCACAGACCACAAAGCTATGATCTTGCGTTATGTCACCGCCTATGTATCGAAGTTCAAGGAGCAACAAATTTCTCAGTCTCTCTACTCTAGACACGTTACTTCCGCAATGGCTGCCTATCATCATCTTTCGGATATGAAACCCCTAGAACCGGAGATGATCCTTACTCTCTCTGCGTCTAAGCCAGTGTGGACAAACAACTCCACTAAACGCTATGTGCCTCCTCGTCAGGCCAATGCCAGTGAAAGCATTATGGTTATGAAATATTTAAGCCGAGCAGAGGATATCCACAATTATTCGTTGCTTGAGTGGCTTCGTACCCACGACACTAACAAGGCTAATCCAACGCCTTACAAGCGACTGAAGGCTCTGGTAGGAGTTAAGTACGTGTCTGTCTTCAATGTCGAATTCTGTTTTCAGCACAATCTGCTTAACGTTCCGTTCACATCGTTAGACGAACTTAAGCACCCTAGTCACGATAACATTCCTAATGATCTTAGACACTTTGCTGCTGCGCTAGCATTACAATCGTAATTATGGAAAGACGATAATGCTATATTGGACTTGTTTTGCCAACAAGGCAATAAGGAGTACTATGTCACCAACGTTCTGAACCTGGTGCATAGTATGAAACAGATGTATCACATCTGGCAAACCGTGTTGACTAATGCCGACTTTCACTACGAGACCCCTGTAGTACATTTCGAACTTAACAGAGAGCAATCTCTTGTTCTCAATAAGTTACAGGTTTTTCTTCAACTCCGTAAACGGCATTATTCATTCCTTTGGTTTGCTCAGGTGCAAACACATGAAGCTTCCGCATCCACAAGCACGCAAACTGATCATCACGACACTGACAATGACGATTCTGACAGCGACGAGATCATAGACGAAGATCCGCATGTTCTGCCTCCTCCTAGATCTAACATTCGTAAGCAACAGTATGACGAAAGTGATTCGCTTAACGATTGGACGAAAGTAATTTCCGTTGTAGGCCATGCCGGAACCGGCAAGACCCAATGTCTATGTGGCTGTATCCAATTCTGTATACCGGAGGACAAGAAAGTCTTGGTCGCAACGCCCACGGGCTTTCTTGCTTCCACCTACAGAGCAAAATTCGATACAGACATAGATTGCAACACTATTCATTCTGCGTTTTCCGTACCCGTTGACAATTCTCGACCTCTGATCAACTATCATCTTTCCAACTATAACGTTATTATCTTAGACGAGATCTCCATGGTGCCTATAAATATCTTTCGACATATACTTCACACTCTTCATGAGCTTCCCACCTGTCCTATACTCATTGTTAGCGGGGACAAGTATCAGCAGCAACCCGTTGAAAACAGAATTGTACCAGCTTCTAACATCTTTTCTGACAGTAGATTTCCTGGTATGTGTGTTAATTTCACTCTCCGTTTACAACAGAGGTGCGATGACCCACAATACCAGGAAATCCTTAACCACCTTCGCTACTGGTGTCCTACTCGTTCTGTTTTGGCTAAGCTTAACGCTCAACAACGGGTTCTCTATGAGAATCCTGTAATTAGAGATTACCACATAATTCAAGCGCTGACTAACCATCCACTCTCTATAACAGTTTCAAGGGCTGCTGCTACCAGAATCAATAGTGTTGTGGTGAATCACCTTTTTAATGCTGCTCAAAGTCTAGGAGAAGCGCAAATGGACAATGATTTAGAACCGTCGTCCATTTACAAGAACATGCGGGTGGTTATAACAAAGAACATAAATAAGGCAAAAGGAGTTGTTAACGGACAGAGTGCTATTATACATTTGAGAAGTAGAAATACGGTTCTTTTACGTCTTCCTAACGGATGAATAGTACCAGTCTTTCCGTTAGAGACTCCTGTAACTACCACAGACGAAGGACAACAGCACACACGCATATGCACCAGGTTTCCCTACGTGCCGGGCTATGCTGTAACAATCTGCAAGGCACAAGGACAGACATTCCAAAACGCTATTGTTTGGATGGACTCAGACTTCAAAACTTCTTTGTTCCATTCACAACTTTAATCATGTATACAGTATACTTTATTTTCACTAATACTTAGCATTGCTCTTATTAATCATTACTTCATTATATATAAATATATATATATATATAATCTCTTACTCTTCTATACTTGGTCTGTATTTATTGATTTAATCACTATTCAGTAGGTGGTTGTTGACTCGAAAGTTTATACTAATTCAACAACCACATACACTCTATTAAATTATACTTACTTAATTATTATATTTATTATATTTATTTCTATTCATAATTATGTAATTTTTTTTTTTCATATTCTCTTCAATTGTAAAATGTGTATGAATTATTATTAAACTTAAACTTAAACTTAAACACTGGCGACTTTCTGAGACATCAGCATGGTTATCGCCAGAAGAACGGCTTCTGTAGAGTCTCCTGGTCGATCTTAAGGTATCAGGATATGATAAGGACCCCTATACGCGCTACCTCAAATTTCGCACGGGCTTTACAATATTTTGCCATAAAAGGATACATTTTCTGAAAGCTAAATAAATGTAGTTTTCGAATATCTATTTATAATTGTCTGTTTTGGAACACAAAAAAAGTTATTGGGTTCAAAGTGACATATTCTACCTCACTTCATTCGACGACTTCCCGCAGGTTCAGAATTTCTGCTATGTCGATCAAAATTACATTAGCATACTCTGTGGATAATGAGCTTCAAAAAGGTGTCTCAGATTTTTGATATCTTTTTTAGATCATGCACAATGACGCGTTAAATCCGGAAGTTTGAAATTTCGGTGGTTATGATTGCAAAATAGACAATATCTTTTGAATGAAAAAACATTTCAAAAATCTGAGACACCACTTTTTAGATCGTATTGTTATTTATCATAATCCAAAGTTTGAGTTCGATGCAATGTAATCCGAAAGAGCTAAAATGTTTTTAAAACGATATTTTGGTCACTCAAAAACTGCGGAGAAAGCCAATAACTTTTTTATTGTCACGAAACAGAAAATTCCATATTGATTTTTAAACACTACGTTTGTTTAGCTTTCAGAAAATGTATACTTTTATATTGAAAAAGCAGCGAGAAATTTGGTGTCATTCTACTCGCACTTTCCTCACTACTTCCTGAAACCGTACGCGGCTCAGCCCAAGTACGAGACATTACCGGAGTTTATGTCCAAGTTGTCTCCAACGAATTGCGAGTGGCTCTTGCGGCCTGAGATAGCCATGTCGAAGGCTGCTCAGGCCATTCTGGAGAACAAGGCCCTCATAGAGCAGTCCGATATCTTTGGGGACACCTTGGGCAGCCAGTGTCTGGAGCGCATAAATACGGTGACGCAGGAACTGCAAAAAATGAACACAAACGACAAGACCTCTCACGCAGACGGAGACGATCTATACAGACTCATGTCGTTCTTCATGAGCACTGATGATGTATTCAATTCCTACTTGAAGGAGGCAATGCAGGCAGGAGCAAGTCTAGACATGCTTAATGATGGGGAATCTCCTATGACTTCTTTAAACCCTATGTGTACTTTAAATGGCTTAGAAGAATGTAGCTATATTTTTAATGTAATAGAAGAAAAAGAGATCAAATACAGATTATTCATTTGTGAAAAACAATCATCGAAACCGTAAGTTTGTGAAAGCTATCAATGCTGACACAGGAGAAGAATCGTTTTATAATAGCTTATACGCAGTTAATCAACACTTGGGAATCAACCCTGGTATTGTTAAGATGGTTTGCGAGAATAAAAATAACTGTAAATCAGGTATTTCGAAGATAGATGGTTGTAGATAGGTTTGAATATGTTGATGAATTACCAGAAAATTATAAAAAATCAGCTGACATAAAATCAAATAGGAAGAAGGATAACAAAGAATAGTTTATATTTTATGTCATAAGTATATTTTTACATAATTGGTTTAAATGTGTAACTTTAAATGTTACAAGACCGACACAGCTGTACCATGACGTCATGACACACCAGTGTTGGAACATTTACCAAAACATGTACCAAGCTAACCCAGCAGCACCTATCGTGACTATTGCTAGGTTTGTATCATGTGATTTCGAAGATGGTATTCGTTTGATATTTGGTTTATCAAAATTATTGGTTTTACCAGAATTATCAGTATTGTCTGTTTTTTGTTTATCAGTTTGTGTCTGATGAGGACACGGCTTAAAAACCGCTGATTGGCTAATGTAAATATTAACTGAGGGTGCACAGTGTGGTTTTCCGCTGAATTTATTGCAGGCGTCAGTACAAAATGGCGGACGATGAATTATTGTCGAGCACTTTTTCTTCCAAAAACCGCAGTTTTTTTCTCATATGGATGGATTATAGTTAGTAGATGATCAAGAAAAGGAGACAGATAAGCATTACGATGTTATGTGAATGGTGAATTGTCAAGTTTTCTGTCTGATTCGGAAAAAAACAAGTCGTCAAAGTGCAGATACTTCGATAAAAAATACAATTATTGCTTTCTTGTTCCCATTCTATTTCGGGATTCTGAACTTCAAATGCTGATTGATTGTCAAGATAATCAAATAAATATAGTCATGGATGCTGTAAGTTTTAAAATTCGTAATAAAAGCTAGAGATGAGCATACTAAACCCCGAATATTATGTAAAATACTTTCAACAGAGTCGCTGTACTGTATAAATTCTGGTACTTGCTCCAATTTCGATATCGTGTACATGTGATAGAATCCTTGATAATTCTTCCTTTCGGTTGTTTCTTGGGGGAAAAATGGGGACACTGGTTATTCAACCAGCTTTAAATGAGTTTCAAGACATATTTGAATTTTCGAAAGCAGACATGAAAAGTTTCAAAAAATATGCAGCAGGAAAGAGAGGCTTTTCATGATTAGCAACATGATGCTACAGCAGCTATTTTGCTTTGATGTCATTTTGATATTATAATATAAATGAAAAACTCATGATATTATGTCTATTGTAAATAGTGGAGCGGATAATAGGAAAATCATTCGGATTGTGATACAAGCAAGAAATTTGGCATGAGTAATCAGGGTGGGTTGATTTTAAAATCTAGTCGATGAGCCAGTGAAAAAAATAGCTTTAAACCTGATAACTAGATGAATTAAAAATCAAACATGGCGAATATTTTCAAAATGGCAGACGAGAATCTATTGTGGAACAAAACCCTGACGTTTTTAATAGATTTTGATATTTTCAAGCATCCCTCATGTTTAGTAAACAATCTTATTGCTCTTATTGAAATATCACTACTCTAAGCTGAAAGGGAACAGAATTGAGATTTTTTAAATAATTGGGGGCCCTGTGGTAGTAAAGGGTGGGGTCCCTGTGGTAGTAAAGGGTGGGGTCCCTGTGGTATGTGTTGACAGCAGCCATTTCTCTATTGTTTTATTAAGTATTGTTATTATTCTGGAGCTTATCGTTTTTTGCTTATTGAGATCACAAAAAATGGTGAGTTGTATTTGTATACATATTATTGCCATGTTAGAATTGTAGTTCTGCTTTGTTTTCTTTCAATCCTCTAATATAAAGGTAATTCAGTTGAATCCCACAACGAAGGAAAATAGAATCATACAGAGTTCAAGTTATTGAAAAATGACAATTACATTCAGTGAATAAGGAAACTAGAATTCGTATTTGGAGAGTGTATTTAGAGGGTAAGGACAAGTTTGTGATAATGTTTGGAGGCCTTCACATAGAAATGGCGTCATTTTGATCCATTGGAACAATCCTACAAGAGTGGATGGGTCAATGCCCTCACAGAAGCAGAAATAGCTTCCTCTGAAACTGCTCAATCTTTTCTGTCAGCTTCAAGTGTTACGAGAATGCCCACCAAGTCACCGCATGTAGTTTATACAAGCTTATGAAAAGAGCATACAACAACTACACGCAGGAGGATAATGGCAACACTGAGGTCCTTGATTTCAAAAGCTGGTGCAACAAACGCAAAGAGGAGAGCCCGCAATTCTGTTTTTGGGATTTCATCATGACCATGGAGCTGAAAATTCTACAAATGATTCGATCTTTCAGAGAGGGAGACTTCAATCTTTATCGCATTGCACTTGCCGAATTGCTACCTTACTTCTTTGCAAACAATATCAACTACGCTACACAGCTTCCCATTCATTTGCGAGATATGATTGCTATGGAGCAGCAACATCCCAACCTTTTGCAGAAGAATTTCAAAAGGGGAACTTTGTAGTGCACAAGTCACAGAGAGCATTTTCAGGCATAAGTATCGATCAGGCGCACGAGCAGAACAATGCTATCATAAAAGGTGAAGGAGGCGCTATTGGCCTTACTGAGGATGAAGCAGCATTGCGAAGGTGGATGGTGGCAGGACCAGAGGTGAGCCGATTTGTATCCAGATATGACGGTATTGTCAGGATCAAAAGATGCGAATACCCCCAAGAAGCACCATCAAGATACAGCAAAAGCTCAGCAAGATTTTCTCAAGAATGTGAACCAGCTAGTGGAGGTATTGCTGGAATTTGGCAATCCTTTTGAAGAAGCATCCTCTGATCTTCTATCTCTCGACACTAAAGATATTGCCCACCCAGACAGAGCTAAATTGATAACTCACCACAAAAAGGGGAAAGAGCAACTTCAAGCCTTTATGAAGGAGATGGAAAAGTGCATCCAAAGAAAAGACACTAAAAGAAGACTGTCAGCTGTTCTCAAGACTGTTCATCTCATGTCAGAGCAGAGGATGTGACCTGCAAGAGTTTTTCCAGTATGAAAACCAGCGTGCCCCTGCATCTCTCTCCGACAACGGCAGACTTTACTCTTGTCAGAAGTCTCAACTTGTTGAACAGCTTGAGGCAAAAGTGATTTTGCCGGAAAATGAACCACATGCAGATGCTATTATCATTGATGGGGTTGCAATGGTGAACGCTAATTCGCCACGTACAAAGAACAAGACATTCAAAGAGTATGCAGATGAAGATATACTACCAAAAGTACAGGTTTGTTCCAGGAAATATGAAAGAACGGACATCGTATTTGACACATATCGAGAATTAAGCTTGAAAAAAGATGCAAGAACCAGCCATCAGAAGAAGAGTAACGGCAATTACCAAAGCTCCAAGAAATTGGAAAGCATTTTTGCGAGAAGGCGAGAACAAAACAGAACTTTTCATGTTCCTTGCTGACGAGATATCTGAAGCTTATAGCCTCGTAAACACAGTCGTAGTAACAAAAGAAGAAGATTTTGTGAGTAATAAAACCATGCCTCCTGATATTACTCCTTGCATTCACGAAGAGGTGGATACCCGGATATTTGTACATGCTAAAAGCGTAACATTACTAGGGATCAAGTCTGTTATAGTCAAAGCAAACGATACCGATGTTGTTGTTATCGCTGTTGCTGTAATGCCATCCTAATATGATCTTGGACTTGATTTTATGTGGGTAACGTTTGGAAATGGAGCAAAAGTGCGTTGGATTCCAGTCCACGAGTTGGTCAACGCTATAGGGCCGTTAAGATCCAGTGCCATACTATTTTTTAATGCGTTCACGGGTTGTGACACTATTTCTTCCTTCCGTGGAAAGGGTAAAACGTCAGCATGGCAGACGTGGAATGTGTGCGATGATGAAGTCTCTCACACCTTCGCAGCTCTCAGCCAAGTTCCATCAGAAGTGAGTGACCGCGATATATGCATCTTGGAAAAGTTTGTTGTTGCAATGTATGACAGGTCCAGCACAACCACAACTGTTAATGATGCAAGGCTAGATTTCTTTGCCTGAAAGCAGAAGTCATACCAGGCAATCCCTCCAACTCGAGCATCCCTTCAGAAACATGCACAGTGTGCCGCATATCAAGCTGGATTAATCTGGGGACAAGCAACTGATCCAAATCCTGATTTGCCAAATTCTGAGCAGTGGGGTTGGAGAAAGGAAGGTGATGAATGGAGGATTCACTGGACAGATCTTCCACCTATTGCTTCCAGCTGCCAAGAATTAACCAAGTGTGGCTGCAAGAAAGTCTGTTGTGGCAGATGCAAATGTTTTCGGAGTGGCCTTGTCTGCACAAGACTTTGTAGCTGTACTTGCCAGGTGTAAGAACATGACATTTTCTTTGAACCCTTTGTTTCAAATTCCAGATGGGTCATTTTAATTTCGTACTTTGCATAAATAGTAGAAAAAAATGAGATTTAATAATAATTATAGCATACATTGGCATGGACACTAACATGGATATCACCAATTGGCGGCCATCTTGGAAAATATGACGTCAAATGTCTAAATGCCCCCCTCTACTGTGGGTTATCATTCAAAAACAAAGGTTTTTATACTTAAGTCAATGCCAAACTCTGCATACAGTGTTTTTTCTCTATTCAGTACTTGTCAAGGTCAAAAATTGTGTCCAAAGCTTGTTATAATCAGATACTAGATAAGTACTAGCAAAAACATTAAAAATAGAAAAGTCTTAGTTTTTCTCATTTCTGGTAATAGCTCGTTAATAATATATCCTTCATTATTGTGACACACAGACACACACAGTAGAAAGCCCATGCTAAAGAAGTTTAGACCCAAAGTAGATAGACTTTCCATCTACCAATCATACAAGAAATGTATAAATATATTAAAGGAATATACTGCAAGTCCCTTATGATGCATGAAGCCTTAGAAGGGGTTCAGTTCATGTAAGTTTTACTTCAAACAACCCATTTATGATAGTATATATCCTTTACATTGCTTTATGAGTATACCTCATTTGATACCGACACTAGTTTAGTAGATAAGATGATAAGATAGTTGTAAACTTATCCTGGTCACACTTTTGTTGAAAGCATAAATATTGTAACACTGCCTATGCCTTTCAGGAAATAGAATAATCTATGGCGCGTATTTAATATCAAAATTCAATTCAACATTTGTTTTATATTGTGTTGTTCTTTTTCCAAGTTTACATCCTTTACATACACGTTTAAGAGCGAATGTCCACTAACACCGAGCAAAGGGTGGCACATGATGAAAAATCAAAATCCTTCATATCGTATCCATTGAAACCCTATTATATACTAAGAAACGTGGTGGGGTTTGTTTTCGAAAATTTTATTTTAAACGCGAGAAATTTAGAGAAACGTGACCAAAACCGGAAATGGCTTAAATCGATTAAAAAATCGCGTGACCATGACTTCTCAAAAACGTCTCATTTGATCAATTCAAAACGAATAAGAACAAAAATCGACTTCATAATCTCATAAAATAGATAATAATGAAAGGCTGGATCAAAAAGTTAGCCTTTTAAGTGTATTTTTTTAAGCCATAGGAAGCAATCGAAAATTGTAGAATTTTGCGAGTTAAAATTTTCTAATTTACCGCACTTTAAAAAAAAAACAATTTTCCTGCCCGGTATATTTCAGATTTTCTTGATATCTTGCAGTTAGATAGAGGAAAGGTTTTCCTTTAAGTTGATATAAGTATCTTACTCGGGCTTTTTATATTTGCGGAGATATATCGATCTAAGTATCGTAAAAATCACAACAAAAAACTGTCAACAACTCCAGACAATTAGACGCGTATCTTGTCTAGACAGCGCGAACTCTAATTCATTTGTGATTGTTTTGAAGCATCCTTAAAATCTTAAGAAATATTTTATAACTGTTATTAAGTGTAAATATTGTGTTTTTATGAATAGTGATTTAGCAGATATAACACCGACAAGTCAAAATAGTTTTGGTGTTTTATATAGTAGGGCTATGAGCTGTGTGCGGCCTTGACACGTGCCATCAATTATCGCTTAAAAGTCTTCACAGCTCGTTAAAATCTATTCTGTCACCGAAATGTAGTTAATAGGATAAATACTTAAGTGCCTATTATATAGACGAACACTTTTTTACTTAGTTAGTTTGAAATTATACGTATACATAGTCAAAAAAGTTTAATTTTTTGATGAACTGTCGTGCTAGAGTCGTTTAAAAACGACTAGTGGAAGTGTGTGATTATTTTCGGTCATTCATGCATTTTGATAATATTGAAAATATTTACCATTTGATTATCATTTATACACATATAGGACAATGCATTGTAACGATGGTCAGTTTTATTGTGCAACAAAGACTTGAAGAGAAGCAAGTGAATTAGAGAGCGTGATATTCATAATAAAAGAATACCTGAAACATAATAAAATGACGCGGAGGGAAAGACATTAAAAAATAATGATTCCATATCTTGATTTGATTACATTCATTGATTGTTGATAATCATTTTAAATAAGTGTCTTTTTTTTGCATTGCGAACAGTTTATGCTGATCCAAATGCCAATTCAATTCCCATTATTCATTTCTCATTTGGAATGGATTGCCGACAAGATTAATTTTTAGACAATTCGTCTGCGTAAACAAAACATACTTAGCTGGTTAATTAGATTTGTCGGGAACGATGTTTTCCTTCAGAACTGCGTTAACTTAGAAAATGGAAGTCACTTGCTCGTTTAAGAAAATCACTGGAGGCGTTTGTGGCTTAGATAAGAGATATCCAGTCGAAATTGTTGTACCGTTATCTTCTTGTCAAAGGGATATAGCAAGTCACATACGAAGTGTTGGAATACTCGATGTTGAAACAGAAGTGGAACTTATTTTAGCCCGGGCTTCGGTGTTCTCACTTCCACGAGATTTTGCAAAATTTACAATTTGTCCAGTTCATCGTTCTTCTTTGGGGATTGGCTGGCGCAGAACATCAAATCGGTGCCGGGCTCCAGCAGCCATTTCTACTCATGCAGCTAAAGGTACTACCAGAAAAGCAGCTCGCGGTTTGAGTAAAAATGAGTCTAAAGCAATATTACAGAGAACAGGCGTCTTTATTCCTGCAGGCTCTGGTAAGTAACATTTCACTGATTTCACTTCACGATCATTACATAAATTATTATAAAAGCACAAAAATGTATAAAAGATCTCTAAAGTTAATGTATATGTGATACTGTTTTATACGAGACAAATATTGAATAACAAAAACAACTTTAGAACTGTCAGTCAAAGTATGTGGTCAATTTTCGACACAGATTCGTAATTTGATTACAATCCATTTTCGCCTCTTCCAGATACTATCAATTAATGGGCGTGTCTGTTGCAAACTAAGACCAGAGGGTGTGCTTTTAATAGCTACTCTTTAATATTATCTGCGCTTATGGCGTATTGACCACATTGAAACAAATACCTTGAAAAAGTAGTAGACTAAAGAGTTTCTATTTCCGATCCTTCAAAAACATTATATTTATTTCAGGTATATGTCGTGACTGCAAGCCCCTTTTGAAGAGTTGCACAAGTTCTCCAAGTACTAATATCGAGCGCGTTACCAAGGAAATCGCTAATGTATCTTTAGTAAGTGCAAACCTACTGAAACATTTGCATTTATATTTAAAAATTCTGCTCCAGATTTTTTGCTGTTCAGTTGTGTTTTAGTTTTGTTCTTCATTTAAGTTTTGTTTTATATCACACAGAACGCAGATGACAGAGAGCCACAAGCCGCAAGTACCCCTTTTACACCTAGAACAAGTTTCTATGTACCATCAGGTGAAGACACCACGGGTTGCAGCGACGTTAGTTTTGATGTTCCTTCTAGCAGTCCTTTAGAAGACCTAAATATATACTTAGCATCCAGAGATATCATCCCCGTAAGATCCAGACTTCGTACTCCTTGGGAACACACAAGTGAGCGTACCAAACGATATTACACACGCAAAGTCGGTCAGGGCGCAGTGGCGATGCTGAAAGACATCACTCCAGACGAGAGAGGCCCACTTTGAAGAGTGAAGAATCTGATGTGGATAGTTCTGTGGACCAGACATTGCTGCAAGCACTTGCCGATTGTTACCAGGAGGCCAGTAACTGGGAGGTTCGGCGGCAAATACTATCCATTATGGCAGACAAAGTGCGTTATAGCGTACTATTAAGATATATCCCTGGGTTAACAAGATATAGATTCACCGAAGCCAAACGGCATTGCTTGACCTATGGTAGAGGGGCACCGGTCATATCTGTACGTTCACCTAGAAAAGATGTCTCATCTGCACAGATACAGCATTTTATCTCATTTATCACAAGTTCTCACGTTGTACAAGACCTTCCATTTGGTGAGCGATCAATAAAGCTAAGTAACAAGGACACCATAAAGATTCCAAACATCATCAGAACAACAGTACCTGAAAGAATGGTCAAACAGTACTTGGCTTACTGCACTGATTCTGGCTTCAAACCGCTGAGCCGAAGTACGCTTCTACGCATCCTTGCTGTTTGTCCTGCCTCTACTCGCAAGTCACTTCAAGGACTAGATTATGTAACCTCAGCAGGAGCTGAAGCATTTGATTATTTGCTTGGTGTGGTAGAACGACTCGGAGATGCAGGTCAAGGAATGGGATGGACCAAAGAAGTGCAGACACGCCTACGAGCTGCAAAACGTTATCTTAAAAGTGATTATAAGGTACAGGTGAAAAATAAATTAAAAGAATAATGAGCACACGAACAGGTGTTTTAAAAATAGGAAATCAATGAATGAACAAATCCTTGAAATAATGTTAATCAATGTACTAATGAAATGTATGCTGTGTTAAAAAGGAATGACTAATTGAAGGAATGGATGAATAGATAAAAAAAATGAATAGATAAATGAAAGGATGAGTGGATCAATGAAAACATGAATGAATAAATAAAAAATGAACGGATAAATGAATGGATAAATGAAAAAAACGAATGGATAAATGGAAAAAATGAATGGAAATGAGCAAAATGGATGGATAAATGACAAAATGAATGGATAAATGACAAAATGAATAGATAAACGAAAGAAAGGATGCATTGATAGATAAATACATAAGTGAATGGTTGATTGGATAAATAAAAAGATAAACAGAAGAATGAGACGTAACTGGTAGAGCTGTAAAAAAAAATTTGTCTTTACCGTAAATGAGTGAGTAGTTGTTACAGTGGTCTCGCACTGTAATAAAGAGAAAATGTTCCTAGCTATAATAATTGTTGCATTTTATTACAGGTACACGTTTGTCATAGTTCCACTGTAGCCGATCACTGTCAGGTGTATGCTTTAAGTGACCCAAAAGAAGACAAATTCAAGGATAAATGTGATCACGAACATAACGACTCATGTGATCGATGCGATGACCTGAAACCTACCCTTAGTGAAATAGAGTCAGCAGTAACCACTCAGACCAGCAATCTGCTACCAAGTGCCAAAGAAGAGCTTACATTCGTTTTGAAGCAATCCAAAGTCAACATACTTGCTTGGAAGTCCCACATATTGAGATGCATTCACCAAGACGCAGCGAGAATTGACGTTCTAGAAAACCTCGATGAGTCATCGGTGCTGATTTTTCAAGACTGGGCTATGAAGTATCTGCCGAGAAAGTTCCGCGAAAGCCAAACCGATTGGTTTGGTAAACGTGGCATCCCATGGCACATTAGCGTGGTCTTTAGGAAGGTCAACAGTCAACTTGAGATGCTTACCTTTGTTCATGTATTTAATGCGTGTACCCAGGACTACTGCGCAGTTCTTGCAATAATGGCAGATGTCGTCAAACAGCTCAAGGCCGCCATGCCGTCACTGAAGACCGTCCACTATCGACAAGACAATGCCGGCTGTTATCACAGTGGACCTACAATGATCTGTATGTGCCAGCAAAATAGGAGCTGAGCTTGGTGTAAAGATCAAAAGATTGGATTTCTCTGATCCACAGGGCGGGAAGGCAGCATGTGATCGAAAGGCTGCAACAATAAAAGCGCACATGCACCTACACCTTAACTCAGGACATGACATTGAAACCCCAACACAAATGTGTGAGGCCATGCTCTCATCTGATGGCATACCATCCCTCAACGTTACCGTCTGTGATTCAGTCTCCATTCCCGCCATGCCGTCTTACAAGCTGGAAGGTGTAAGCACACTTTACAACATAGAATACAAAAACAAGGGTATGAGTGTGTGGAAGGCCTATGGCGTTGGTAAAGGAAAACTTCGCTCTGAGTTTTGTTCTTCCAAAGACCTCCCATCCGTTAACGTGGTACAATCACATCCCAGCGTATTTTCCCCTGTCAAAAGCAGAAAACAGCAAAGCACTTCATCAAAAGAGGACGACCAGCCAGACAAAGAACAAGAACAGGAATTTACATCAGGCGATGCACTCTTTACGTGCCCGGAAGAAGGGTGCATTAGGACCTTCATGCAACACTCCTGCATGATGCAGCACTTAGATTGCGGAAAACACCAGCGCGCATTAGAACGTGAGACACTGTATGATAAGGCTGCTCTGGAGTATGCGGAGCAGCTCGAAGGTCAAGCCACATCACACCCACAAGCTGGAGGTGTCCGTTATGAAGCTGCTGATGCAGGAGTAGACAAGCAACCAATGGGATGGGCACTTAAATCACGAGGGGCATCAAGAGCCAGATTTACAGATAAGCAAAAGGCATTCCTTACAGCCAAGTTTAGAATTGGAGAGGAGACTGGAATAAAGTCAGATCCAACAGCAGTAGCAAGATCAATGATGTTTGCGAAAGACCCTGATGGCAGCTTAATTTTCAAAAGCGACGATTTTTTGACACCAAAGCAAATTGCTGGTTTTTTCTCAAGGCTCGCCGCAAAGAAAACGCTTCAAGACGACGTCCTTATAGAAGATGTAGAGATCGCTGTTCATGAAGCTGGACTAGAAGCGTTTGCTAGAGAAGTGGAGCAAGAGCTTACATTGAATCATCCCATTGTATTTGAAGCATATAATTTGTGTGAACTCAATGTAAAGAAGAAGCTAGATATGTTTTCAATGTCCGTCTTGATCAACATTTGTTCTCAGTTTGGAATTGATACTACTGACATAAAAAGCAAACGAGTAAAAAAGCCCTACGTCTCCAAGCTCCAGTCACTCTGCCAGGGCTGCGAATGTCAGCAGTAGAACTTGTATCTTAAACAATATTAACTGATTCACAAAATCCATTTTACTCTAATCGTGGTATTCACTGGTATATACGAGCCGAGCTTATTCGTAAAGTAGCCAATCAGAGTACGCGTTTGCTCATATCCAGTTATTGTCTCAAGATGTAATATAATACATTATTATCCATGAAATAGCTATATTTCTCATTTTTAAAAGCTGTTATTTTAAAGCAAAGAGAAATTGATTATACACCATGAAAAAGGCATTCATTTTTATAGATAATTATATGATAAACAGAATATCACATATCGCTTAGAGAGACGAATTCGATCTTCTCGTGCGTTTTAAATTCGCTGCGCTCACTCGTGATCGGTCTTTTGAACACTGCAATCGTGTGCATGATGTATTGCCTTTATACAGTTATTACTGCGGTTATTTAATCCAAATAATTGTATAATAGCATGTTAAAAGTTATGTTGTAAAATTTGTGTATAAGAGCATACTACGCTATATATCCTACATTTGAAAACTTTGTAAATGTATGTTATTATATAGCCTAGACAAGAGTCGAAGAAAAGGAAAACAAATTGTTCGAAAATAATTTTATTAAAATCAATTCTTACTGTTATAATAAGTACAACTGCAATACAAAATAAAGTTTCATAGTGACATTTAGACGCGTGACAATTAGAGTTCCCGCTGTCTAGACGAGATTCGCGTCTAATTGTCTGGAGTTGTTGACAGTTTTTTGTTGTGATTTTCACGATATTTAGATCGATATATCTCCGCAAATATAAAAAGCCCGAGTAAGATGCTTATATCAACTTAAAGGAAAACCTTTCTTCTATCTAACTGCAAGATATCAAGAAAATCTGAAATATACCGGGCAGGAAAAAAAAATATTTAAAAAGTGCGGTAAATTAGAATATTTTAACTCGCAAAATTCTACAATTTTCGATTGCTTCCTATAGCTTAAAAAATACACTTAAAAGGCTAAACTTTAGATCCAGCCTTCCACTATTATCTATTATATAAGATTATGAAGTTGATTTTTGTTCTTATTCGTTTAATTGATCAAATGAGACGTTTTTGAGAAGTCATGGTCACGCGATTTTTTGATCGATTTTAGGCATTTCCGGTTTGGGTCACGTTTCTCTAAATTTCTCGCGTTTAAAATAAAATTTTCGAAAACAAACCCCACCACGTTTCTTAGTATTTAATAGGGTTTCAATGGATACAATATGAAGGATTTTGATTTTTCATCATGTGCCACGTATTCTCGATTTTGCTCGGTCTTAGTGGACATTCGCTCTTAAGTGTCATTGTCAGAGAAAACCAGGCAGAGCCCGCGGATGAAGGTTGGCCGATTTCCTTCAAATTTCTACCATAGATTCTCCTTTCGAAATGATTAAGAATGATGGGTTTCTTGGGTATATTCATTTGTTTCTTCCGAGATTTGACCACCCCCCCTTGTTTTTGCTAATTTGCATAAGAAATTTATCTCGAATTTAGGGTTATTTGCATAGGATTTTTGACCTACTTCCCATTGATTGTTATCGCTCATACTCTTTGTACGAAATATCCCACATCTGATGAAATGATTATCAACAGATGAGCTGTTTTGGGTAACTTTGGTTATCACAACAAATTTTTAATTTTCGCTTCTGAGCAGCTTTGAGAAATGTAGCAATTTTCGGTCATTTAAAAAAAATAATTTCTCCCATGTATGTGCGCGAACGAATTTTGGAGTAAAACCACTCAATCTGTAGTGTTTCTATAGTAGATTGAAGGCAAATAAATTTTAGGTTGGGACCTATCAACACTTTTGAGCGAAAGGCCATTACATCTGCTAAAAATTTGCATATATTTTACCGCAACTTGTTTACGTTTCGCAGACGTCTCGCATAAAAACTTGTACAAATTCGTATTTTAGCGTTTACATTCTGTTTTATGTCTGTTTTGATCATCTTTCTGGTGCAGGAACAGGAGATTGAAATAAAAGCATTACATTTTGACTTTGTTTTTGTCTAGAGGATTAACAACAAAACTCGACTGATTTTTACATAAACAGCTTTCAGTACTGCATATCTTTATTCATTGCAATCACGCATTGCATTAAAGATTTTCCATAGATTAAAAAAATAGACTTGATATAAAATGAGTGGTATACAAATGATATGCGCTTTTATAAAATTATAAAAGATGCGAATGAAATATGTTGTCAATAGCTTGCTAAGGTAATTCTTCTAATTCTCACAAACTTAGGTGGTGTTGAACAATCACTTCATGATTTTTGTCTATAAAACAGGTCTTTAGGATATAACTATTCTACGTACAAAAGCCGTCCATAAGGTAAGATTCATTTAATATGACAAGGGGGAGGGAGCATGAAAAGTTTAGAGCCCCCTTTTACATTTGCCAATTTTTATGTCCCCCAGCGTGTTGTGTAAAACAATTCAAGGCCTCTCCTTCCAACTGTATTGACCACTAAAAGCCCCCTATAGACCTTACCGAATTTTTAGAGCCCCCCACAAATCTTCATGCCCCCTCCTCAAACTATTAAATGAACCTTTCCTGAAAGCTAAAGATCAATAAAGTCATGGAGATTTGCAGAGTCAACCTGTTTCAGTGGCCGGATCGTCATCCATAGAAAAACAGCAACGATTTTTCCACAACAAGACGGCTTTAGCTGCTTAACCTGACTAAGTAGAACAACGGTCAAAACTCGAATAGTCCATGTTGTAGTCTATGCAAAAGAAACACTAGAAGTTTTCTGCACACCAAGACAGTCCGAGTATCTAATTTGAATATAGTGTACATTTGGATTCAAGATTCCTAGACTTATCAACTTTTTAACAGTAACTTACTAGCATTGTTCTTCATTACGGGGAACCGGAGGTAAGAGTATAGGTGCACGGTACCCTAAAAGTAACCCATTGTAACTATTATAATCCATAAAATATCTCAGTGGTGACACAAAGTACCATTTTTGGGGCCTAATGACGCAAGTCCCCCCCCCCCCCTCTCCCTCTACGTAACTGTTCTAACTGGCGCATGACGTGATCCTTTCAACAGCATAAGCTATAAAAATCAAGCAAGTAACTCAGTTATAAGAGATCATGTCAATACTTTTATCCCAAGCTCCCGGCAGAACGTTGTGCATACTTCAGGTATCATGTTGTTCACTTGTCTTTCATGCAAGAGCACTGTTTAGCAAGATCTTCAATTGGCTCATAATAGGACTTCTTTCTCGCGGAAGAACCGTTTGGCTCGACTTTCAACTCTTGACTAATCTCTTTGAGGGCAGCCAGTTTAAGAGATCGAAGTTTGTTGGAGTTGAAAAGTTCACAAACGTTGTTGACACCAACTACAATGGGATGGTCTAGTGCTACCATATCATTCAGCACAGTGGTTCGTAGATCATCAGCATCAATTTCTGCCTCTAGTGCTGTGATGTCCTCTTCGGTTACCTCCTCCTCTCCAATACCTCTCTTGTTCTGCAAAACCTTCAGCCTGGAAAACAGGTTTCGTATCTGCTTGGCGGTCCTCCATTCTTCAGGTGCAAAGACAAACTGCCCTTCTTTATTTTTTGCAACCTTCATTTCCTTGGCTAACTGCGCTGGATCGGCTTTGAGTCTACTTCGCGCTCCCTCAGCAAATTTGTTTTCTAAGAACTTCTTTACTTTTTCCGTCATTCTTGAAGACTTCTTGGTCGACTTTAGGGCCCAGCCCTGTGCTCTTTTGCTGGTCTTGTCTGGGGTTTCTCTTAGCTCTCCTGAATCAGTCGTATTTGTGCTCGTGGATGGACGGTGATCATCTTGAACAGCCATACCAGTCACCTTGCTAGCCCATTTCATACGTATTTTGTCGTACATTGATTCTGTTTCAAGCAGTCGCTTATGTTGGCCGGTTTCAAGATGCTTGTCTAACTCTGACTGAGATGCAAAAGTCAGGATACACCCTGTCTCTATGCAGGAAAAAATCCTCTTGGTGTTCTTTCTGCTGCTTTTCCCCACCGTCCCGCGATCTTTGATAGAAGAGCAAAAGGGCTGTATCACCTTCAAACCAGTATCACCCTGTGGTTGGACATTTAGCTCTTTGTACTTCAGGAGGCGTCCAGAACCAATATCAAAGGCTTTCCATACTCTAATGCCTGTTTTCTCAAACTTGAAATTGTTCAGGACACTAATCCCAGGAATTTTGCTTCCTTGATTCTCTTCTTTTGTCGTGTCTACCTGTACTACAGATGCGCGACAGCCCTTCAGCCCACCATGAGACTCTAAAGCCTCTTTCATCTCTTCTGCAGTGGATACATTATGCTTCTCATCAACCCAACGTCGAATGTGTGCTTTCATCGATGCCGTTTTGCGGTCGCATATGTCCTTGCCAGACTGCGGTTCTGAAAAATCGTACTGAATCGGTATGATGCCAGTCCTTTCTCCCACCTTTTGGAGACTAAGCAGAAGCGCGCCATTGTGATAACAACCGGCGTTATCAGAGCGAAAATATACCTGGCTAATGTTGGGGTACTCGGCTTTCACATTCTTTAAGAGATCTTCAACAATAGACAATACTGCAAAACTTTCTTGGGTGCACTTGTTAAAAAGATGGATAAAGCATTCTACTTCAAACTCGTTCTTCCCGTCTCCATCTTTCTTTTGAGTGGTGATCACTGCGCTCACGTGCCAACTTAGACCGCGCTTGCCAAAGAAGTCTTCCATTTTCTCTCGATATTGAATGGGGAGAAACTTCATCACCCAATCCATTATGACAAGACAAGATTTATCATCAAGGTTGTTGAGCACGTCTTGTTTTGCTTCTTCTTGATTTCTCGTCCTAAGCAAGTGTGCCTTCCACGCTTTGATGCTGGTCTTACATAGCGAAAATTCAAATTTGAGGCGAGCTTTCTGTTCTTCTGAAATCTGGACTTCATTTACCAGCTTCTCGACGCCTTCAAATAGCTGTTCAAGTGCTTCACATCGTTCACACTCGTGCTTGTGGTCATGTTTGCATTTAGCTTTTAACTTTGGGCAGGCTGCATCAGATAGGGCATGAACGCTACAATGGTCGCTGCACTGTTCGTTCCTTCCGACGTGTATCTTGTAGTCGGTCTTCAAATACCTCTTTCCAGCTTTCAGTAACTTCCGAACAACATTCGTATTCATTCCATGCTCAGCTACACTATCAACAATGGACGACATCTTATCAAAAGCTTCTGCTCCCTCGGCAGTAACGTTATCAAGTCCATGTAAGGATCTTTGCATGGATGCCGAGCACAATTCCACGATCCTGTACAAGGAACGTTCACTTGCTGGATCAAAGTTCTGCTCACTGCAATGCAACAGGTACTGACTGATGATTCGAGATGGTAGCATCGTTCGGATAACTGCTGGAATGGTAACTCTTTCTCCAGAATCAAGCTTGAGAGTTTTCGTGCCAAATGCTACATCTTGAACAAACTCTGGTCGTGAAATGTAGTTAATAAAATGGTCGACTTTGACGGGGTCAATCCTAGTGCGATATATAGGTCTTTCAAGAGGTGGCTGCCCTTTGCCTTCTTCTGTGGCGTGAAGCCGTGCTTGATCTATCCTCCACTTGGATAATCCTGGTATCATTTCTTGTAGCTCGCTCTTGGTAAAGTCGTTAGCAAATAGCGATAGAATCTGACGTTTGGTCTGCCAAGTGTCTGCCTCATCGAAAGCCTTTACTAAAACATCTACGATACCACTGTGCGGATCGAAGTGCTTGTGGCTGAATGTCTCTTGAAGTGGCTCTGTTTGTACTGCTCTCCATACCAGCTCCTCTTGGCGAGGTGCTAAAACGGAGAGAGAAGCAGCAATGGCTTCCTTAGCCTTGCGTACATAGTACCGCTGCTGGGTGTCAGAAACATCATTCCAATCTGTATTCAGGGTTGACTTTACAGGACTATAGCGGCCATCCATGATGCTGTCGATGGCTTCATTTAGGTTTGCCCTCTTTTGGTTTTGTGCCTCTATCTCATCAACCCAAATACTTATTTCTGCTTCAGGAATCGAGCTTTGTGAAGACTGTGAGCACTGCGAACTCTGTGATGATTGTGTAGATTGTGAAGAAACGGCAATCACTTCATCCGATTCACTATCACCACCACTCTCTGCAATCATTTTTTCGTTGTCATCTTTTTCTGGAATTATTTCTTTGTGTTTATCTTTTTGCTGCAATGACGGATGCTACAGACAAATTAAAAGAAGGAACGAATGTGTATTACAAAAATATATAAGTTTTTACTCATGTAAGTACTTTTAAAACAAGGTCTACTTAACCATAATTACATACCTCTTCGCTATGCTTGGTGCCGTGTGTCTTGTAGTGATCTTTACGGCAAAGAGTACAAATAGCTACAATGGAATAAACCGCTTTGTAAAAATACTAAATAATTCAAATACTGCGTATTTTCTTGAAAGAATATTCCCTCCTTCCTTCCCTACTTTCTTCCTCCCTACCTCCCTTTCTTCATTCATTCACTAACCCACCCATCCAATTCAATCATCAATTGCATGAAAAAAATTGCATTTTTTTGTAACATACATTTTTACGAATTCCTTGCTTTTTTTCAGTATCACTCTGCACTCACTAGCTCCAATTAGCTGATGTACCCTTAGGTTTGTGAAGGGAAAGGGGTGGGAGATGTGTGCAAAAAATTTTCCTCCGCATGCATGAATATTTTTCTGGCATTTTCATGTCGCTTTGGGGGTGGGGGTGGGGTGAGAGTTCTGCACCCCCTCCCCAGATAAAAGATAATAATAATATTAATAATAATAATAATATTTATAATGCGCAAATTCCATTGAAATATGATCAAATGCGCAATAAAAGAATACAATAACAAATATTGAAATAATGATAAAAATAAAAAATGTAACATAATTATAAAAATAATAACTACTAAAATCAACTAAGAATAATTAAAATACTAAAACCTAAAATTATGATCCACCCGATATATACACAAGCATACCAACAGTACATCAGAAACCATAGAATGTTCCGTTCTTATTATGAAGCATTTTACACTTGCTGTGAAATTATGCATACGTGTCGAGTTCAAAAAATAAATTGCAGATATTGATTTTTATATAAGAAGCTAATGCTGTTCTTACCTGATCCAATGGGAACCACAATGCTGTGTTCGTTATATATTTCTGTTGACATTACAGCATTTACACGACGTGGTTTAGGTAGCTTCCTCTTTTCTCCTTTGTGAAAAGGATAAGCACATTTGTTGCTCTTACGGCCAGCCCAGTCGGATGTCAGTGACTTTCTGTGTTTTGGACAAACTGTCATTACAGCTTTCTCTTGTGGAGAAGCAGTGAAATACCCAGCGCGATTCATGATGAGATCTGCTTCACTTACAACACTTGGACCGCTCACGCCAATGCTTTCGAGAAGAGGATTCATATCTCGATTACATGCTACAAGAGGTATTATAGATGTTCCAATACCCACATCATCACAAGGCGATTCGTTAGAAATAAAAGAGCAACTCATCGAACTCATGTTAGAAATCTTAGTAAGGTTTCACAATTCGACTGGTAGATTATCGGAATATTTCTATTGCCATTGACTACATAGTGACGCGACGATCTAAAAGGCAGTCTGTTAGAAATCAAGTAGCTGTCAATTTTTTTGTCTAGAGATTAAAATCTCTAGACAAAAACAAAGTCAAAATGCAATGCTTTTATTTCAATCTCCTGTTCCTGCACCAGAAAGATGATCAAAACAGACATAAAACAGAATGTAAACGCTAAAATACGAATTTGTACAAGTTTCTATGCGAGACGTCTGCGAAACGTAAACAAGTTGCGGTAAAATATATGCAAATTTTTAGCAGATGTAATGGCCTTTCGCTCAAAAGTGTTGATAGGTCCCAACCTAAAATTTATTTGCCTTCAATCTACTATAGAAACACTACAGATTGAGTGGTTTTACTCCAAAATTCGTTCGCGCACATGGGAGAAATTATTTTTTTTAAATGACCGAAAATTGCTACATTTCTCAAAGCTGCTCAGAAGCGAAAATTAAAAATTTGTTGTGATAACCAAAGTTACCCAAAACAGCTCATCTGTTGATAATCATTTCATCAGATGTGGGATATTTCGTACAAAGAGTATGAGCGATAACAATCAATGGGAAGTAGGTCAAAAATCCTATGCAAATAACCCTAAATTCGAGATAAATTTCTTATGCAAATTAGCAAAAACAAGGGGGGGTGGTCAAATCTCGGAAGAAACAAATGAATATACCCAAGAAACCCATCATTCTTAATCATTTCGAAAGGAGAATCTATAGTAGAAATTTGAAGGAAATCGGCCAACCTTCATCCGCGGGCTCTGCCTGGTTTTCTCTGACAACGACACTTAAGCATTCGTTTTTCATTGTAACATTCGTTTTTTTTTTACTTCGACATTCGTTTTTACTTCGACATTCGTTTTTCGAGGGACTGGAAACTAGCGCGAATTTTAGATTCGTTGTCATTCCGAATCTACCTTGTACGAAATGGCTGATGAAAATACAACCTTACAAAAGTGCAAAAAAGTCCTGGAGGAGGTTGTTTCTGAGCTTCAAAAGTCAGAATCCTCCACTTCAAAGGCGAAAGTTGGGATTGCTTCAACTCCTGAAGTAAAATCTAGCTCTGTGAGTGTGCATAGCGAGCACCAACACCGGAAACAGTTATCTACATATAAAAAACACCATTTCTTGCGGTTAGAACATCAACAAATGCCATCTTCCAGGATACCCATGTTTTAACCCTAACCGTATACGGTGGGTTGGAGTTAGCGCTTACAAAAATAAGTTCAATACTTTTGTTGCTGCTTTTTTCTACAAAATATTTTAATAATTTTTTTCATGTATTTTTCTGCATTTATTACTTGTATAACCATTTTTACGATTATTATTCTTTAAGAAAAAGTTTTTCCGGATAAAGAATATATTATTTTGGCTAAACAACCAACAATACATAGGAATGTCCTGTGATGTCTATCGTTATGTCATAGTAAACTTCTGTTTTCGTATTCGTAAACGTTTTTGTACCGTATTTTCGTTATTCTTTCGTTCAGAGCAAAGTGAATTACTTCAATTTTTTGACACTGCAATATTACGATTTTAACATGTCTCAAGTAAATTGCAGTTCGTGCGTGCCTCCAAAATTGTGATGAGCTGTATTGGATATCATTGCAAGGGATAGTGTTTGAATTCTGGCACATAACATGTACTGTGCAGCATCAAATATATCAAATATACTTGGAGGAGTGGTAAGATTTTTTTACTTTTTTATTAGATCAATAATGAATAATGAACGAGGTACCACGTTTTGGGCTGCTAGGCAGTCAAAAGTAGTCGCGAAGTATCCGGTAGACGAGTGGAGACGGGCCTCCGAAACTAACGAACGACTGAGACAGCAAAGACAGACTAACAAACAAGAACAATTTTTTGAGCAGCACAATCTACACCATTCGCATACGCACGATTACCCATTTCTCACCACCGCGCAGCACCTCACATTTTGGGCAAAGTACTCGTCCTGGTCTTACTGTAACACGTGTAAAATGCTGATTAAGAACAATCTAATGCCCTCATTCCGCAACCATCATATTCCAAAAGCGAAAGCCTCACGTGTTTGTTCCAATGGTCATTACATAATTCCTAAGTTCGACGAAATTCCTATATGCCTAAGAAATTTAACTCCTAACGAGATTATAACGCTTCGGCCTTTTGACTTGCACACTGGCGACTTTCTGAGACATCAGCATGGTTATCGCCCGAAGAACGGCTTCTGTAGAGTCTCCTGGTCGATCTTAACCCTTCAGGAAAAGATCGATACCCTTGATGATGCCTCCTCAAGGTTCCGGTGTGCACTTGCTTACCGCTTTCTCATGACTAATGATGATTCTAAGTATAAGCATTTCGAGATCTTAGAGAAACGTCTCTCGCAGCAGAGCATCAGCTTAATCTGTATGACTACAGAGAGAATGATGGGATAGAGTTTGCCCTTTGGCCACACCTCTATCCTTTTTATTCCTGGTGCGAGACGCATTTCAGTGGCAATACTAGTCGTCTCATTGGCAAAGTGTCGTACATGTGCAAGATATACTCTGAAATACTTGACTACACTCTTGATTACGAGCTAATCCAATTC
Source organism: Anthopleura xanthogrammica (assembly GCA_964019055.1). Taxonomy (NCBI): domain Eukaryota; kingdom Metazoa; phylum Cnidaria; class Anthozoa; order Actiniaria; family Actiniidae; genus Anthopleura; species Anthopleura xanthogrammica. The sequence goes on along the minus strand of OZ025211.1, from coordinate 16,007,509 downwards.
GTATACGATAGGTGGCTTTTTAATACCGTGTCTTGGGCTATTTCTGCTTGTTCTGGATTGAACAGATCGGCTGCTACTTCTTTAGACACCAAAACTTTTTCTATCGAGTATTGGAGGTGGCACCATCGATTTTTGCAAGACGCACTACAGCAATACGGATATCCCACGCTGTTTATAACGCTCAGTCCTTTTGAATGGAACTTTCCATTCCCTTAGTGGTTACTCCATGCTCGTTCCCTTAGTGGTAGCGGCGCCACTGAATTAGCAGCCCTGGAGACTATGCACATTGTCCACGTTCTAGAACAGACAGTTCGCGGTTTCCTGTGTGGCACAAACACGCAGAAGTGGACAAATCATTTCTTCAATTACAACCACCGTCGTAATAGGGCTAATGTAACTAATTTTTTCTACCGGTTGGAGTTTCAAGGCAGAGGAACAGCACATGTTCATCTTTTGGTGTGGCTGTAGAACATTGGGAAAATTGATTCCCAACAGATTCGCGCTGACATCTCTTGGGATGACAGAGAGACCGCATTTCTGGTAAATGATCTTCAGCCATCATCAAAAGATGCCTTTCCCTTCAATGATTCTCCAACTGAAGTCGTGACTGGGGCGGGCGGTGAAAACGAACTTCGCCTATACCATCCAGCAGAAGCATTTGCTTCTAACCTCAGGGCTTACATAAGCACTCTGCTTCCGTTTCTGAGGTGTAGAATGGATGTGCAAGTCACAAAGCTATGATCTTCCGTTATGTCACCGCCTATGTATCGAAGTTCAAGGAGCAACAGATTGCTCAGTCCCTCTACTCTAGACACGTTACTTCCGCAATGGCTGCCTATCGTCATCTTTCAGATATGAAACCCTTAGAACCGGAGATGATCGTTACTCTCTTTGCGTCTAAGCCAGCATGGACAAACAACTCCACTAAACGCTATGTGCCTCCTCGTCAGGCCAATGCCGGTGATAGCGTTATGGTCATTTAATATTTAAGCCGAGCTGAGGAAATCCGTAATTATTCGTTGCTTGAGTGGTTTCGTACACATGACACTAACAAGGCTACTAGACCTTTTGTATATCGGACATTTGTCTCATGTACCAGAGTGTCCCACTTATCAGCTCACGTGTAGAAAGATAATGAGGAGGGTTCACACCCGGGGTTCACACTTTAGATCTGCATAAAATTAGAAGTCTGAAGTGAGCTGATGCAGCACGCAAAACACGCTATTTTTATTTGGAATTAATAACCAGCCACTCCCTAATCCTATTGTTCAGTGCTGTTTTTTGTTGATTATCAACACGGCTGAATATTGTCCCCGGTACAGGTCTATATTTCAAAAATATAGACTTGTTACGGGCTGGTTATTAACTAAGATCAAACACGCGAGCTAGGGCATTCTTTAAAAATAAAGACCTCGGCCTCGGTCTTTATTTTGAAGAATGCCCTCGCCCTAGTGTTTGATCCTTTACAGAACACGCTACGATTTTATCAGCCTGATTTTGATTAGCCCATCGGAGAAAATTATACAAATCAGCCTGGTACCTAAAATTATAATTCTAGTAAATCGTATTTATTTTTATTGGGCCGCTTTTTGGAAAGGAGCCGCAAATGGCTGTAATAAACGAAATATGCCAATATCGGGTTGAAAAAGCTACCTACAGCACAATATATTTCTTTATTAACTATATCAATTACGTCACAGATATATGCATGTATATAGTTATAAAAATCTCCGTCTTCTGTTGCTCAAACAAGCACAACAATGTACAACGATGGGAAGGAAGGCGCGTCTGTGTCTCCAACGACCCGAAATACATCTGTAGGTTTTAAAAAATCCTATGGCGTGTTCAACTTTGACTCGGCAACTTCTTAACTCGTTGTTTATACGTTCCAGCCTTGCATTCCCCCTGATCTGATTCCTTTTCTTTGGCCTGACAAGGACTGGGTGGGGTGGATAACCTAAATCTGCCATAATATGGCAGCGATGTGGAAGGGCCAGGTCACATCCAGGACCGATGGTTGGCATCATGTTGAAACAGTTTATGTCATTTAAATGACCTGGAAATCTGAAGGAATAAAAAATTTTATCAGTCAATCAGTGCACTATAGTCGCATTTTAAATACATAATATTTCATCTTACGCTGCAGAACAATGAACTATCATCCCATCTGGGGTTACGATCAAGGTACTTGACATAAAATGCTTTTTCTTGTCACCGCGGTAAAACAACGCCTGTCTTCTAGAGGGACGACATATTTCGTGAATTGTCGCATCAATAATTCCCACGCAGGTAGGAAAATGCTTCCAGTGTCCAGCCCAATCTCGCCATTCGTTTTCCGTTGGCCATTCAATTTCATTAGAGAAATTTTCCAGCAATAAAGGAACCAGTTCTTGAACAGTTCGACTGATAGAGGCTATGTCAATTTTAAACATGCTCCCAATGGTGTGGAGTCGTGGATATCTACGAAGCCAAATTAGCACCAATAAAAGTCGATTTGAAATGTTCAACCTTTGAATTCTTGGTCTTCTCTGAGTACCGTTACGACAACGATTTAGTGCAATGATAGGCAGTCTCATCCTGTCAACGATGTCCTGAAATGTTTCAACTGTTTCTCCAGTCAAATACCAAAATTTGATAGGTGATTTCTTAATGTACGAGAAATAATCCCGACCACCATGTGCGTCAGGACCAAAAATACCGAGACGCTCCAAAACGCCTATTTTGTATTCATCCAGAACTTGAAGTATGCACACCAATATAATACAAGACATGCTCAATATTTCAAACGGAAACGTTGGAAATTTTCTTTTAGTTAAGGATATAATTTCTAATACACTTATTATAGTAAATGCAGCATGACCAAACAACGATGGAAATACTGGGGGATGCATCATTTGGACCGCCTTTAAGGTGATGGAAGTTTGACCAATATTAAAAAGCTTTGAACAATATATGATTGCAAGTGTTAATCTAGCATAACAACAATAGCGTGTGGATTGTTTGTTTGTTCTTTTGACAACGACAACAACAAACATGCATGCCAAACTGCAACACACACACAACAACTTCACACATTCCGGTGGCGCCTTGGGAATTTGTTTCCAAATAAACCAATAACAATGAACGCAAATAATTACACCTCACAATAAATATTCAAAAGGAACGACAGAACATTCAACAATGTCAAGAGGTGTTTTCGGCGACAAAAATTAACTTCATTGTAATTGTTAGCATTTCGCATCTTTTGAGTATAAATCCAACTCGAAAGTGCATGATATCACTATCAGATGCACCTTGGCTTCGATGAAAAGATGTCAGGAAAAAGAAACATATTTCTCGAAGCAGCATTTGCAGGAAAGCCCGTTTTGGAACAACTGAGCGAAATTGAAAATATGCAAGAACAGGAAAAAAATGCCTTGGAAATGACAAAAAAAATCGAGAGTAAGAAAACCGTGAACAAGATAAAGCCCAACAAAGCGCAAGAAATGGCTGTAATTGAAGAAGCAGTTCAGAATGTCGGGCGTCTGCCAACCAAAGTGCTTCGATATGTCGAGTTAATGGCCATCAAACTTGGCCCACACGAAAAGGCGTACTATTCTTCGGTGGGTACTGTTGGCGGAGCATCCAGAGAGGCAGCTAGACGCAGAATTTCCAGAAAGATAAAAGAAATGTAAAGTTGTTTTACGCTTCATATAGCTTTATATGTTTTCATTTTAAAATTTACGTCCCAGTGCATCAAACAAGGAAGCTTAAAAATGTTTCTTTCTTTTTAGCGACACTAAGGCAACTTCGACTACGACCTTGTCAACGACCTCGACGACCATAAACAGCTCAAAGCCAAGTACGTCGACGACACGACACGTGTCAAGCAACAGTTGTGCTGCTGACGCTGAGCTGCTTTATCAAAGTAGTAGTGCAGAAGAGGAAAAGGAAGACCCAGATGAAATGTACATATTCAAACCCGGACAAGATAAAAGTGCCAATGAGTGGGTCAAGAAAACCCATTCTTTAGAAAAAAAGAAACAGGATATCGACAGAGACATCTTTGAAATGAGTGACGAAGTGACGGGTAGGTCAATACCAAGTAATATATTGTACACTACACTGTTAAATTTCTACATCTGTATCATTGTATAATTAATGTACAATGTCCAAACGTTATTGTGGGAAAAGTCTTGCGTTACTGGCTGACAACATTTTGTGATCAGCGCATCGCAATGTACAAACATTTCGCAACAGCTCCATTGTGTAGAATGATAATCACACCTTTTTTCCCCCTATAGCTGAAGTAGAAGCCACCGAACCAAAGAAGAAAAAGGGCAAGAAAGGAAAACTGGAAGCCATATTGGATTTGATGCCAGAAATGGTCCATTCAGTTTCTAGCGCAGCCAAAGCACATAAGAAGGCTATCAATAAATGGCAAGAGATTTCGTCCGATGATTCGGACTAATTTTTGAGAACTATCGGGGTATGCATTAAACATAATAATGAATCACATAATGGGTGTAAGTTATCAGTGTATACCAGTATAGCGCGCTGCATTGGAGCGAACGCTACACGTTAATTTGAATTACCGCCGCCGTAGGAGTACGCGATATTATTACACGATAGTTACACCGGTTGTATACACCGATAAAATGAACCCATAGTATTATTTCTTAATAAAAAGATTGTCTCACTTTTGTGTATCGTCAAATATAAATAAAACAACACTGATTTAATAAACAGGCATATTTTTGAGAGTTATCTTTCATACATTTCTTTGAAAGCTAACCATCCAATCATTTCATTAATTCCAAAATTAATAATAGCCTCTTCATTTGCACGGCGAATGCCGATTTCACACACGTGTATGCATAACAATGGTTTTCCTAAAGTGGGACACTCTGGTACATGAGACAAATGTCCGATATACAAAAGGTCTACTCCAACGCCTTACAAGCGACTGAAAGCTCTGGTAGGAGTTAAGTACGTGTCTGTCTTCAATGTCGAATTCTTTTTTCAACACAATTTGCTTAACGTTCCGTTCACATCGTTAGACGAACTTAAGCACCCTAGTCACGATAACATTCCTAATGATCTTAGACAATTTGCTGCTGCACTAGCATTACAACCGCAATTATGGAATGACGATAATGCAATATTGGACTTGTTTCTTCAACAAGGCAATAAGGAATACTATGTCACCAAAGTTATAAACTTGGTGACGACAGCGACGATACCACTACTAAACATGCGAAAGTTACACAGACAAATACTAAGAACAGACGCAAACGCACTGCCAATCTCCTTGAGCTCCTAGACGAACAACCTCCTGAGAAAGTAATACGGAAAGTGGGAAAGGAAGCAGCCAAGCGTCAGCCATACAATGAGGCAAATCTTTTTAAGAATAAAGAAAACAAGAAAACTAAGCAAAACCCGAAAGAAAAAGCTAAGAGGAAAGTCCTGCAAGACTAAACGAAATACAAAAACAAGTTGGACAAGATATATCGAACTTAAAATGTAAATATGTATATATCTAAGTATGTAAATAGTACTTCTGCGATTTTTCTTACCTTACTGTTATTACATTATATATTTGTTCATGTTCCAATTTCTAATTTCAAAAATATTTCTTATTCTTATTTAACACATTATTGTAAATAGTTTTTTTTCCTATACTTTTCATATTTCTAACTTCAATTACTTATGTAAATACTTTTTACCAATTATTATTAAATTTTTACAAAAAAAATTAACTTGTTTCAAATGCTTACTACACTGTGCACACATGACAAACAAAAATCATAGTTGGTCATCCGGTGTATACCGGATTCTTGTTCGAATCTAGAATGTGATCTTAATTGTCCTTACTTGCACATCATGTCTTTTAGATACATCCTCTATTTGTATTATAGTATGTTTATCGCCATTTACTGTGTTCCCACTTGTTACTCTTATTTCTTCAGCATATTCACTTTGTCTATTATCTAATGGATAATGGTGAGTATTATTGTTGTTTCCCTGTCACATCTTTATTAAGTAACCAATTAGGATACAACAATTCATGTATTACTATTTTAATTACGATTTTTATCCCTTTCTTATTGTTAAACGCAGATGTCTACCCCTCAGTCCACTTCATCTAAGAAGGTCTCGTTTTATAGCCACTTTCCGCACTACTTTCTATGACCTTATGCCGCCCAGCCTAGGTAAAAGAGCTTGTCGGAGCTCCTTTCAATGTTGTCTCCGAAAAAATGTGAGTGGCTCCTGAGGCCTGAGATAGCAAAATGTATTTTTTCAATAAATATATAGCTATATAGATCTTTAAACACTTCTTTATAGTTTACTTTGTAACCATAGCTATAGCTATATAGATCTCTAAACACTTCTTTATAGTTTACTTCGTAACAAGGCAATTTAAAACTGTAAGTATATGAACCTTCATACGGGTGTAGTTTATGAAATTCAAAATAAGCTAAACATGTCAAACCTTAATTTTCTTTGTGTGTATTAAACGCAACTTTTACATACAGTTTGCTAGGGCTATAAACAACTAGTCCTCTAAAAAAAAGCTATTTCTAAAAAAAAAATTCATTGAAACTTTTTCATATGAAAGTTTTTTCCCCTGCATGGACAAAGTTACAAAAGCGCCAGTTTTGCCAGAACTGTTGAACCTTGTTTTAAAGGTGTTTTTTAAACCTGTAACCAGTCGGTCTACAAACATGTATATTAATATTGTCATTTTCCACCCAAAAATTTGTAATTCTATTTATTGGTGTTACTCTAAGTAACCAATACAATAATTTTGTAAATATATTTATATTTATATTTATAGCCTTGAACTACAATCGAACTAGCTAAATTTAAATTGGAAATGTCTAAATCGCACCGCTTTGCATACGATCTAAACTTCAAGATCAAAGTCATTTGTTATGCCGAAAACAACAACAGTAATCGTGCCGCTGCTAGAGAATTTGGAATTAATGAATCGATGGTTAGAAAGTGGAGAAAAAACGAGAACGAGTTGTTGTCAGGAAAGATCAAAGTAACGGCCAAGCGAATGACTCAAGGAATGGCAAGACCAAAGGATCCAGACATGGAAAACAAGCTCATGGACTGGTTTGAGACTCAGAGGGTCAGAGGTAAATATCATATACAAAATCATGTCAACAATTTACACTGTTTACTTGTATTTCGTTATATTAATTATTCTATTTTTTTCATAGGCATTGCAGTGAACAGTCTGATGACAAGACTGAAAGCGAAAGAATGGCTGGTATGGTGGATGGAAGATTAGACATGGAAAACGACGCTGGCCCAACGCACGCCACAAGATATGGAAGACAAGATCGTTTCTTTCCATTTATTCATTATACGCCTTCGAAGACGCCACAACTACGATCTCCACAACATCTTCAACATGGATGAGACACCGATGAAGTTTGAGCTTCCTGCGATAAAGGACCTTGTCTTTCACTGGAGAGCGAACAGTACCCGTCAAGAGCTGTGGTGCCGAGAAGAGATTGCTAACAGTAGCGTTAACTATTCGCAGAGATGGGCAGAAAATTAGTCCTTGGTAAGCGAGCGCTTAACAAGTTAGTAGTGCCGTTATGATTCCACATTGAAGAAGGTATAGTTCGTTTACTCTCGTCACGTGTTGTGCTTAGGTCACGTGTAGAATCATGTGGCTTGAGTGGTGTGTTTGTAGTTGTTTTTGAATGCACGCTTCAAAATATGTAACACTTATGTGTGTTATTTTTCTATTTTTCAGGAGGAAAGGCGTGGATTATAAAGAATATTGCTGTACCGAGGGACCACGGTGGACTATTGGTCTGGGACTCATTTCAAGGGCATCTAACTGAGGATATTAAGTCCTTGTTACAAAGAAAACGGATCAACATCGTTGTTATTCCTGGTGGTTTGACTCCCCTGCTTCAACCCCAAGATCGCTGCATCAACAAGCCATTTAAAGACAAAGTTCATCGGGAGTACAGTGACTGGTTAGTAAAAGGTCTGTTCGAGTATACTCCATCAGGAAGAAGAAAATCCCCATGCAAAGAGACCATGCTGCAGTGGATAGTCCTGGAAGCCCATACCATCTGACCTGATCAGAAAGTCCTTCAAATTCTGTGGCATTACTAATGCCACTGAAGATGACATAGTCAACTAAGAAATCGAAGAAGCAGAGGAAGAAGACGAGATGGAGAACGAGTTCAAAACTTACAGTGAAGATGACGAATAGATACAATAAACGGCTCTTTAAAGAGCCAACCCATAAAAAACGGCTCTTTTACAGGGTATCTGACATGGCGCAATGGTGCGATTTCGCACAATTGACCCAAAATCGCACCAAATCGCACAATCGGCAAAAATCGTATAATTTCGCAAAAATCGCATAATTTACCAAAAAAATGCATATTTTTCACCAAAATAAAGTGAAATATCGCTAATTATCTAAGAAATATGAAGATACAAACCAGTTTGATGCAAATAAACCATTGAAAACTTCATGAAAACAAGCCAGACTCGAACAACTCGAACGATGTCTTCACCATCTACAAGGCGTCTCTCGCAATGTAGAGTAAAGGAACTGGGGCTAGTTTTGCTCTAACGCGATATTCTATTGGTTTAAATGAGACAAATCCATTCTTTGAATCATCCAATCAGCATTGCCGACATATATTAACAGGAGACATGTGATTTTTCTGTCCTTCTTCTAACTAAAGATGTAAGTATAGTAAACTAATCCCAAAAACTGTGCAAATAAGTATATCTTCAAACACATTTTGGAATAATATGGATCACAACATAGTTTTTTATTGAATTTGTAGAGATTTTTGGAAAGAAGATGGATAAATTTTTACTAGGAACCGGTAACAAGAGCACTACATCTCCAGCTCCGGCAGCCAAATTAGAGAAGTCAGAGAAGTCTAAAAGATCACACCTTCCAGTAAATATAACAGTGAAAGAGAGAGCAAACAAATATCCTAAAGGCACCTTCTTTGTTGATGATAACTTAATGTTTTGTTCGACCTGTAACATAGTCGTTGATCATTTGCGTAAGAGTGTGGTTGACAAGCATTTACAATCATACACACACAAGAATAACGCTAACCAAATACATCTGAATGGCAAGCAACAAACCTTGAGAACAAGCTTGAATAGCAGAACACCCGCCGAAGCTGAAAAAGTTAAAGTCTGTCAGGAGTGGATTAGAGTATGTGCAGCTTCAAACATTCCTTTGAACAAGTCTGAAAACCCACTCCTACGAAAATTTCTTTCATCTCGAGTGATAAATGGAGGTGCTATTCCCAAAGCTTCACAATTGCGTGACTACTACCTCTTTGACGTGTATCAGATGGAAGACAACGAGCTGAAAGACCTGGTTAAGGATAAACAAGTTGCGTTAATTGTAGACGAACTGGGAGACGATGAAGGGAGGTACGTCCTAGATATAATGGCTGTTTTTCTTGATTTTGATGAACTTTCCCCTAGTGGGAATACTGTGGCATGGCTCCTCGATACACATTTTTTAACCGAAACAAATAACAAAACTGTGTCCAAGGCTGTGCTCAAAACTGTGCATGATTATTGCATAGATTTTGACAACGTTCGTATTTTTAATTCAGATAATGTGGCATACATGAAAAAAGCCTTTCGTGAAACCTTGTCTTGCATATTTCCTAGCTGCATCCATATCACATGTCACAGTCACGTTGTTAATCTAGTGGCCACTGATTTTAAAAAGCATTTTAAAGAGGCAAATGAATTTGTCAAATGCTTTAGAAATCTTTTCTATGTTGCAAGTGGGAGAAAGAGTCGTTACATGAAATTCTTGCAGAAGGTACGAAATGAGCCAAACATCAAGACAACCATGCCACCAAATCCTACTAGCAAAAGCTGGAAAGCTTGGTTTGACTCTGTACTGTACCACGCTGATCGCTACTTTCTTTATGAAGATTTTATCAAAGCAGAGCTTGATCGAGGAAGAGCTACAGCTTGCAGGTCTTTATTCCGACTAGAGGAGATGTATCAGGATGAGTCCTTCATGAAGAATCTACATGCCCAACTGGCATTTTTAAAAGTAAAATCGCCAACCCTCATGGGGTACCTTGATTACTTCCAGAAAAATGTGCCAGTTGTTACTAAGGCATATACAAAGATGGAGCACCTTCTTCACTACCTCAAAATCGTACCTTTGAAGAACAAGATCTCTCTGCAGTTTGCTTTGACAGCTTTGAGTACAGCTTCAATTCTGAAGAAAAGGAAGAATTGATTGACGTCTTCACCTCAGCCTTCACAGCTGCTCACTCTAAATTAAAAAAGTACGTCGTTGATGGAGCACAACCAGCTTCAGAGTTTCTGGCTCAAGTACGTTTCCTAGATCCCACAAATCTTGTCACTCTAAGTTACGACACGATTGACATAGATAGTATTCCTGGTTTTGAAGCCGTTTCAGAAGATGAATGGAATATTTACACGAAACAAGTTGGTCCTGCTTCAGTTAAAGCCTGTGCAGGTGAATTTGATCTGGTTTTGTTCTGGAAGTCCAATTCTAGCATCCTCCCTGAGCTGTACAAGTTAGCTTCATGCTACGCCACGGCAACTGTTGGCTCATATGAAGTTGAAAGATCATTTTCAGCGTACAACGAGATCCTCGATGACAAAAGAAGATGTCTCAGTGAGAGCACTATCAAAGCTTTGCATTTTCTTAACTGGAACCTGAAAATCAAGTCTTCAATTGAGCAGGAAAGGGAAAAGCAACTCAACAGTATTAATGCAAATCAGAGTACTACCAAAGTAAAGAAAGAAAGTAAATCAAACAAGAACCAAGGTTAGTAGCATATATTCGTACACATAAACAAAAATAATAACTTATTAATACATTTTTTAAACTTTAAATCAATCATTGATATTTTCAACTTTATTTGATTCACAATTATTCCTTTTTTAATAAAAAGGTAAAGCAAATGTACGTGGCACCCCTTATGCTAACACAGTGCAAGAGAAAAAGGAAGTGGTCAATAAAGTCCAAGGCTGTACTTCAAAAGAAACGACCAAAGTAAAGAAAGAAAGTAAATCGAATGAGAACCAAGGTTAGTAGCATGAATTGTACACATTAAAAAATATACAATAACTTTATCTATTCAATTTCATTAATTTTCACATTTATTCTCATTCAAACAAAAAGGTAAAACAAAGGTGTATGACTCCCCTGATGCTAATCCTAACACAATTCAAGGAAAGCAAGAAGTCATCAACACAGTCCCAGAAGAAAGTGAAGAAAGTGTTATTCAAAAGTCCAAAACACCTCGAAAAAGAAAGCATACAACCATTGGAAATCTCACCGTCCCAAAGAAGAAGAAAAAGCCTAGCCATTTATCTGGTGGAAAACTCTTCCGGTCATCTCTTAAAAATGTATTTTCTCGTACGTCAAAAGCTAGCAGCAATACAGGTGATGATTCCTCCGCCAATGTTTCTCAGGATGCAGGACCAGAAGTACGCTATGGGCTAGATAACATTACTGCTGCCAAGTTCCACAAAGAGACTACATGTGTTCTTCCTGAGTGCAAACACCCCCTCCTAGATGGTTTGCTTCAAGGTGATGTCAACTTTAAAGGAAGTAGCATGATCGATAAGAAGGACCTCGCTGCTCTTGTTGGTGGCCATTCACAAGATGAAGAGAACTACCTAACTAACTTTGCTGTTGATGAATATTTGAATCTTCTGGCCACTAAAAGCTATGAAGAGGGCCTGAAAGTTGAAACCATTGAATGGGAGAAGTTCGAGAAAGGAATAGGAAAAAGGCCAGCCAAAGAAGTACTAAAGGGTAAAGCTGCCATACTTAATCAAGATATAGTTTTGGTACCGTGCAACCCTGGGAAAACTAAGCACTGGTTTCTTCTTGTAACATTACCAGTTGAAAAGAAGATTATAGCTCTGGATAGCTTGGCAGCTTCATTCACCAAGTCAACTGTTAATAGGTCAATTCACAAAATGTGGAATCTTTTGAAAGAGCTCGATGAAAGTCTAGACATGAGGCAGTGGTCTTTTTGCTGCAACTCACAACAGGATATTCCACAACAACAAAATGGTTTTGACTGTGGTGTATACACCTCCCTTTATGCAAGGTGTCTCCTGCAACAGTCACCAATGGTATCAAGTGATTGCATCCAGAGCTTCAGAAAGCAAATGATTATTGAACTAAATGAAGAGAAGTTACAAGAATTTGCTGAACCAGACATAATTGAGGGCCAATATTACGCTGTAGAATACCATAAGTCTTTTTACTTAGGCAGAGCATTAGAGAAAGAAGGAAATGCACTTGTCAAGTTCAAGTTTTTACAGACCCTCTATACTGTTGGAACACCAAGATTGTATGACTGGCCCAGACGTGATGACATAGATACATGTCATACATCATGTGTGTTTTATGGGCCATGCAGTATTGTGGGTGTTGGCCCATTTATGATCCCACAATTAACAGAGGTGGAGCAAGTTTACCAGTACTTAAAGAAAAACAGAAAAAATTAGTGGATACATGTACCTCTCAAAGGTTGAACACTCAAAATGAAAACTGGACTGCACATATAGGTTGCTACACTTGAATGTATCATATGATTATAATGCTGTGCTTGAAATCGATATAATTATTACTAGTTGGGTTTTTTCAACACTTTGAGTTTTATACAGTAATGTATCCATTATTATAATCATCTTGCTGTGAGAGATAGATGATGGCTCCAGAGAGTCCCTACAAATCAAAAGTCTGTTGTAGTTACAAATGCATAATGAATATATATTTTTCAAGTTTATATATAAAAGAAGTGAATCAATTATGAATTATGTAAATCTTGAAATATCGAATTAAAAAAACAAGAATATTAATCAAAAACTGTCTTTTCGTGTATTCTTTTCATGTTTTGTATAAATTAAAGATACCCTAATGCCTTAAAAATGCAAATAGAATGTTTTACCCATAAAACTTGTCAAAATTTGCATAATTTGCCGCATAATCAACCATTTTTGCCGCATAATCAACCATTTTTGCCGCATAATTTGGCCTGAAATTCCGCACAATTTCGATTTTTTTGCCGCACCATGTCAGATACCCTGCTTTTAAGAGCCAACCCATAAAAAACGGCTCTCTTAAGAGTCAAAATATCAATAAATGTCATGACAATATGCTTAAATAATTGTGATATTCTTTGTTTGTGTTAAATGGTGATTAAGAGTTGTTTAAAAAAATTTTTTTTAGAAAACTCTCGGCTATAAGGCGCACCCCCAAGTTTGAACAAAAATCACAGCACTTTACGATTCTGAAAGGTCAAAAAAGGTGCGCCTTATACATGAGAAAATACGGTAATCTATTTTCACTGAAAATTAACAATAATTACAACTATTAAGTTAAGAGAAATGAAATACATGTACACAAGAAATTCAGAATTACAGAAATTCATTGCAGTGATGAAGAATAGAAAGGAACATGACTGAACCACCAAATGTGTCAAACTCAAGTGAAGTCAAAGAGAATCATAGTAAAAGTCATCATGGTTTGCTTCACAATTAGCCTGTTTTGAAGCCCTGTTCTCTTTACAGCTCTGCTTGTTTGTTCAGAGAATACTGCTTTGAGTAGCTGAATCACAGAGTGGGTAGTTAAATCAAAATTCTATATTAGGCATGACATTTAAATAATTTTACAAATCCTGGATTACTGATTGCCTTTGAGCTTTATCAAAGTAAAAACTATTTTTTACTCAGCTTAGTCTTGAATTGTAGCAGTTAACACAATAGAGCATGAGTTGACATTAATTTGTCACATGATAACCTAGCTCTGTCCCATCTTAGACACTTAGCGACATTGTCAGCATTGATTGCCAGCTGGCACATGCTAATTGCAGAAGCCTGCAAAGGGTACTAATGGACAATTTGTTTTCTCTGGGAGGGAAAAAAGTCAAGAAACAAAGGCATTTCATGGCTGGGCTTCCAGTAATTACAATCTTTATAACACGTGAACAGAAGATGAGTGATTGATAAAATTCATTATTTTATGTTTTATTTTTTACATGTTTACATATATGCATAGTATTTTCATAAATGACATTATTGTTATAACATAAAATAATCATTCCATTACGTTTTATATCCATTAAACATCATAAAAACTGACAAAGTATATTTAGCAATTATTGGATGAGGCTGAGTATGATATGGAAAATTATGCACAACGAGGAGTGTTATCTGCCGAAGCTGTAGGCTGCATGTTTTTTCATATCATACGACAGCCAAATCCAATGATTGTTTTATTATTTATTCAAAAAATTTTCTCAATTCAGTCATTTAGAATGCATTTCAGATAAGTTTGCAAACCTTCCCTGTTGGGAAGCCATTTTTGTCTGGCAGCTATGATGACGTCAATCATCCAATAATGTTTTAGTTATTGGACGAATGATGTCAATGGTCTAATAATTTAAAAAACTATTGAACAAATGATGTTTCTTTCCAAATTTGGTCAGTCAATGCTTGTCATGAAAAACTAATTCGGGGCTATGGGCCAATCAGAAACGGTGAAATATTTTGAATAAACAATAAATACTAGTTATACAATGGTTTCGAGTGGCATACCATGAAATATCCCACGAGTCACTTGTAGTTTTTAGTATACACACAAGCCTTCAGGCGAGTGTATATACAAAGAAAATACAAGTGATGAGTGGGATATTCCACGGTATGCCATGAGAAACCATTGTATAACTATTTTATCCCGAACCATAGAAAATACAAATGCATAGATCCAACGCGCAGTGCATGATGGGAAGGACGAGTGAAATACTGACAAATATACAATGGCTTTCCTGCTTTCTGATTGCCTGTACTTTCTTTAGTGTAGGATAAATGTTATTTACTTACTCCATTCTGTATATGGTTGCAGCCTATGATAAAGTTAAACTCCAAGCAAATCCATGCCTATAATATGAAAAACATGTTAAATCAAAATGACATCTTAAACCAGAAGAAATATAACAGTTTCTGTGTAGTATCTGTATGCTAAACAAAATATTTATTTATAGAAATAGTCACTACAGACACCCAGTCACCTTTAAACTTGATTCTCTCAAAACTAGTAAAAGGTTCTTATTTTAAAGTCCCCAGATAAGAGATCATAAGTTTCTCAAAGAAAAATCTCTTATCTGGGGATTAAAATAAGAAATTTTACTAGCTTTGAGAGAATCTAGGAGAATCAAGTTTTAGAGTATGAAGCATTCGACAGATGTCGGAGTTGACGTAGCACTTAAATGGATGACACGTTCTGTTAGTGTTGTCTCTCCCCACTGTGTATTAGAGCTTTTTGCTCTAATTTTTGCTCACTTTTTTCGACTTCATGCACTTTAAAAACAATAGGTGAAATCAAAGATTATACGGAATTTGAACATCTTTAGAATAAGCCACTTCGGCAAAATATATAGAAATCTGTATCACTTTGACTTTCCGTAACTCCGCTCAATCTTGATGGATTTTTAATATTCAAACTTTTTTGAAAAAATATTTTCTTTGTTACTTATACCTCTAAATATGATGGAAAATGGAAAGCATTAAATTGAGAAAATAAGATGTTTGTTTTCATAATAAAACGATGGGCACGTAAATATGAAAAATTCGTAAAAATAAGATGAGTCGCTAAAAAACTAGTTAAAACACCTATATTGGTTCTATTTTCAGTCCGACAACTGGTTTACATGCCTGCTGATAATTAAAGTTTAAATTTTGAAAATCCATTAAAAATGAGCGGAGTTACGGGAAGTCAAAGTGATCCAGATTTCTATATATTTTGCCGCGTTTGCCCCGATTTCAAGATGGCGGACGAAACAGAGAAGAGGCTTCTTTTGAACAAAAGATGCTTGTATTTCATCGCTGCTGAACAATAGTTGTAGCTATTAGAATTGAATTTGTTTGATCTGTTGTTCTCTCTCTTACCATGAGAGTTTTTCTTCGTGTTCTACAGTTTGTTTCTCCATAAAAATGTATACGAGAGTTGAGTTGTGTGTTGTGAACACGTGGAGCGAACCTCATACTAGAGCGAACAGTTTGAAAACAGGGTTCGTGCTGAGAAAGAAATCCAAAATACCACAAGTATTAAAGGAGTATTCAAGGACTCAAAAACAATTTTTCAAGGAGTATTACTTGCTGACTTACTGTGGTTTAGAGGACGTTCTCACACGAACTCACCTAAATTTTATTGCAAGGAGTTTGAGAAGAAATTCTTAAATTCAAGAGCTTTTGAAAACTAAAACTAAACTCAAGGAGTTAAAGGAGTAGCTCGAACCCTGAAAAATCTACACAAAGTACCTAAAAGCATCGGAAATTCGGATTATTTAAGTTTTTTTTCGCAATAAATCGTTCAATTTGAAGCAAAGTTGTTGAGAATCAAAGTTCGCCAAAACATGGCGCCAAATTATAAGGAACATTACGATCAACATAACTCGTATATTATTGCTCTAAATACATGAACTAAACGATAAATCATTAAAATAAGTATTAATTTACCTTGAGGATGCTGTGTGAGCTCGTAAAGATCCATTTTTGAGGATTTAAAGAAGGTTTTTTTTAGCGAGAAAACGAGTGAAACGTACAACAAACAACTCTTCTTGTCGACTGATCACCATGTGACTGCCTCGTTTACATGTCATGACAAATCAACACCACGGGGGAGGGGAGGGGATATTATTCCTAGAAATCTTTTAAGCAACACGATATCTCGTTTCATAGTTAATAATAATCTTCTTACGTCCAACTTTTACTGATCTTTCATTATTTTGAAAACCTATTCCACCACAGGCTTTCCTTTGCTGCATTCAATATTCCTTATTCTTTACGTAATTACTCTTTATGGGCTTCCTGTGGTTTGGGATCGGTTTACGGTTACACAAGCTGTAATCAGAACTCTGGACTGTAAATTGATCGCTTCAAATCAATAACCGTTGGTAACGCACTCTCTATAATTATACCTGATTTGACCACAGGGAGCCCGGCTTTCCTTTGCCGCATTCAATATTCATTATTCCAGTTACCACGTGTCTTTACGTAATTGCTTTTTATGGGTTTCCTGTGGTTTAAGATGGGCTTCCTGTGGTTTGGGATAGGTTATGGTTACACAAGCTGTAATCGGATCTGTACTGTAAATTGATCGCCGATTAATCTCATATCGATAACCGTTGGTAACGCATTCTCATGTAACCATAGCCACAGGGAGCCCGGCTTTCCTTTGCCGCATTCAATGTGGTTTGGGATTGGATTACGGTTGACGGTTACACAAACTGTAATCAGATCTGTACTGTAAATTGACAGCCGATTAAATTGTTGGTAACGCACTCTCTATAAAGCATTCAAAAGAAGCATTTGAATGCTTTATAGAAAGTGCGTTACAATTAAAACAACCCATAAAGAGCACGTTAGCAACGGTTATTGAATTTGAATTTAATCGGCTATCAATTTACAGTAAAGATCTGATTACAGCTTAGCCGATCTTAAACCACAAGAAACCCATAAAAAGCAATTACGTAAAGAATAATGAATATTGAATGCGGCAAAGGAAAGCCGGGCTCCCTGTGCCATAACCGATCCCAAACCACAGGAAGCGGATCTTAAACCACAGGAAACCCATAAAAAGCAATTACGTAAAGACACGTGGTAACTGGAATAATGAATATTGAATGCGGCAAAGGAAAGCTTTTCGCTGATAGTTTTACAGTTATACAATAAAGTTTGAATTAAAATTACTTTCAAAAGTACGAACATATGCATGCGATATTCTTGAGACATGTTGAGACACCAAAATATATTTATAAATAAAAGTCATAACTGGAGCCAAAAGAAACCACGAACCAAGTCAATCGTGTGTGAATTATATTTGTTCAGTGTTTCTGGGAATATTTTGAATATATTTTTCCTTAATTCCTGTATCCAGCTGACTGGTTTATCTTTTCCGCTTCAAACTCGGGGTATTTTGCGCCTAAAGCTGTAGGAATTTGATTTCCCCTTGAAAGTATGAGCCGATACGAAAAGAAGAGCCGAACTCATCAAACAATTTGTACTGTTCTTTGATGCGGGCTTGTTGAGAAGCCTGAGGTCGAACAAGAAATACTGCTCTCCTTTGCAGGGCTCCATTTAATATCAGTGTTTGTATTAATCTCCCTCCCCATTGACGACTGTGGAGAAGACTAAAGAATTATCAGCAAGATTCGACTACGGGTCGACTACAAACACGTCTGTCTTCTCCATTCGGCTGCTCGATCGTCGATCATTTAGCACGAATTCACCAGCGAATTACAGTAGGTTCAGTTGACTGCCGCTGCGATGAGTTTTCGCTCTGCTGGAAAACAATCCTCTGACATAAGTTTCGGTTTTCAAGAAAGATTTTAATTTAAAAACCCGGCGGCTCGAAATAGCGATGCTTATACTAGTAATCAGCTGGATCTGGAGTATACCTTTCCACCTTGACAGCTCGATCGTTGACAGATGGATCATTTTTAACCAATGGGAATTTTGCGTTGTGTGGGCAACGCGTAATTCATTTCTCTGTGTGTTGTCCACAATCCCTACTTTTCCTCTCCCCGCGTGGCGCTTCAAACTCGCCCCCACTCCCTGCGCGTCCGAGGCGGGGAAAAAACCGACTCGACTGAGTTAGGAGGGAAAAGAGGGACTGTTCACAGTCTATGAAATTCAGACTCTCGATATTTTTTTTGCCATATCTGAACACTGCAGGAATATTTTTTTTCAATACTTTTTGGGGGATTAGACCAAGAACCCTCATCAAATATCAAATGGTGCGTCCCTTAGTGTTGTTGATTCACTTTGACTTTCTTTAGATTTAACGGCATTCTAATTGTTTTAAACTTTATTTTTCATCCTTTTTTTTTTTTTTTTTTTTCGGTATTCTCTCAGTTCTCATCAATTGTAGATAGGTTTGTTTGTTTGTTTGTTTTCTCTGATAAAGTTTTTAAATTTATTTTCTACAGGGGCGGATCCAGGATTTTACAAAGGGGGGTGGCTAACTCTAAAAAAATATTAAAAGAATAGGTCTAGGGTTGCGGACAACTCTTTAGGTCCAGGCAATGCAAAATTCATATTATACATTTATTATTTGTAAAAATAACTCGATATCTCTGACACCTCTAGTATGTTACGACCATGAAGGTTTTTTTCGGATGAACGCAGCTACCATGTACTACAGGCTCTCATGACAAATGAGATTTGCAAGACTAATAAAGTATTGATTCCGATCGAAATAAAACTTAACAATTTAATAATTTTAAATAATAACTCTTTAATTATTTTTATACAATGGGACAATAATCATTTTATTTTTCCTGTTTTAAACCCTGCAAAGAGGGGGCTAGCCACCCAATCCACCCCCCTGGATCCGCCCCTGAACTAGACTCTAGATATGCAGACTAGGTACAGGTTTCTTCGTTGTAAACCTTAAAGGGGCACTTGGACGAAAATCGATGAAAATTGGAAATGACTTGAAACTTGGTTAAGCCTATCTATATGGCTCTAATAGTATCCAAGCAACATATCTTCTTCACAGTTAAAAGTGGTGGGTAAAAATTGTTCATTTTTTTCAGCATCTAAATTGTGAGTAAATGACGTCATTTACTCAACCCTATTGTTCTTTTAGTTTTTAAACCAAAATTTCTCAACTGCAAGTGGCTCCCAGGCTAAGATTTTTGCAAATCTGGTTTTCCTGATCATGATTGAGTAATATTATCCTCAAATATTTGAATTTTTCGGACTTTCGAAAATGGGGGCGTTTTCCTCCAAGTGCCCCTTCAAGGATATGCAAATTCTAATATCATCTTGTAAATTAGGTTATTTGCTGTGCAGTTTATAAGACGCTGGCTTCCGAGTTGGCGTTCTTTTACTTTGCATTTTACATCGTGCTGACGAGTCCCAAATAGGACAAAACAGCTCTCTCTGGCTCTATCATGTTGGTTTTGTGATAAGCGTCTTAATTCCTACGTAGTATTCAGCTATTCCTTATATTTCATGATTTTCTCTGTGAGCTGATTAGATCTTTTATAGATCCTACGTATACCTTCAGCATTTTCGTATGCGGTCCTGTTCTTTTTACATTTACAAAATCAAACACATTAAAACACAAATTGAATTGAATGATTACATAGTTTTTATTGAGTTATTATGCATTACCTTGAAATATGGTTATTGACATAAGTATTAAACCCAGTTAGGACAATTTTAATCAGAAGGTATTCTTTTCTTGGGGTTCATTTTCATTCATCTTTCCTGTCTCAATGGTCACCTTTGGAGGACTGGGGTGCAGTCTAGGTGGATTCCCATTGGTTGGTGATGTGGGTGCGTCATTAGCGGAAAAAAGGCGCTTGAACAGTGAGCGTTTTCCTGTGAGGGATTCCGTCTTCCACTGGATATCAGCATGCCGACCAACCACGTCTTCAAACTGCCCAGTTAACGTGAACTCGTACATGCCCTCATTGGATAGGGAGTTGATGATTCCTTGTGCACCAGACCATCTGGATTTGACATTTGACCATTCCCATGGGCGGACATTTCGATCGCTTTCTTCTTTGAGAGCCGTGTAGAATGGTTTACTCGATGACCCAAAGCGATACTTAAAGGTTGGCCTTGAGCCGCTTCCTCGGTGCCTATAAATAAAGCAAAAGTAAATAGACTTGTTTGCTTAAGTAAACTTGCAACATAATTAACCATCAAGAATGTGCAGCATCCTAAATCAATCCTATACCCAATAGACCCCTTGCAACACGTCGAATGCAGCTGAATTTGGAGGGCAAAACAATAGGTTCCAACTCTCAGGAGTTTGAAATACTTTTGCTTTGCCCTTCAAATTGAGCTGCATCCCGACGTGCTGCAAGGAGTCTTTTGATGGTCAAAAGTAACGCGCAAAAGCAGGTTTTTTTATACAATGGTTTTATTTTATACTATAAATTAACTGAATTTTACCCTGGATTTCGGAGACTCTCACTTCAGTGTTTCTCGGTCGTAGGAACAAAAGCTACCAATAGTCCCCCTCACGGTTCATGTGCCATCTTGAAAGGTAGCCGTGCTTTAGCACCGAAGCAAGACGAACGGGGAGCTTGCAAAGATAGAGACTTTTTTTAACACCGTAGACAGTTATTCACATGTCCCTATCGATCATTGCAAGCTCACCGTTCGTCTCGCTTCGATACAAAGAAAGATGGCGCAGGGAACTGTGAAAAGGGACTATTGCGTCGCAATAAAATGCAGCGAGAAAGCCTCCGGAAATAATCAATGGTAAGGGAATGCATGATTTCAACCATTTTTTTATTAATTTGCTATATTCGCGTCGTCTTTTTCTTCTTTTCTTTTCTTTCCTTTCGTTTGATTTTCTTACAAAAGCCGCATTCAAACATTCATTTGGCACCACAAAATATGGTATTGAGAGGTAGCAAAGTATCTTTAATACTTACTGATAATGGTAGTTAGTCGTAGAACCGTGATATCCTCCTCCCCATCTCAGAAACCCATCAAGTTCAGCAGAGAAGTGAGCGATCACAGTAGCAGTGTAGGCAACCGTTGTCCGAGTCTTTGACAGCATTATCCTGTAAGATGCTGCGGTGTTGGGAGCAAGTGTCTTCTCTGATTGAATCTTGAAGCTGTTGTACTGTTCGTGGGCGGTAGAGTCAGTCTTGGTCTCTGAGTTTTCATAATTGAACTTATAGTTGATTTTCCCACCAACCCCTCCTGTAGCACCTGACGGTGTGTAGGAAACCTCGATCCCAAGCTCATGAGCTGCCTTCCATGAGCTAGTGGTTGAGTGGGTCACTGTTCGAACACTTCGTACCTCTCTTTCAACGTTGTGCTTCAATGGAGTTGAATCTGAGTTGACGACTCGTCCCTGGTCATATGTCTCTGGCTGTAGAGATTGGATCAGTGGGTTTCCATATCTAATGTTCTTGATGGAAAACTTAAAGTCGCCATAGTGCATTTTCAATCGGTGGTCAGCCTTGTAGCCGTTACATGGTCCCTTTTTGTCGGCTTCCCAACTGTCTCCGTTTCTTCTGAAGTCTTCACCGACGAATTGGGCTCGACATCCAGCGCACCAGCCGTAGCCAAGGTAATGAGCAAGTAGACCAAGATTCCGTACAGTTACATCCATAACACGTGTTTTGACGTCAGACAAGGATTGAAGCGTTGGAGGCCCTGATACATTACAATGATATATTTGTTATAAATTTGCAAATCTAGAAACGGCGAGAAAAACAAAAACAATTTAATTAAGGTAAAGGAAAGTAAGGAAAGGGATAAAGAAAATAAGAAATCAGAGCAGTACAGGAAAATAAAGAAAACAAGAAAAAGAAAGACAGGAAAAGAAAGAAAGTAAAAGAAAGAAGCGAAGCCAAAATGACGAATCCTTTGAAATAAAAATAATAGGCCTCTCCAAGGATAGGGTCGAATGCACATGTACAACTCATTGTCTCGGTCTGAATATATATAGACACCCTGCAGCACTTCGAAATGCAGCTCAAATTGGAGGACAAAAACAATAAGTTCCAATTCTCAGGAGATTGAAATTCTTTTGTTTTGTCCTCCAAATTGAGCTGCGTTGACCGGCGTCACGTGAAAGGGGTCTATAGCATCGTATACCGAGTACCGTGGTTATCTTACACTGATCATGCACGGCGTTTATTTTATTGGACGATTTGAAAGTAGACAACGTTCAAGATATTAAAATTCTAGCATTACACCGAGGCTATACGGAATAAAATGTTCAAAATTGCATTAAGGTGGCTTCAACTTAATTGGAACTGGATTGCGTGACTTCTCTATCTTACTGGTGTCGCGTTTTTAGCACATGTAGTAGCTCAAGTATTTAGGCTTTTAATGGTGTATTCGAAAATTAATTCTGAGTCACGTTTCTAACAGTTGTGTTTGAAACTTGTAATCCTGTTCGCTCAAAAATTGCTGCATTTCTTTGAAATTTCAGATTCGTGGACAATAGATTGTTATACTTTTATCTGACGAGTTTGGAGAAAATCTATCTTCACTGAGTAGATCTGATTAAAAATTTTGAGTAGTGAACTCACTAGCATTTCTACTAAAGGTAGAAACGTCGTATATGGTCCAGTCATTATTGTATTCCAATATTACCAATACCTGAATGTATTCGGTGATCCATGTGTTTGTACCGTACATGAAGTACCATATGACTAAAGCCTCCGCAATCAAATTTTAAGATATTGAACGTGGCCTAATAAATAAATTTAGGATTTCTAATTATACAATATATTGCCACATGTTTGATTTATCAGTATCTTTGATCGAACTAGCTGCTCATTGTTCAATACAACTAATAAGAAAAAACGCCACTGGTATGTGTCAGTAAACTTGGATTCCTTGAGCACTAGCTACTCAACTGTATCGACGATCCCTTTACCCTTTACTTTTCTGTAACTTTGCGAGCTTTATAGCTATCCCACTTTCTTGTAATCAATTTATATGGTATTGTGTGTAAATAAAGTTTGAACTTTTACTTACTTGGGTACATCTGACAGCATTTGAAGTTCTCGATACAGTACAGCTTGTCACACGACCCACGATAAAGACCAGTCATAAAGTACCCATCTCTACACTTGCTTGTCCCATAATGGTCAAAGCTTGCTTGTACATTCTGTACATAGCACTGACCATACCAGTATGGATGGTTGGCAGGCTTACAGCACCGGCCGTACTCAATGAGATACAGCTTATCATCATAATTATTGCCGTTTCTGTAGAGTCCTTGGAGGAAGAAGCCTTGGGGACAATTGCTCCAAGTGTTGTCCCTGTTAATGTAAAAAAAAGCTAAATCAGTGAGTTTATGAAAGTTAGATTTAGCGGATGCTAATGCGTTGCCTTTTGCTGCTGTGATCGTGAGCTGCCATCACATGTTAGTAGAATTTGTTAGGTCTCTACCTTCAGTTGATTCAAGGGTTTTTCTCTCGGTTCTCTGAGACCCCTGAGGTTAATTCAACGCACTTTTAATAGTGTCTTTGAATAGCTGACTTATAAACGAGGCTAATCCTGTACAAATGAACGGTTTGCATCGAATGCGAAACCGATGTATTGCGTCATGTAAAATCAACCCTACAACTTGCTTACAACAACAGTTGTAAGCAAGTTGTAGGATTGATTTACACGGAGCAATTCGTGTTGTAAACAAAAGTTGTACCGAGTAAATCGGCCTTAGGACCTCACTTTAAAAAATTTATAACACAATGCCGACTTACCGGTCCAGACTGCTGACCCAATCGGCAGCAAGGCATTCCGTTGGCTGGTTATAGTATGGTACAGGACGGGGACAGCATCTTGCTTCTTCAATTAGTCCTATTCCGTCATTGCCTCCGTTATTGTGGTTTCTTTTTAACCCGTTGATGTACTGAGACAAATATCCACAGGATGAATATCCAGCTTTGTCAAAACTTTTCCACCAGTTGGCCATAGTACAACCATGAATGGGAGATACACAGAGAAAGATAGCAACTGTAGCCACAACGAGCAACATCGTCACTGCTTGCCTGCAAATGTAAAACAATGATAAATCATCATTAATTTCATTTAAATGTTATCAATACTCCAGTTTCACATTCGGTGGAAACCGCTGTTTTTGAAGAACACAGACTCATTTGCACAGGCTTAGCCTCGTTTATAAGTCATCTATTCAAATACACCATTAAAAATCCTTGGGATTGGTATTCTTTACATTACAGTTGGCTGTTGCTAATGATTTGCAAAAGTCAACCGTAATGTAAAGAATGTGTAAGTTGAACAATACCAATGTTTTGAAATCCCACGGACTTTTAATAACGTCGCCTGTGCAAATGAGTCTGTGGTCTTCAAAAAAAGCGGTTTTCATCGAATGTGAAACTGGTGTATTAAACTGATCAGATAACAAGTGAATAAGAAAACTTTTTTAAAATGTGTAAAAATGGTTTTCGGCGGCCATTTTGAATTGGGGCAAACACGCAAAAGTATATAGAAATCTGGATCACTTTCACTTCCCGTTGCTTCACCCAATTTTATCGGATTTTCAAAATTTAAACTTCAATAACCAGCAGGCATCACAGCAGCTGTCGAACTGAAATATAAGTGTTTTAATAATAATAATAATAACTTTATTTTATATAGCGGCAATTGCAAGAGCTCAACACCGCTTTACAATTGTAGGGAAAAAAATGATTCATAAAATTATATATACAGTAAATCTAAACTAATTCTATATAATTAATAAAAATGTATTAAAAAGGAAAATACATATAAATATGAACAAAGTTCATTAAAGTCTATAGATATATGGGAATAATTCAAAATGAAAAACAACAAAATGATAAATAAAAACAGCTATAAAAATTACTAAATATCCCATGGTTAATTCTTAACTAATTAAAATTAATTAACTACATCAAAAACAACGAAAATAACTTTTCGAAACAGTTTTAATTTTCAAAATCCGACAAAATTGAGCGAAGTTACGGGAGTCAAAGTGATCCAGATTTCTATATATTTTGTCGGGTTTGCCCCAATTCAAAATGGCCGCCAAAAACCGCGAAATGGTCTAATGAAACTTGTGTTATGATTCCAGCTGAGTCAATATATTGGCACTCTGTCAAGTTTCAATTGCATTTTAGGCTAACTTTATTATTTAACTGTATTATTAAATTTGACCATGTTAAAATGTTTTTATCAAGATGAAAAACGCTGTTTTTCATATAATGACAAAGGTTATGACAAAACAATCCTAAAAGTTTTGAAATCTATCGAGGTTTTTGCAATTGAAATAACAACTACAAACTACAATATTAGGCACTCAGTCAAAAAACTGTGGTTTCCCATAAAAAAATTAATCTCAAAAACGAAAAAAAGAGAAACTTTTAAAACTTTCAAGGTTTTGAATTATAAGTTAAAGGAACTTTTTGTCGTAAATTAAAAGAAGACTTCAGTTTTACTTTATTACTATTTTCGACTTTATGCATTTTAAAAACAATAGGTGAGATTAAAGATTGTACGGAATTTGAACTTCTTTAGAATTTGAACAAAAGATGCTTGTATTTCATTGATAAAAGGTCTAGTAAGATTATTAAAAATTCCTAAACCAAACTAAGCAGCTTTTGGATACACCTGTATGCACCCAAAATCTCGGATTCAAAATACTTTTACGATTTACTCAAATAAATCACTACATAAAATTTTCTAGTTTTTAGATATTGTTTGCCACATGCCCTAGTTTAACAGAATAGCGTTGGTTTTTTTTTTAGGTATCGCCGTAATCGCTCAGAATTTAGTTTTAAGTGAATTCAAAGATTCTTGTTTATCGCCGCTAACTTTTAGCTAATAGCTGGGTTTCAATCAGCTGTTAAAAGTCTTTGAATCTCATTACCTGCTCCAAATGGCCATGGTGGTCAAACACTGACCACCATGTGCTCTCAACCAGAAAGAATTCTATTGAAAACTTGTGATTTAGCTGATGAACATTCCGCACGAGACAGGAAATGACGTTAAGTGAAACCCAGCAATTCCATGAAATTCTTACATATTTTTAAACTTCAATCTAAGCAATTGCAAAATATTTTGTGTGAATTTCATAACAACCAAACTACGGAAAGTACCGGCCGTTCAAAGATGTTCGTTAAGGTTGTTTGAAAACCGAATCAAAGTTTTAATGGAAAATATTTAATGAAACCAACAGTGAAGTACAAATGGTACTTCGGCTAAGTACTAAAAATTTCACACAAATAATAGTAATAAATTCGTATAAAAACCCTTAATAAATGTGCATTGGAAAACACGCAAAGCTTAAGCAGTAGAACGAAGTTCGCACATGATTCGACCACGGTTACCGGAGTTAAATTATTAAGTAACAACGACGGATGCACACATACCTTGAGAACGAGTTTGACCTTGAGAACGGATGAGAAGCCTCTATGCCTGAGGGTCCCGACTAACTTTTAACTAGAGAGTTTTCGAACCGTCCTTTTAAATCCTGAAGGCGGGGCATAAGGTTTCGAAAGACAGATGCCAATTAAGGCAACATCTGCTTAACAACTGATAAGATGTGCACCCCCCGGCTGGTAGCTACGAAGAAGTAAGTCTAAGTTTCCCTACACATTCGTAAAGAACTACAACGAAGTAGAACAATACATGCAAAGAACAACTATTTGTACATTTTTCTATCAAAAGAAATCGAAGTTTGTACTAAGTTCGTTATGAGAACAAACCAGTAAAGCTTTGGAAACAGTAAACAGAAAATATCGTAAACAACCCATAAATTAGTTAAAATATTCTAAATTATATTTAAGGACTTCCCATTTTATAGCGTCGTCTCTCTGGCAACCGCGGTTTCCAACGTAAACTTTAATTTCCAACGGAAATATCTCTAAACAATAAGGGATTAACTTCGTATATCCGAGAGACCAACACAATGAAGACTTATTCCAGATTATAATTGTTTGGACATGTAGTATATCTTGTACCTATTGTTAAGTAATCCTTTTTCATGTTTGACTCATGCTCAAAGGATATTAAAGTTTAAAAACTAATCAGCGAGTTCGACAGTTTGTAACCATAATATGTTCATGGCCAAGACTTGTATTTGGCGAGATCTTTCCTCAACACTGATGTAATGTTATGCATTCATGATCATCCCATGCAGAATGGCCCTTAAATGTGTTTTTCAACAATGTAAATTATTGATAAATTTTTTAAAACGATGGAAATTAATGTTCAATTTTTAAAACAATGGAAATTCATTTTTGAAATTTTTGTTAACCGTACCGGAAAAAAGGTTAATCGTTAGACGTAAAAAAAAGTTATTGATGTTGCTAATTCAGTTAACGCTGTCGCTGAAAAAAACCCTTAAACCTAAAACTTTGAGAGCTGAATCGTAAAATTTATATCACCGTGGAATGATTACAAAGAACAGGCTCGCTGTATGATTGCAAATTCTACGACTTGGACATGTATTCCTTTATTTTTAGATAGCTTACCGTGAAGTTGATTGGTAAGGTGACAAAAGATAAATGAAAGGCTTTAGGCTTTTTCGGCGAGAACGTTAATTGAATTAAAACAATATAAGAACGTTTTTGTCGATTTTTAAAACCAAAATCCTCCTCTTCGTACGATTTCACAACTTACACTAGGAGGCGATTCTAGATGCGATTTTTGAGGCGATTTTGGTCACAGTCAAACACGGTAAAGGATTAACTTGTAAAGTTTTATTCAGGACACCAAGATTACCTGGACAAATGTCTCTTTTAGAAGCATAAAACCAAATTTATTATATTTTCGAAAAGCGCTTCAAAATCGTCAGTATGAACGGGCCCTTACGTATACCGATTAACTGCTCGAAATCTTGAACGGTGATAGAAAAACTGGAAACAAAACTTTACTTATCGTATAAAAGTTACAAAATTAAGAAGTTATTTAACTTACCTTGTAGCCTTCGACGTTGTTACTTGTACTAACTGAGTTTGCTTTCATTATTCTAACTTCTTATAGCTTCTTATATATACTTTTGATATGCAAAATAACTTCAAAAAGCGTGCTACAAGAAAAAAGCGTGCTTCAAGAAAAAAGCGTGCTACAAGAAAAAAGCATGCTACAAGAAAATAGCGTGCAATAGAGACTAAACGTGCTATAAGGAATTTGTATTATCTTTCGCATAACGAAATAATATTAAAGGACGAGTCGTTTCGCTCTTTCTACGCATTTAAAGATGTGAGCAAAGCTAGAGCGAAAACATTAAAGCTTTGAAATAATATTTATTTTTTTACTGTGTAACTGAGTAAGTTTTGAATTTGTTTCAGTGACTATTTAGTCACTATCACCCATTCAAAGCAGTCTTACTACAATTCAATATCCTGCGAACTCGGTAGTTGTGAGTTGCCCGTTGGAATTTCTTTCTTTACTGCGGCCAGTCAAAAATATAAAAGGTACCGACTGATTAGTGTTGATTGACGGCAGCGGAAAAGCAATTTCACAACAAGCCGTTGAAATGTCTGAGTTCGCAGAATATTGAGAATCACAGTAATATCTATTCACTCGAGACATCAAATGATGTAATTTTCAATTAAAACAAAAGAAAGAAGTAAGGTCACCTATGCAACGGTTACATAACGTATTACATAATCAACCCGCATAATAGAACAATATAGAACTTTATATATGTGAGTGGAATTATTTGGGGAACGAAGAGTTAAAGAATAGAGTTTAAAAAAGCTGTCAGTTTTAAACTGCACGACTCTCTTGTAAAAGACGTATTTGATGACCAAAATTGAGCCTGCGTTCCCGGGGGGGGGGGGGGGGGGGGGACTCCCTTATAAAATGGGTAGGTATGCTCGACGGACGGATTGAAAAATGACCCTAAAAGGTACGCATAAATTAATTCAGGTATCGATTCCAGACCCTAAAAGGTACGACCACATTTAACAGTTTTTTTAATTTAAAATTGATAAATATACACTAATTTCATCAAATACACTTCGCTTTCCGAACATTCCCGGACTTTAACAAAGTATTGTCATATATTCAGGTATATTTATCATATAAAAGAATATTGACCCTAAAAGGTACGGCGTCATTTCGAGACCCTAAAAGGTACCAGAGGGTTTTATTTTCGACCCTAAAAGGTCCGTCGAGCATACCCACCAACTTTATAAGGGAGTCCCCCCCCCCCCCCCCCCCGGGCCTGCGTTGTGAAGCAAAATGGCCATATATAGTGTAGGGAAGGTTTTGTTCTCAACCAGTAGATATTCTCAACCAGTAGAAACCAACTCACAACATCTCCTTCTCCTTGGCATACAAAGGAAATTTTTATAGAAAGTTTCACAAATGGCAAATACTTGTTTGATTCACTATCTAAAGGACATGAAAAGTCGCAAGATGATTTAGTCTATCACCTGGGCTCGGGTTTGGGCTCATTTAAGGGGACCAAATAAAACTTATTGGAATTTAACAGTTACTATATAAGGACTATGAAAACATATGTTGGACATTCCCAAAAGATAGCTTCCCTATTAAACTAAGGGGATGAAATACGCTGACATGGACCGAGCAGGGGACTGGGACCGAGTTCCTTAAAACAAGTCAAATAAACTCATATTCGGGAAAAATCATTAAAACCGACAACATTGGTATGGATCAATAGTATTGGAGTGTGTATTCATTCATTTTGAGGTTTTTAAGCTTATTTTTGATAAGATAAAACAAGTCTAGGACCCAGTCCCCCTCTCCTGATGTCAGCAAATGTCATTAAATACCCCTTGGGTCGGCAGTTTTACTGTACAACCCTTGGATTTTATTGCAGCTGAAGCTATCTCTTAGTTTTACATCAATTTACCTACATATATAAAGTAGACTACTAAAAACTTTTGATAATTCATGCTTTATTCACGATCTCTATGCATACATAACTATAAAGAATGAGTGTTTCCTAAAGTATATAATGCGTATGAAGGTACATATATACATGGTATGTACATAATATTTGGGTTATGCATTCCTGCAAAATCTTTATTTTGTTCTGATGAATATCGAATGGTTGAAACGTTAATTACAAAAATATCTTGGGATAGTCAGTTCTGAATTGTGTGTTTTCTTTCTTACATATATATTCACATTTTCTATCAAGAAAACAGACTATTGAATTCCTGTGAATCCTTCTACTGGAAGTTCATCGTTGGTCTACCTTCTATATATCAAAGTTTTTTAAAACATAAAAAATAAAATAAAATATAAAATATAAAATATAAAATATAAAATATAAAATATAAAATATAAAATATAAAATATAAAATATAAAATATAAAATATAAAATATAAAATATAAAATATAAAATATAAAAATATACTTTATCACATATATTATAAAATATAAAATATAAAATATAAAAATATACTTTATCATATATATTATATATTTAAAAATATTTTATAAGCAATGTTTTAGTGTGGATGATTGATGTGTCAGTATTTATAAAATATAAAATATACTTTATCATATATATTATATATTTAAAAATATTTTATAAGTAATGTTTTAGTGTGGATGATTGATGTGTCAGTATTTAAGGAAAACAATATTGCCCTATATCACTATGACATCACATAAAACAATATATTGTTTTAACGCTAAGGATCATGGTCACCAGAGGGGACGAAATAGCAGCAAAACAAATGGAATCACAATAAAATTCGGTTTATGAATGTTGAAAAGTGAGAACAGCTAAATATTACACTAAATATCCCAAACTAAAAAGAATTCAATTGGCCTACATTTCTATTATTATGTAAACAAACCGTGACATCACAGTGATATAGGCATTCTAGTACCAAGACCCTATTCATTTCTGAATCACTAACAATCATAGGCTCTGGGAAACCCTATAATTTCAATGAAGTGATCTGATTGGCTTGGTGGCATTACAAAGAAGGTGCTATTTTAGGTTGGTATGGGTTGTATAGCGACAAGTGAATTTCTATAATTTTTCCAAAAAATATTTCAATAAGGCCTAGATTTCTTAGATAAATGAAAAAAAAATTAAATTTAAATACTGCATTACAAAATTGAGAATACCTAGACCACTAGTAGCAGGGCCAATAAGAGCACAGGATTTGTGATGGATCATTAGTAGATTTAGACTAATATGCTTTTGTCTGTGCTCTGATTGGCTGAGCTACTAGCCTTTGGCCTTATGGGTTATTGAGCCTTAACAAATTCATTACTATTTAATTAGGAAGAGACCCAATGAAATTGCATGACTGGGAGGGGGGGGGGGAGGAGTTACATTAGAGCACTTGTAAATCCCATACAGCTCAGCTAATTAGTATTCTATATTGGATATGTAATGTTTACAACATGAGCGGCCGTGTTGTATCCACTATACAATCACAAGCCAAAGGCAAGTGGTTGTATGAATGTTGTACAGTCATGACTTATCATTACAGCGTGATGCGCAAAAGTATGACCACTTTTAATATATTCGTATACTTCTATGCACAGGCTTTTGCTGCTAAAGGAGTTTTGACAAGCCTCATTTGGTAAAATCAGACAGCTTGGCATCAAATGTGTCTGTTTAACATACAAAATCCTGTGCATAGAAGTATACGAATACATTAAATGTGGTCCTACTTTTGCAGGTCATGCTGTTAGATACTGATTTCTGAAGAATAGATTTCAAAAGCAGTGTTATTTAAGAAAATATTGTTTGATGTTTTAAAGGAGCATGCTACAATGTTTTCTGAAGTCATAAATTGTTTGGCACAGGCAATATCATCCCACATTGATTATTGTGTTTAGGTTAATGAAGCAAGTTGCAGGTGGGTTTTTGATGTAGTTGGTGGGACTAGCTTTTGAAAAGGCTCTGGGAAACCATCCTCCTTGGACCTACAGGTTAATTATTAGTATTCTGTTTTGGATTTACAGAATACTAATAGATCTATTAGACAGTATTCTGTATATCTCATACACAATACTAATAAAGCTATTACAATTCTGTATCAGATTATACAGAATACTAATTGGCTGAGCTGTATGGGGTTTACAGAGTTCTCATGTCATGTGACCCAATTCGTGAGATTTCATTGGGTCTCACCCTAATGAATTAGGGTTTCCCAGAGCCTTTTCAAAAGCTTTAGTTCCGCTAATAAGATTAAAAACCTGCACCCTGCTATATATGTTAACCTAAACACAATAATCGATGTGGAATGCCCATACAAAACCCTCTGACGTCAGAAAACAAATGTATGCATGCTTCCTTAAAAACATTAAATTGTATTTTCTTAAATTACACTGCTTTTGAAATCTTTTCTTCTAAAATCAGTATCTTTATTAAAATTGAATTTCCTAAGTACTATACAATATGAGTGGCTACAATCACTCACCTCTGGCTTGTGTTTGTATATCCCAACAACATTAAATTGCCCACTAATATTGTACATATTACATATACCATTTGGGCTTTGGGTCAAAGTTATTAAAGTGCCTATGATACATCTGACAATATTCTCGGTATGGATTCTACATGATATGAGTTTTTCGATGAACTAAAAAATTATAGAGGTTGAGTGATGCGTCTTGAAATTATAATGGTTTTTAAAAATTATCATAATACCATTAATGCTAATGACTGTGATGTCAGAAGAGTCATCATTTAATATACAAAACCTAACTGGTACAAATAAATTAAATTTGGAAAGCATCACTGTTTCATCCATGGCTTTTATTAAAAATTATTGCTAATTAGTTTCTGCATAGTGCCAGTACTAGTGTTCGAAGGAACAACAAATAAACATAAATGACTCCCCTGACATTATCATATGACAAGAATAAACCTTTATAACTTCAAGACACATCACTCAAAATATATAATTTTTTGGGTGTCATTGAACAGCTCACCTTATGTAGAATCTATACTGAGAATATTGTCAGATGTGTCATAGGCACATTAGTATAAACCTAATGGTCTATCACAAATCCTATATAGTTACAACTATAGATGCTTTGTACCATCACATGTTGGCAGCCATGACAGGAGGCAGGAACAATTGAATCTGGTCTAATCTGATTTACATGAGAAAGAATTCAGTTTTCCAGAGGGAAAAGACTGTATTGTTGTGCTTCCTGTCATGGCTGCCATCAGGTGATGGTGCAAAGCCTCTATAATTATAAACTTACTGCAATATTTAAGGCTTTTGTAATAAATATTAGAAATGTATAATTGTGCCTTCCCAAAACACTGGGATGTAGAATACAATAATGCTTTACCTTGTCTAGCAGTTCTACGCCAAACATAGTACCAGTACCATCGTACAGGAATCCAGATATTTGGAAGTTTCCCTTGTAACGAATAACTCCTTTGTCAAGATAAGAAAACAAAATACAGATCTAGAACTTCGAGGATCGAAGTTCTAGATCTGTATTTTGTTTTCTTATCTTGACAAATACTTTACTACCAATATTGAATGTTTTTGCTTGCGTTAGACGATTCTTGTCTCGATAAATAAAGAATCTTTCTTCTGGTAACAAGACAGCATAAAGCAAGTCAGCTTCGCTGTCTGTTATCTGGGCCAGATATCGCTTATGGTATACTAGTGTGATGTTCAACCATGTAGATATGCCTCTTAGAGCGATCTGTTTAGGGTCTTATGGCTGCTTTGATTCAGGCAAACACTCCAAGATTGTACCTCCAGCAAGTGTGTATGATCGAGTTCTTGTTCTAACCAAGAGCTCCCCACTCCTGTCCTCCAGTAATATATACCTGGGTGTCGTGGCCATGTTTTAGTGAGGATTTACAAACAGGAAAAAAAACATCGATTCTGTGCTATTCACCACAGGAAGCCCAGTTGAACTAAACTAACATAAACCACAGGCAACCCATACTATCCACTTTAAGAGAATGTATGTAGTAAATAGATTTTGCCAGGATTTTGTAGATTTTGCTAAGATTTTGGAAATAAAGCCTTAAAATTTTTCCGAAATGAGTAGATTTTTCTCCTCCAAGTTCTACATGTCCTTCCATATCTTGTAATGGAACAGTGGAGAGTAAGTGTGATGTGGTGGGGGGAGGGGGGCTAGTGACAGCCAAAAGCAGGAGCCCCTAGGGGTGTTGAGGGGCATACCCCTTGAAACCTATAGGAATTGAGACCCTCGGAAATGCGATTTCCCCCAAAATAGGCTAAAAAGTCTCTGAACCTCCGCAAATAGGTGGTAAAAAAATCGTGACCCTACCCACAAACACAGCAGCCTTACCTCACCATTGAACACGGTACCCAGCCAATCAGCGAGAGCATTATATCTGAAATACTTTTTCCAGCCCAGCCAGTGCACGGGTATATATACCTATCTAAACAAAGTTTATCGCAGACATTTTCGATAGGAGATAGGAGGGGGGGGGGGGGGTGGGATCCCGGGTTAAAGTATCGGGTATGTATGCTCGTCATATCTCATCGGGATAAAGATCAGCGATTTGGTATCTTATAGGGAGTTAAAATTGAAATTTAGAATTTCATAACTTTCAACTCACTGAGAAAGCTGCATTTGTATTTTTATATATTTTTACTTATATTTCATGATTTTCTCGGTTAGCTGATTAGATCTTTTATAGATCCTACGTATACCTTCAGCATTTTCGTATGCGGTCCTGTTCTTTTTTACATTAACATTTCTGTTTTACTGGGCCGTAGATCTTCTTAGATCAGATATACTGTATTTTTATTAAACATGGTTTGGCTATGTGTTACACAATGTAGGATATTCAAACATACTCAGCATCTGCATGAAAAGTTTTGAATTTTTGAAATAATTTTTGCTATTGTTGCCCCCCAAAAACGCGGTGAATAAAGTTCTATTTTGCATTTGAATGAGTCATACGATAAATAGAGATCATCACTCCAGGATTGGCTTAGTATTATCTCTATATTTAAGGTATTAGGATTTTTACCATAACTGTGAAATTCCTTGCGCGCTGATTGGTCGAGAGTCGTGG
This sequence comes from Anthopleura xanthogrammica, assembly GCA_964019055.1. NCBI lineage: Eukaryota > Metazoa > Cnidaria > Anthozoa > Actiniaria > Actiniidae > Anthopleura > Anthopleura xanthogrammica. Next base: position 15,971,993 of record OZ025211.1, on the reverse strand, counting down.
TAAATAAGAGGAAGTTTTTTTAAAGAAATAAACATGTAGATATATTTGCAAATGCACGCGAGCCCCCCGAAGTTGGAGTATATTTTGGCTCTCTCCAAAGGCAATTCCGCTACGACCATACCGAGAAAAAAAATTTTTATCCTTTTTTTTTTCGGCATTCTCTCAGTTCTCATCAATTCTAGCTGGGTTTGTTTGTTTGTTTGTTTGTTTTCTTCGATAAAGTTTTTCAATTTATTTTCTCTTAGTGTTGTTGACTCGCTCCCGGTTTGTGCTAAAACCATTAAAGTGCGACTTTTACTTCCGCTACGACCATACCACCGAGAAAAATACTAGTTATACAATGGTTTCGAGTGGCATACCGTGGGATATCCCACGAGTCACTTGTAGTTTCTAGTATACACACGAGCCTTTAGGAGAGTGTGTATACAAAGAAAATACAAGTGACGAGTGCGATATCCACTATGTTCCACAAGAAACCATTTTACTGCATTCTATCTGTTTTTATATTTATTTTTTATATATATATTTTCGGTATTCTCTCAGTTCTCATCAATTCTAGCTGGGTTTGTTTGGTTGTTTGTTTGTTCTTGCGTTAAAGTTTTTCAATTTATTTTAAATCAGTGTTGTTGATTCACTCCCGGTTTGTGCGAAAACCATTAAAGTTCGACTCTTACTTCCGCTACGACCATACCACCGAGAAAAAACCTGTTCTCGTGTGATCACCGAAATAAAACTCTGTAGGGCCAGCCTAGTACTTGGATGGGAGACCCCTGGGGATAGCTGGTGTTGTAGACTTTCTTTAATTTGATTGTACTGCATTCTAACTGTTTTCAACTTTATTTTTTTATCATTTGTTTTTCTTTCTTGATATTTTCTCAGTTCTCAATAATTTTATCTGTGTTTGTTTGTTTGCTTTCTCCGATAAGTTTTTAAAAATATTTTTGTTTTGTCTATAAAAAAAATGTACTTCTGAGTGAGTGACAAGCACAGATGAAGTTTGTTTAGGCATTTAGCACGTGGGGATCCCAACCGTCAATATTAGTATCGCTTCTTGCCTTGATGACTCGTAGTAACTAGAATTTCATTGAGTCAAATCTTTATTCAAAGCGGTAAGAAAACCGAAACGTTTATGTTCGAGCTTTGTCAACATATGCGATTTTTACCAATTTGAAGACTCGTAGGTGGAATGATTCATGGAGGAAAAAAAACCCACTTAATACACACAACAAAGCCAGACTTCAAGTTTTCATTATAAATGAGCAAAATGACATGTCTTGTGATCAAAGTCGTCTTTCGCCGAGTAAACTCTTGAAGCTCAAATATCAATTTATTACAGGATTCGCTTCAAAACTCAACAAAATAACAAAGAACTAATCAAAGTTCGATTACCTATCTTACCAGAAAGATTGAGCGCTTAAATCGAGTGAACTATCATTGGGAATTTGATCTGTTTGTTTACGAACTGAAGGCAAGTCAACACGGAGGGGCACAGGGAACCCAATCGCTAGCCAAACAGTGCGAATATTACAAGCCAATTCACAGTTTAAGAATCGTTGTCAGTGCGCATGCGATTTTATCCCGAATTTCTCACCTTCTTTTGTTTAATTAAAAAAGAAGAAGGTTTAAACCAAAGAAGTTGAGTAATTCGGGATAAAATCGCATGCGCACTGATAACGATTCTTAAATTGTGAACTGGCTTGTTATATCTACGAGTTCTCTATAGGGCGCATTTCATTTTTGCTGTTATCAAAGTCGAATTACAATTAAACGATGTAAAACAGCAGAAAAGAACAGCTTGATATTCAGTGGAAAGTTTCATAGAAAATGTTTATATAACTGCTTTAAAAACTTAGGACCTGGAAGTGGCTTTTACACTATGCATAGCAGTCTTTATATAGATTTCCGTCCATCAGAACATCAAGAAAAAAACTTTAGCCAGTGATTATTAGAGCCTTTTTCCGTTTTTGCAAACTGCTAATTCCTGCGAGTGTTTTCCCGAGTCACCAGGTCTTATCCTATTTCTCCCCAGTAAACCTCCAGAGCAAAGAGTTCGTTCTATTTTCCTGTCCGCTTTGATCAGGTTGAACAGAGCTAAAGACATTTCCTTCATTCCAAGTTCTTGTCAGTTAACAACCATTTAATCAACGACAGAAGTTTCATTTATTCCCATTAGCTACAGTTTTTCCGATAACATTTGTTAAATCCCAGATCGCTTATTTATTTATCTTTTATCTTATGTCTAAAATTACAGTGTATCACTGTCCCTACGAGGTTAACGAGGTTAAAACAATCTAATTTTGCTTGATACGGTGTCTGCGGAAATTATCCTTGCCGACCAGGGTGGATGCCCAGTTATCTTCAAGAGGTTTCTTAGTCGTGAGGACCCATGTTGTTATCAACATTTCTTTACCATCTACAACGTAACCTTGACCAGACCATGCAGTGCAAGACCTACCATCCTGAGAAAATCCAAGAGAGTACATTTTATCTATATATATCTCAAATGAGTCAAAGTTATGAAGAAAAACTTTCAATTGCAAGTGACCATCGACAGAATTTGTATCTTTGAGTCTTCAACAAACATGTTTAGAACTAGAATAAAATGTTTTATGGTGTAAAGAGATAAAAGGAAGAATTCCTGAAGTGCTTCGAATGAAATGTTAAGGGCATAGAAACCTGCTGGTCGCGTCATTACATAAGGTGGTTCAGGACCCATAGATCCTGCAATAAACTCTTCTACAAACTTTGTCTACAAAAATATAGGTGAAACTCAATAATAAAATAAAACAAGTGGCTGACCATGCTCGTTTTTACGTTAGAATCTATCGAAGCAAGAAATTTGTCCAGCAAAAGAGGCATATTTATAACTCTTTCGTGACAATAATAATTAGTGTATATCAACGCCGGAACCTACATAGATGGTGTGTTCTCATTGGTTCGCTATCTCGGGATATTTAACACTTATTGACTGGGACCGAGAGAAACAGTGTGTTTTGTGATCCCGAGAACACGATGCTTCCCGAGGCGTAGCCGAAGGAAAGATCGACGTCGAGGGACCACAAAACACACTGCTTTCCCGAGGTTCCAGTCAGTAAGTGTTTTGTTATATACCAACTGTCAAAGAACACAACAAAATTATTTGATTTTTTAATTATTTGACATTAAAAACTTTAAAAAACTCTTACGTTTCCGGTGAAATCACTTCCGGTTTTGTTATTTCCCGGTAGATAATATATTATTGCCCGCTGGGATCCGTTGCCAGGGAAACATAGATACCGGTTCTCGTTCACTTGATTAATTGTTTTTGCAAAACAGATGTAATTATTTCACTGTTTTCAAGGTATAGACTGATATTTTTGAGATAATCTTGTTATTTGTTATTTTGTTATTTTATATTTTTATATGACAACGTTCTTGTAATGAGGTGTAAATCTATTAAAACAAGACTACTAACCAGCCAATTGACAACAAATCCAAAAGCAGAGGGTTGTGATCGTCCATTCATTCCTCTTAATGGCCACCACCTTTGGTTGTCGTGCCAACAATAGAGTAATACCAGCCAGTGAGAGTTCCATCTTCAGCTTGCTTGATACAAACAGTAGAGTTCAGTTCGTTGATCCACCAACCACTCAAACCTTAAAAGTTAAAGTTAAAGCAACCAATCAAACAAGCAAATAAACAAACAAACGGCAAAGTTAATCAGGTAGCTGTAGTGCACTGGCCTTTGACCTCACGGGTGTTGGTCAATACTCGATACCTTGGCTCACCACAATCTTATGTGAGTATAGTGTATCTAAGGAATATCCTCCCTTCGGATCGGGACCCTAAATTCTTTGACTTAGCCGCGCCTTGACATTTATCGGCCTAGAAAGTGTTTGAGGGTTCCATAACATTAAAATTGACGCTCGAAGCATAAAACAGTAACGTATGAAGCCGATGGTGAGGGTTATTCAAATGCTATCCGATTGCTTTATCCTAACCGAGAGTTTATGCATATGAAACTCTTTCTTAATCCAAGTTACTATCACATTATCATCATAATATCAGCAGTCACATTATGGTAATACAGACTTTAAACTCAAGGTGACTGGCTACTTTTGGAAAAAAAGTTAAACTTTTTTTAAACTGCGACTTTTTAACGTGAAATTTAATGCTGATTCCGAATATTAAAAGAAAAAGGGGGTGTCGAGTCGAGTCGAGTCGAGTCGAGTCGAGTCGAGTCGAGTCGAGTCGAGTCGAGTCGAGTCGAGTCGAGTCGAGTCGAGTCGAGTCGAGTCGAGTCGAGTCGAGTCGAGTCGAGTCGAGAAAGAAAAGAAAAGAAAAGAAAAGAAAAGGAAAGGAAAGGAAAGAAAAGAAAAGGAATGAAAAGAAAAGGAAAGAAAAGAAAAGAAAAGAAAAGGAGTGAAAAGAAAAGAAAAAAAAAAAGAAAAGAAAAGAAAAGGAATGAAAAGAAAAGAAAAAGACAACCAACAAAGAAATACAGTATCAAGCCTCTAAAAAGAACATCAGCATCTGTTATTACAGTTGAGCCCGCAATCAGGTATTCTTTTTTCTTAGGAATCATACAAGCGAGGCTTTCGGATTGAGACTGCTTGTTGTTACATTTGCATCTCATTCAGTGCATCCAACCATAATCATTTTTACCTTTATTTTTTGGACATCGCCATACATTTGTAGGTTCATCCATTTCTTGGATTTCCCAGCCGAAACTGACGCCAGCAGAAAGGAAAATCATAAGTATTATCACTTTCATCTTTTTTAGTTCACGTTATCTGAAAGAAAAATACAGATGAATGACAAAAAAATGGTTGTTAGACGCAGAACTGAATGATGTTGACCAATTTTGTACGTTTTGTATGTGCAGTAAGTTTGATATGGACTTCTCATTTCAGAGATATAAAGGTTTAAAATTCAAGAATGTAAGTCCATATTATAACATTAAATCAGAACAAAAAACAAAAAATGATACTGACGTTGCATATTAGTAAACTGACTAAAAGTTTTGCTAATCGTAGCGCGGGAAACTGAAGTGATTATAGCCGACTTTAGTCGTGTTGAATACAGAGTCCCAGAACACTGAACTTATCACACAAAAAAAAAGGATTAAAAAAATCATGTTTGATCAACCTGCATGGATGCATGAAAGAAGTGGGAATCCTTACCCTTCAAACTGGATTACTTCTTTCACCTAAGTTTTGATATCGTCCCAATCTTTCCTTTTTTCAAGAAAAACGCTTGGTCGAGAGCCTGTTTTGAACGTCGTACTTGGAAGACCACTAGGTGTGGAAGAAAAGACGTTAAGGGGTGACCACATTATAAACCGTGTAGTGTCACGTGGTGAGATAGGTCCTAATAAGGTATCGAGACTTGTGCTTACAGAACAATCCCAGTTATTCTCAATAGAGTGATTATTGTTGGCCCGTGAAACAAAGTTGTATAATTAGTGACTAACAGTCGAGGTAAAAATAAAATAAAACAATGGAATAAGCTGTTAACTACTATGTATTGACGTCCAGCAAACCTTGTCAGTGTCGCAACGAAGTACTTGATAAAAAATGAATTGTAATTTCTATATATTCAGTTTGCACAAACGCAAAAAACAACGTTGTGAAAGACTTGTCATCTATGAATATCTCGGTTTTCCCGTTTCAGTATTATAAAACTAGACTCGCTTTTCTTCTTCCTGTTTTATTAATATTTACGATCGAATCGACATGAGGTGATTTCCTTATTTCTATTCTTGGAAGTCAAATGTCACTCAAAGATATGTCCAAGCTATTAAGATTTACAAGTAATATCATTGTCAAGTCGTGATCATTTCCAACAACTAAGTGAAGTTCAAAACGAATAGCGCTGTTGGTCTGAGAGGCTGATAATGTTGTTCCAAGTCGAGCGACAAATTTATTACCAGTGCTGAATGGAAAAATATATTTAGCTAGTAAACTGATAATGTCTGGTGGTTAAGACTGTTGGGACTGCGTTGATGTGTTGAATACAACAAGTGCAGAAGAAGGGTTCCCGCGCGCTTTGGTTACTCACAAATGCACAGAAAAAATCGCAATAATGTAGTCAAAGATGGATCAAGAAGTATTTTTTCTTATTTTTGCAATGCGAAAAATACGTTTAATCGAAGTCATGTCTGTCTTAAAGTGAACAGAAACAATTTTTCGACTTTAGCGACTTGCTAAAGAAGATTTAGCGAGGGAAGATTCTTAATCTTACGATGAAGTTTCGTGACTGAAACTTCAGTGAGAGAAAAAGTGGCCTGTAAACCAGAAAAACCTGACTATACTACAAAAATGATATTTCAGTTCCGTAGAAAACACTTCATAGAAGGTAAATTCATTAATGTTAACTAATATTTCGTAAAAAAATGGACAAAAAATGTGTAAACTAGCTGCAGAAACTCTCGACAAGCCAAGAACGTTGATTTGACAAACATTGTCAGAAAAACTAGGATAGTTTGTCGTTTGTACTGCATTTTACATTTTTATTAGCTTTTTTTTCATCACTTGTGAACCAGAAAAGCGATATTTGAAGCTTTGAAGTTTTGTTTTTGATCCCATTTCAAGAATAAAGGCTAAGACTTAGTAAAAAGGTTTTAGCTTAGTTCTTTGAAAAAATATATTTGACGGCCAGCGATATCATATGGATATTTTGACATTTTTATAGATAAGTTACTTTAATGTTGAATGAAATATGAAAAAGGAATACATATCACACCAAATATTTGCTATTTATCGGGCTTTTGCAGCAATTATTATTACATGTTCGCAAAAATGATGAGCTTGTTTTTTTCATGGATAAGCTTATGTTTTAGTAAGATATTTCGCGCGATAATGAAGTTAAGAATAAATCTGAAAAAACTTTTCAAAGACCAACTTACTAACAAAGAAAATTATTATCTTGCATTAATGAATATGTCTCTTGTTACATGTGAAGTTCAAGTGAATGTAAACTTATAATATTTTTCGACAATTTTCAGTGTAGTTCACTTTCCACCTAAAAAACTCATAACTTAAGATTTGCTGAATAAAATCCTTTGTTCTATACATGTATTCATATGTTCTACAATCTATAATTATTTTTCTTCGAATTAAAGAAGTTTTCTAATGTTTTTGACGGCTTAAAAAAATGATTTTTCTTTCAGTTTTTCCTTCTGGTAAAATCAGAAGAAGTGGTCACGCTCTTCCGTAACTGGCGTAATGCCGCGTCACACAATTGTCACGTATTTAGCACAATATGATTCCTTGGGAGCTCCGCTTTTAGGCAGTGCCTAAATTTATATATTCTTGCCATATAATAAAATCTCTTGTTAGCCTATTTAAGCTTCCACTGAACGCGTGACAATGTAACGTGTAACTTCTTCACAATAGTGGAGCTACCGCGCGCGCGCGGAGCACCATACTTAAGAAAAAGTGGTAACCCACCGAGTTGATTTTTCATGGTTTGATTACGTCATTCTATTGTCCATACGTATACGTACGGTGTGCCCCACCACAGGGTTCCCACGCAATTGATTTAAAAAAAAGCAAAACTCGCAAATGCAAAGAAAACATTGCTAACAACAGCAATAATGTAGTCAAAGATGGATCAAGAAATATTACTTTGTGGCTGAAACCTGTGAGAAAAAAGTGGACTATAGACCAGAAAATCTTGACTACGCTGCAAGAATAATCTTTCTTTTCCGTGGAAAACACTTCATAGAAGGTACATTCAGATTCATTAATGTTAACTAAGAATTCGTAAAAAAATTCAATGAAACCTCAAAAGGAAAGTTTTGATATTTCCATAGATAATTTATTTTAATGTTGAATGAAATATAAAAAAGGAATACATAAGTTTAATACAATATAGAATACATAAAAGTATATATTAGATACACAACTCGCCAAAATGAGCTAAACTCTTTCGCTTGATAAGCTAAAAAATAAATCCCGAAGAACATTTTCAAATAAAATGCTAAGTACTAACAAAGAAAATTATTATTTTGCATTAATAAATCTGTCTCTTGTTCTTGAACATGAAGTTCAACTGAAAAAAGTTTATATTTTTCAAAATATTTGGCCGGAAAAGATTCATGAAAGCCGTTCACTTTCCAACCTCAAAAATATTTTAACACAATATTTGCTTAATGAAATAACGGATGAAATCCTTTCTTCTACACAGGAAATACTTATTAATTGTTTTTCTTTGAATTGAATAAGTCTTCTGATGCTCTGAAGGCTTTGAATAGTATCGATTTTTCTTTCAGTTTTCCCCTGCTTGTAAAATCACAAGGAGAGGTGGTCACGCTGTTTCGTAACGCACTTGTCACGCATTTAGCACTTCATTTATATTGCTCGAGAAATTGAACTGGAACTACGCTTTTAGGCTGTGCCTAAATTTATAAGTGGTATGTCCTTCTTTCCTAATAATACGTTCTTTGCATTTTCTTACGGTACGTTTGTAATGAACTTAGTAAGCTCCTGACCGTTTCGAAAATATCGAACCATTTCCAGAGATAAATCAGATGTATTATTTAGTGATATCTTTGCATGTTTACATAGATAGCTAGATAGATAGATAGATAGATAGATAGATAGATAGATAGATAGATAAATAGATAGATAGATAGATAGATAGATAGATACATAGATAGATAGATAGATACATAGATAGATAGATACATAGATACATAGATACATAGATACATAGATACATAGATACATAGATACATAGATACATAGATACATAGATACATAGATACATGGATACATAGATACATAGATACATAGATACATAGATACATAGATACATAGATACATAGATACATAGATACATAGATACATAGATACATAGATACATAGATACATAGGTACATAGATACATAGATACATAGATACATACATACATACATACATAGATACATAGATACATACATACATAGATACATACATACATACATACATACATACATACATACATACATACATACATGCATGCATGCATGCATGCATGCATACATACATACATACTATGTACTTATTGACTGAGTGGGAGGTCCGAACGGGAAAATATTTGGCTCGAGGTCCTGAAGTACGGAACGAGCGCAGCGAGTTCCGTGCCAAGGACCGAGAGCCAAATATTTTCCCGTTCGGACCGACCCTAACTCAGTCAATAAGCATTTTATCATATGACCACATATAAAAAATCGATTTCAAAGCGTTTTTAATAAATGCGAATCAAAATGCGTAGTTTTTACATGATTGACGGCAGCGAGTCCGAACGGCGAGTCCGAACGGGAAGTTATTACACTTTTCGGAAAAGCGTACTTTTTTTGCTGACGACATTTTCCCCAAAGGTTTTTTTTAGAATCACGCGTACAGTGAAATACGGTCATATGATAAATAGCTTTATTATTACCTTAAATTGCAGCTACAACTTGAATTCCTAAGGTTAACATTAATAGAACTAGATAAATATATATAGGAAAATATAAGAAAATACAATAATTGTTATAATAGCATTGATTTAGAATAATGAAGCACTCAGTTGGAATCATAAAGCCTAGCTCTAGCATTAATAAAGTATTGCGGAACATAAAGAAACTTTGGAGTTTTGTCTGATTATAAGGTCATTCGAAAAAAAATACAAACAAATAAGGACCACTGACACTCCCTTGGGTGGTTCCCTCATTAACATTCTTCCACTGCGTTACCACCCCTTGAAAACATACCCCATTTTCTGTCTATCATATAAAAAACTAATATACCAATTAATGTTATATTTCTTTAAAGGCTACCTTTTAAGCTTATTACAGAGAACGCCATGCTTTACACTGTCAAAGGCTTTCGAGATTATGTTTTTTCTTCACTTTTTCAGCCAAACTACCCGCTCTGCGTCTTTCAAAGTGATTTAGCTTCTCTTGGCCCAAACAAATTAGCCTATCAGCGAACATATTAATTATCTTATATCTAAATATATCCTAGTTCCAGCCGGATTTTTGCTCGGTAAACAATCGTTTTACTCGAAAATAAAACTCCGTGGAAAGATTAACCAAATTTCTTTTAGAAAATGCATATTTCGTCGTTGTTGGTCAGTGGAAAATATTCGTTTTAACAAGATATAATAGAAAATGCTTTTTACACCACTTATTTTTATGATAAATAAATAGATACAAGACAATTAACAGAATTGCTCGCATCGCATTGCATAATATGGCAGTTGTTCACTTGTTGCAGGACCTTAGCTCTTGGACGGCAGAAGTAAAACATGACAAAGAGAAGGAGAAATCGAAAAGATGCATAAAAGTTTGAAGACAATGATTCCTGAATTTTTCAATTAACGTTAAATTTGGAAAAAATGCGAACTTTCTAGTTTGTTGCTTACTTTAAATCATATTACATTACAAACTTCTATTTTCACTAAAAACCCAGCCTCATGCTTACAACTACGTAAACAACCTATTCCACGCTTACCTTTGAAGGTTCTCTGCTTACTCTAGTTAGGATCGATGTCCACGTCTAACTATCGCTTTTCCTTTACTGTAGGCAGTATATAGGGACAGAAAAGGGAGGGACTAAAGACTTGACAGATGAAGTACAGGAATAACACTTGAACATAATTACACTGATATTGAGTATAAAGAAGTTAAAAATCAATGTTATGTGCTAAACATAGATTGTCAGTGCATTTAATTTACGGGAGGGACCAAACATCTGAATGAAGTACAAAGGAAACAGAAACCAACTTGATCATAACCACAATGATATCATAAGGGGATTTTTGTAAGAGTGCTTTGATTTTCTTTTTAATTTCTTATAGGAAACCATTTTGTGTCATGATTTCAGCTGAATTAATTAGCACGCTTTCCTTTTTTCAGCCATACTATCAACAGTGCTTTGTCCAAGGTGATTTCGCTTCCGCATGAACGAATTAGCTCGGCGAACCTTTTGTTCAGTTCGATCAAGTTCCAATTAAACAGCGTAGCTCAATATTTTGGAGTAATTGAATCTGTGAGCATAAGTACTTGAGATTAGTTACTCGTTATGATGGTTAGATGCATCTAGTGATGGTACACGTGGAATGTTCATGCACTGTTGCATTGTAAGACAATGGAGACGCTTAACGTTGTTCTAAAGGTTTTAACACTAAAAGAAAGAACGAGTTTGATACGAGAAACGAACTAAAACTGAAATGTAACGCCTAAATTTAATACTACTTCAGTCAGTGATTTAATGACAACATTTTGTTCGCAGCAGCAGGTTTTCGGCTCGATAAACAACAGTTTACTCCCAAAAAATATGGAAAATAAAATCATCCGTGGAAAGATTCATCGATTCATATCTTTTAGAAATACTGTAGCATATTCTGTTGTCGGTGGAAAATATTTAGTTTTGACAAGAGGTAATAGTAATAGAAAATACTTTGAAATTTTCACTGCGACAAACAATGCATTGCGCTCCTAGATTTCAAATCACCAGGAATCAAGCAGACAAGCATTTCACATCTATTCTAAATCTCATCATTGAGTTTTATTTTTTAATCTTCTTTTGTCCAAAATATAGTATTGAATTTTTGCTGTATTTAATGAAACCCTGAGAAAAAAGCATGACTCGGGCCAAAACCTGAGACTATTCCATGATAACGCCTAGCCTGCGGGCAAATAACGTTCTAAAAATACCATTGCAGATGCTTTGTTATGGTAATAAGTTATTTGAAGTAACGACCTTCACACTCACTTCATGCTTTGCTTCCTCTAAGCATAATAGAATATTTGACTTTCACAAAATGAATAATAGATAAGGTAGCATGTAGAAATCATGATCGTCATGTTCCTCTTTAAACCTAAGAAACAAATAGTCTAATTTAGTACTAAATATCACTAATTAAACAATAGAAACAAAGGCTTTTGCGCTATTTAGTTCTATTTAGTTACTAATTTTGGTTCACGGTTTTAGTGCGAGTACTCATTGCTGCTTCACAACTGTTGTGTACGACAAGAAAAAGTTGTAGGGTTGACTTACACGAAACAATTCGTGTTGTAAACGTGGCGTAAGAAGAGTGCATCATGCGACAGTTGTAAGCAAAAGGTGTCGTACCGTGTTAAGAGAGAGTCTCTCTAACAGCGGACCACTGGCTCTGGGTTCCACAAATAGATTTCTCTCATATCTTGCCATCGAAAGTACTATCTATCCTCACTACGACAGTGGACTTAAAATCGTTTTAAATTCTATTTTCGAGCCGCTATGCGAATTTTTGTCTATCGACCCCAAGTCAGTCAAAAGACGCCGATCTTCAAAGTCGCCGAGACCTACTTTCAAAGTCCGGCACAAGTTACCCCAAACCACCAAAACCCCCTCCCAATAAAAAATGAATGGTAATATAAATAATAATAATAATAAATTTAATACTTATATAGCGCTTTATACATTTGGATATGATCTAATGCGCTTTACAATACAATATAATAATAAGAACGTATGGAATTTAAAATAATATGGCTCTTGCGATTCAATACAAATTAATGATATGCAGTCTAAAACGAATAAATATAATAATATAATAAAATAGTATGAATAAAATTAATAAAAATGCAAAATTCTAAGTCATTCAATAAAATCTAAGCAATTTTGAATAAAATCTATAAAAAACGTAAATTATGTCAATGATCAATAGGACTAAATCGATATACTAGGCCTAGCCTCAGTTCAGACGTCGAACCTCAAATGCCCCGAATCAAATGCAAACGAGAAAAATAGGATTTGCTCATCTGCACCAGATCCGGGACACGTGATTCCCGACATCTAAACCGAAACCAAGCCATACGCTTCTCTAAATAATAAAGTCTTAATGTCCTTCTTAAAATGTAAAATATTAGTTTCATGTCTGATATTTGATGGTAATTTATTCCATAACGTGGGTGCGGCCACGGAAAAGGCTCTGTCTCCTAAAGTCTTTTTTGACTTGAAAGATGGTTGAGTTAACAAAAGTTCTTCATTTGACCTCAAGCTGTAAGACGATTTCTTCTTCACGATGATTAGATTCATAATATAAGTAGGTGCCATCCCATGAATAGCCTTGAATGTCATTAACATGATCTTAAACTTTATCCTAGATCTTACTGGTAGCCAATGTAGTTCTTGTAATACTGGTGTGATGCGACAGTAACGCCAAGAGTTAGTAATAAGTCTAGCAGCCGCGTTTTGAACTCTCTGTAACTTTTGGTACCCAGGTCAAACCATTATAATGTAGTAAAATCTAAAGTTGGAGTGGGGGGGAGGGGGGGGGGGGGCTCCTTGCAAACATGCTTAGTTTCAAGAAATCATATCTTTGTTAGTTTAAGGGCAATACTTACGAAACTTTGCATTTTTACTATTTTTGTTGTGACAAATTTGACAGCGAACTCCTTTTTCCTATAACTCAGATGTATTATGTCAAGCTAGCGTGATAAGAGTCAATTATATGTTAGCTTTGACTAAAACAAATAAAATGACCCATCTTAAAAACAATTACTTTTTAAAAATACCTATAACAATGTTTGACCTCCCGACCTTTAGATATTCAAATTATAATATTAAAATATAGTGTGGTGAAGTTTCAAAATAGCTTAGTAGTACTGTGATCACTGAAATCTCTTATGATGGAATAAATAACCTGTAATAATAAGGGTTTCATTCATTATATCATAATTTGGGTAATAGTATTGAGGATAATGAGCTAAGAAGTAGGCGTAACATGAGGAGAAAGTGTGTTCTTTACTTCGTTGCCATTATATGCAAAAACCGGAAATGAATTGCAAAATATCAGCCGCTGACCGGAAATTAACTTTCTGAAACAAAACATTTGCATTAACGATGTAAGAAATTGATTATAAATGTTTTAGAACAAAAATTATTATACCTCATTACCTCATGAAGCCACTCATCACAAGAACACAGCATAATACCTGACGAAGACGACCAAAATGGCGTCGAAACGTAGTAAAAACACACAAAACAGTGAGTCAGAAAGCTCGATAAATGAACAAAATCAAAATAATAATAATAATAATGCATTTTCTTTTTGCTGTTCAAAGTTCTCTTTAGTATGTGGTTGAAGGTCCGCTTACCTTTTAACAACCGATCTCGTGTCATTTTTACCTACAGATGGTTAATTCCATCTATATATTTGACCATCCTCTCGAGTGATATCGCTAAAACATTTGTATAATATCCAACCCTTGAAGTATAGTAACGTAATAATAGGGTAACTAACATATGTACTGTTTCAAGACGTGTTCGTTTGTTGGTGGGGAAAATAGTTGTGCGTGCTTTAATCAAAACAATCATTTATCTGAGTATCTGATTACGATTGCGTAAGCTAATATTGTAACATGTACCTTGCAAGAACAAGGGGGATTAGCTCAAATGGTAGAGCGCTCGCTTAGCATGCGAGAGGTACCGGGATCGATACCCGGATTCTCCAAGTGAAGTATTTTGCTGTAGATGTTCTTCTCTTTCAATGTCTGATTGTATTTTTATCTCATCCAGCTCACCTTATCGATGTACTTGAACTTACAGATTTCTATGTAACCTTTTTTTGTTATCTAGCATTGTACAACCTTTGGAGCAGTGCCTTTGTATCTCAGTGCTTAGAGCACTAGTCTATTTAACAATTAGACCTACAGCCCGAATGGTCTACGAGTCAATAGCCCACGAGGGCGAGAGGTCTAATTGTTTTAGTATAAACCTACTAATCTGTCAAATAAATAATTGTTTTTGCCATTGTTTTGGCTTTGGAAACTGGCTTTTTTCGCTACTAGTGGTCTATCACTACTAGTAGCTCAGCCAATCAGAGTGCAGGGTTTGTGATAGACCATTAGTAGGTTTATAGACCATATGAAAACCGAGTGAAAGACTGGGAACTAGCACCATGAATGAGCAATGATTTCAAAAATATTTTTTGATTACGAGAAAGAGCATGTCTGAATTAGTAATTTGGTAGAGTTCTGTTGTTATGTGTTAGGAAACAGCAGAGTTATAAGCATTTGAAATGTACCAAAAACATGAAAACATGGCTGATAGGCCCTTGGTTGTTGTTTTCATACAAATTTTTCTTTTTACAAACAGCTGTAGATTTTTATCATCTAATGTTACTAAACTGAATTTTTTGAAGATTACTCATTTCGATCTACTCTTTACCTTGAAAGCAATGGTGTCTTCAATAACTGATAAGCTAAGCAATATCCATGACCACACCTTATATCATATGGTGTATACTAAAGTAAACTAATCGGTTTGCGGAAACAACATCGCCCGCCGCACACCGGAAGGGAAAGAATAACGCCTAGTCTTTGTTGAGTATCTGCAATATTTTTGAAAGCGCTCGCACATCTCGAAAATGGTCTATTGCAGAATGCAGCTTATTGGCATTAAGTTTCACGATAATTTACTATTGCATTTAAAAGAAGAAGTTAAATTAATGTGAACAGCGTTTGAGAAATACTTTTAATATATAAGAATATGTAAATTAAACTGAGAACAAGACCTCAGAAATCCATTCAAAATCTGCAGTCTACTTGTCATGCCCTACTTGAAAATTACCACTATTTTATTCAAACCCTCCATAGTTGTTGATATTTAAGGGTCCTTTCAAATGGCATTGACCTTTTTTTGTGGGGAAAAATCTGTTTACAAGTGTGGAAACCCTTTATTATGTAAGAGACCCATATTGTTCATATAGGATGAGAGTGTACTCTTAAAAATGACACTTTATATAATATTTTTCAAGCAACGCGATCTTACACTAATATTAAGGACGTTAAGCTTAAGCAGTGGTACAGAACTTGCAAAATACGCACGCAATATCTGTCCAATTCAAGTGATACTCAACTGACGGAATTTATTATGTAGAAATGGCTAAGAGTTCCTGCTGTTATAAAGTGTTCCCATTGATGCTCACTGCATGATATTATACTGTAATTCTCTACAAAACACTTTACTGTGCGCGATATGAGACTCATTGTTGCTCTGTGTTCATCAGAAACCATCTGCCTTCGCTTCAGTTCATGCAGGAAGTTCTGAACAGCAAAATATTTACTAACATATTTGTCTTTATTTTTCTAAACTTCTAAACGTAAAGCGGTGAATACCAGGAATCCAAACTTATGGTAATAGTAGAGAATAGTATACAGAAGGAATATATGATGTATTAATAAACACATTTAGATGCGAAAATAAAATGCTAAATTTCTATCGAAAACACTCAAAGAGGATATGAAAAAAGCCGGTGAGCAGTGAATAGAAGTAGTCTGATTTGAAAGTTTTGAAAGGGTCTTGAGACAATACATTCTTAATGAGCAGTTGTCCCTGACTTGAGTGAAAGAAAGATAAGACCTCAAAAGATGACTGGATGTTTCTAGTAAAAAACAGAAGCGTGTTGCCTAGGTTACTGGTACAACGTCGTAATATTAACATCACACTTTCGCTATTATTTTCATTTATTTTTGCCGTTTTAGTTTGTATTTACCTTTCGTAAATGTGTAGTTGTGCTCACTTGGTTGTAGAGTTAATAAATAAAGAAATTAATTATTTAATTCTTTGATATTTTTGCTTTTTTTATCCCGGTAATCTTCACGAATATTTTCTTACAAGTTTTGAACAATCTTTCTGGACAAAGTGTTGTAATTATTGGGATTGAACATTACATTTGCTGTGCTTATTTCACGGATATAAATCTCAATTAATTGCCAATTCTGAATAACAATATTTACACAGTCTCTTAATATCTAATTATTATTAAACCTTTCAAGTGTATTATAACAGAAGGAGTAGCTAATATTGTCTCTCTTACTAGCGATATTTAGATATTTATACAAATGATATATTTCTGAAAATATTCGGTATATTCATTGATCATGACAACATTCCAGATGAGTTGACTTTCAGAACGAACTCAGTGTTAACCAATCAGAATTGAGGATTCGACATTGTATTTTGATTAGCATATCATATTGGTTGTCCCTGCTCGGGAATACTAAACAAAAATAGTTGACCCATAATTCCTTTCGGGGAACGCGATAAACTCTACTGATTGACAACATTGTTATTATTTTCTTTCGTTTATATATTATTTCTATTTATCATATGATTATCAATGAAATACCTATATTTCTCTATTTCAAAAATTTGATATTTTCACATGTGAAAATATCCTCACTATGGTTACATACTTCTTATACCAGAAAAAAGCTCGAAAAATCTTTCTTTTCTTTTCCAATGATAATTATATAATAAACAGAATATTACATGGGCGCTTGGAGATACGATTTTTATTTTCTCCTGTTGAAAATCTCTAACTCGTTCGCTGCGCTCACTCGTGAGAGATCTTTTCAACACTCGAAGATAAAACTCGTATCTCCGTGCGCCCATGTAATATCCTCTATATCTGAAGAGTTTATTTTTAATATAATGAGCTGATATTCGTCATCTCACATCATGAGCTTTTTAATGAGATGTAAGAGTGCTGAAGCTGCAGACTTATAGGCTATTAAGAAAATCGTCATACTCTCTAAGAGTTGAGTGGATAATAGACACATTGATAGGTTCCTTAAAATAAATTCCTCTGTCGCTTTGAAAATTGTTTTGAAAATCAAATCATTTCTTTTCGGCTGAAAGTTTCCCTCTCTACAACGACGAAATAATTGATTTGGACTGAAACACTGTTGAAAAAAAGTTGGAAACAAACCAGCACAAGATTCATACTTGCATCGCAGTCGGCATATTCATCGAGTCGAATATGAACTGCCAAGCACGATGTATACTTATCTTGATGCTGTTTCCTGGTTTCTGTCTCATGGAATCTGTAAATGGTAAGTATTAAAATTAAAGTTTTTCAACTTCCTTGCGCCTTTGTTGGAGTAGAACACTAGTTATTTCTAGGAGAGGGATATTTCTTGATCTTGTTGGCCCGTTTTAATGCTATTGTTTGGTCATACACTTGACATCTGTCTCATACATACAGTCACTTTTGCAAGTTCTTCTTTAGAGAAAATCATAAAAGAAGCTTCCATGGCTCTTGGATTAGTTTTAAAATCCAAATCCGGAAATACTAGAGACAAATTTGAAAAAAGCCACGTTCAAAAATCACATCTGTAAAGCCCGTCAAATATAGCTTGTAAATCAGTATGCAAATCAGTTTGAAACTTGTGGAGGAGGGGTGGGGGAAATGATATTAGTTTGAAGTTTTGCTATTATTTAGGGTTCAAAACTTTTACAAAATAAATCTATTTGTTCCTGACCTACAAATTGCCTTTTTTACGATGTTTTTTCTTGTCCCATGGTTTTTCAAAGGCGATTTACTCACCTTATATACCTTTTGCGATATCAATGAATTTGCTATTGTCCGGTATTTTAACGATCTCGTTTTAAATCAAAACTTGAAGTGGCCACAAATATTTTTCATGTTCTCAGTAGTACTACCTCTGTACTTTATTCAAGCAAAGAATTATGTATATCCTGTGAATCATACTACGTAAAATATTTTTTTGAAAATATGTTAATTTCACGATTTGGCGAGTCTGTGAAACCACCCTCTCTTTAAAAAAACAATTTCTCTTTTACAAAGTACACATTAATTGTAAAATATACCTATTTTCGTCTGTAATAGATGGCTAATGATAGGAACGAAAAAGTTTTAAAATATCTTTAGGTGTAGGATAACGAGAGCCCTTCAAAGTTTTCTAATTTTGGAACATTTTCTAGACTAAAATTTGGCCCTAGAGGGGCTAAAGTTCAACCAGGTTTACAGTTCAACGCATTAGGTTTACAAGACTAAATAATGTGCATGTGTTGACTCGACGTGACTACCTTTCATCCCCACAAAGTTTCAGGTTGGGTTGCTTTTGGTCATTTCCAAATATACTTGAAGCTTACGTGGACTGGCTCTTAATTATGTGTTTATGATATGCCAAAAAAGATGTTCTGTTCTTTATTTTCCAGATACAAACCACACGAATCAATTTGAGGCAATACAAGTGAAAGGGATGGTAATGGTCAACCATGTGTTCCATATAGTAGTCGCAGAAAAAGAGGAAACTTGTCTTTCAATATGCAATTTGGACAAAAGCTGTCTGTCGTACAATTCTGGGCCTTCCCAACAGAAAGAACATTGGTTTCACTGC
Source organism: Anthopleura xanthogrammica (assembly GCA_964019055.1). Lineage (NCBI taxonomy): Eukaryota > Metazoa > Cnidaria > Anthozoa > Actiniaria > Actiniidae > Anthopleura > Anthopleura xanthogrammica. The sequence goes on along the minus strand of OZ025211.1, from coordinate 15,952,849 downwards.
GAGTTGAACGATTCTGATCGTTACCTTTCCCCACAAGATTTCCAACCAAAAGAAGGATTCGCCTACAGAGGAAAAAAGGTTGGTTTGCAACTCGTTATATTTGTATTATTAACATTCATACAAACACCTGGGCTCTGTACTTGGCTTGGCTCGTACGCCAACCAAGAAACACTTACACAAATTAATATTCAAGACAGTTCATTCAATGGCAAAACATATTGTTCGTATAAGCATATCAATTTAAGTCATTTCACCCATTCATGGGCCAATCTTGAGCCCGATTAAAGTCTCTGATAACATGTCCTAATATAATAGTACGTATTGAGGTGACTGGTTCTGTAAATCCCCCAAGACTTTTGGTTTTCATAATATTCCGTATTTTTAGTGGAATAGTAAATTAATTCTAATAATCTTTCTGTCCACAGAATCCATGCTTAAATAACCCTTGTGACGGTAAAGCTGTTTGTGAGCGAGATGGATCTGATAAATCTCAGTACATTTGTGTCTGCCCAAAAGGATTTCTTGGCAAGTACTGTGAACAAGGTCAGTAAGAATATTATGTAATATATCCATCCACTCATCCATCCATCCATCCATCCACCCATCCATCCATCCAATCCCATCCAATCTAATCAATCTTGGCTATAGAATTGTCTATGTATAGCTATTACAATTGCGCTCATCAGTAAAGGCGCGACACACGGTGAAACATGCACACAATATTGCACGGAGCAGGACAAGTACAGCGTTTGACCACCCCTAAAACTTGTTGCACGAAACATGTTTAAAAAAGTTTGTTTCTTACATATTATTTATGTTTCAGAATTAAAACTCACAAATCAGTATGAGCCAGAACACGTGAAAGGGATGGTTATGGTCAACCATGGGATCCATTTACTATTCGCAGAAAATGAAGAACTTTGCGCCTTAATGTGCACTTTGAACAAAGCCTGTCTGTCGTACAATTTTGGTCCTGCCGAAGAGAAACAATGGATTGATTGCGAGTTGAACGATTCTGATCGTTACCTTTCCCCACAGGATTTGAAACCAAAAGAAGGATTCGCATACAGAGAAAAAAAGGTTGGTTGTAGCTCGTTATTTTTGTATTATTAACATTCGTACAAACACCTGGGCTCTGCACTTGGCTCGACTTGGCTCATATGCCAACCACGAAAAGCTGATCCTTAAACTACAAATCTTAAAGATAGCTCATTAGCAAAACATATTTTTTGTATCAGCATATAAAGAGCAATTGAAGTCATTTAACTCATTCTCAGGCCGAGCGCGTGATCAGCTCTGTTAGGGGAGTACGTTATGAATGTGTGACATGTCATGATCAGCTCTGTTAGGGGAGTGTGTTATGAATGTGTGACATGTCATGATCAGCTCTGTTAGGGGAGTGTGTTATGAATGTGTGACATGTGATGATCAGCTCTTTTAGGGGAGTACGTTATGAATGTGTGACATGTCATGATCAGCTCTGTTAGGGGAGTGTGTTATGAATGTGTGACATGTCATGATCAGCTCTGTTAGGGGAGTACGTTATGAATGTGTGACATGTCATGATCAGCTCTGTTAGGGGAGTACGTTATGAATGTGTGACATGTCATGATCAGCTCTGTTAGGGGAGTGTGTTATGAATGTGTGACATGTCATGATCAGCTCTGTTAGGGGAGTACGTTATGAATGTGTGACATGTCATGATCAGCTCTGTTAGGGGAGTGTGTTATGAATGTGTGACATGTCATGATCAGCTCTGTTAGGGGAGTGTGTTATGAATGTGTGACATGTCATGATCAGCTCTGTTAGGGGAGTGTGTTATGAATGTGTACATATCATGATTAACTCTGTTTCTGTTTGTGTTTCAATAGAAAAACCACAATGGCGTAAACTAAATGAACAACCCGTGTGCATTGGTGCAAGAGATGACAGCTATGGGACGGTAGTGATTTCTTTTGATGTTAGTGTAAAGCAGCTTAAACTCGTTCATGTCTAGTGTGCAGTTTCCTGGGTCAATTTTTTAAATAACCCCCAAAACTGGGGAGATAGTTTGGCGCCAGGATATCTTTATTTATCCCACACCACAGAAAATACAGCCAATCAGAAAGCAGGAAAGGCGTTGTATATTCGTCGGTATTTCACTCTTCCTTCCCATCATGCACTGCGTGTAGAATCTACACATTTGTATTTTCTATGGTGTGGGATAAAATGGTTATACAGTGGTTTCTCTTGACATACCGTGGATATCCCACTCGTCACTTGTATTTTCTTTGTATACACACTCGCCTAAAGGTTCGTGCGTATACTAGAAACTACGAGTGACTCGTGGGATATTCCACAGTATGCCACTCGAAACCATTGTATAACTAGTATTTATTCATTACTGACAACAATAATGCTATAATCGCGCCTTCTCCTGATTACATTAAGTACAATTTGTATTGGAGCAATGAGGGTATGACTGTTTCAAGTCCAGAGTTGATGTATCCGACATTTGACTCTGGTTTGTTGCTAGCAAAGGGGGGTGGAATCAGGATCTGGTTTGGTGAAGATTTATCGGATCTTAGTGAATCGGACAACTACGGCACAACCTGTGCTGATCTGCATGTTCTTGTCTAAGACTAAGATGAAACGCCGAACTTCACACGAGCCGTACCATGAAAATTGTATTTCAGATATTAGACTCATATACTAGTCCTTCCCCGAATTCGCTCGGCTGACTACAGAACAAAAGATTCAATTCCAGGTTGACTCGTCTTGAATCTATTGTTCTGTTGTCAGTAAAGAGGGGAAGGTCTTTTATATTGGTCTATCTGAAATACAATTTCCATGCTATTTCCTCCCTCTTTCCCTTTTCCTCTACACTCTTTCTTTCGTTCGTTCGTTCGTTCGTTCGTTTCTTTGTTTGTGTGCTTATTTGGCTCTTGAGAAAATAAGAGATTTTGAGATTCGATACTTCAAAGTATCTTGCTACCTTTCTCAGTCGAAAGTTTTTGAGCAACTTTATTTTTCGTCTAATCCTAATACCCAGCTCAGTGCTCAGTGCTCTTCCTATCTGCTATTCTTTGCTTTTCGTCATGCAGTTTAGATATTCATTGTGATTAAGATTTTGCTTTTCGACCTTTTTTGGTTGTGGCAACATAACTGTAGGCCAAATTGGAAAAGGTTATTTTTATCCTTGTAAGGTTTTTGTTCTGCATGATGGATAAAAATAGTCATCTCCAAATTTTGAAATAAAATATAAACAGCAAAATCAGGCCTTAGATTACATACACTCTTCAGTTCTACTAGCTGTGATCTCGAGAAAAACCAGTGAAATGATGGTCATCCAATTGATCAATAGAAAGCTTTTTTTTTTGACAGCTGTCAATATTTATCTAATGAAATAGTTAGGTATCCCGGTTTGATGTTTTGTTAAATCTGTCAAGGAATTCTTTCACGCTGAACAGGTTTTTTTCTCGTGCTTCGTTAAGTAGTATAGTACGCAGGAATTAACATTTGCACAAAAGAATGTGAAGAGAAATGTGTGCTTCTCATACTTTTCGAGTGCTGCATTACTGAATGGAGCACGGAAAAAACTGTTTTATTATATAGGGAAAAAAACCGTTGTAGTTTACAATGCTGTTTTCTTCTAGGTATAGATACTTGTTTCCATAGCCCGAAATGCCCTTGTCGAGAGAGGACTGGAATCTAAACCTTAACCTAAACCACCTCCCTGCCTAAGGCTAACCAGTCCTATAATAGATTCCAGTCCTTTCTCGATGAAGGGTAGTTTGGACTATGGAAACAAGAGTTCACCTTTCTTATACTTATTTGTAACCTTGTCTGCGCGTAATAGTCGCTAAAAAATATTCGTAATTATTTACAAAACATTGAAGTATAGGTGATGTTTATTAGGGAATTTAAATAGATCAGGCGTTCCTAGCTCGATCATTTGAAAAGCTCGCTCAAGCGTAGAAAGGATGTGCAGAAACAATGCCCGCAAACGTCCTTAAAATAAGGAGGCTAGAAAGAGTTTTTGGACTTGCATATACACTAACAAAAATGACCCTGAAAAACTATATATGGCTAATATATGAAAGTAAGTTGACCCAGAAAACCAAAGACCTTTAAGTAAAGATTGGAAATAAGAATATGACATAACGGTGCTATGACAACTACAGAACACTTCAAATGCACAGCAAAGTTTAAAAAATCATAACTCAAAAACTGCACGGTGAAAATCGTTTAAAATTGGCATATTTTAACTTCAAGATCTTATCTTTGATTTGAAGGAAAAAGGAAAAAATCTCTAATGGGGAATTCTTAACAGTCAATGAAGTTTATTTTAGGACCTTCCCTATTACAGAGGTTTTTTTTTCTTAGCACTTACGAACCCTTAAATAAAAGCCACGTGCAAAGTTTGACAAACATTACCGTCCAGTTTTTCCTATTTGCAAGTTCAGAGAGCGCACGTTCAAGGAAAACCGTTTTGAGCCTACTTATTAAAAAATTAAAAAAGGTTAAATGATAATATCTAATAGATAATAAATAAAATTCAATATTAAATTAGTAATAAGTATAAGAGGTAAGTGTAAAATATAGAAGGAAGTTCATCAGTAACACTTTTCAACTTGTAAATTGAATTGGGATTTTGTTCATGTAACTTTTATTGTTTTAACTTACAGCTAAATATAAAATAAAATCAAAGGTAGAAACAAAGAAGGGTGTTTTGTTTATTTTACTTTACCCAGGGTTCGTACGGGTTTTGGAAAGTCTTGGAAAGTTTTGGAAATTGATAATGGATTTTTCCATGACCTGGAAAGTTTTGGAAAACTGATTTATGGTCCACTAGGATAAGGAAAAGTTATGGGTTTTTTGTAGCTTGTCTGGAGATATACCTTGCAAATATATTTTTTCGTTGTAAGTGTATGTTGATTGAAGCCATCAATTTGGCTTTACTTTTGCACTATGTGTGGTTTTGGAAATTTGAGTCAAAGGGCTTTGGAAAGTTTTGGAAAAGTTGTGGGAATTCTCACAGGGGAGAACCCTGTTTACCTTCTTAACTGATGATCTCGACGCTTAGGTTAAAGAAGTTTCCATATGACTATGAAAAACGTACGGCACTGATCGCGCCTTGCTGTGACCGTATCAGTGTCGTGCCGTGTATGAAAACATTCAAAGCGACGCTTTCTGCTGTGAAAGTAGAGTCCGGGTCCGGGTTTTTTTCGTCCATTCGATTTTCAATTAAAATGAAGAAAACGAAAAATGCACACACGGGATAAAATGATTCTTTGCTTTCAATTCCTTCCTTAAACATTTCTATTTCAAAAAGATACACTAGATTTAGCTCTTTTAAAATCAAACAAAAATCAAAAATCGATTTCCATAATTAAAAAATCAACTTTAAAAAAAATTGAATTTTGCCACAAAAACAAATTTCCCTTTCTTGATATTTCCCGTTTCATTTGTCGTCATACGAGCAACAATCTCGCGCAACTTATCGCGCAACGTTGTTGCGTTGCAAGTTGCAGAGCAATGTTGGCCCTGTTACTACCCACGTACGCAACAAAAAATCTATGTTGCGAGTTGTGGCTGCATGTTGCAATGCATGTTGGTCGGGATTGTATATCAAATTTGTCGACGCAGCTTAAAAAAAACAGCCATATAATAAACGATTTATTAACCTCGCTGCGCTCTTTCCGTACTGTCAAGACCTCGGTCTGATATTTTCCCGTACAGACCTCGCGCTCGGTTAATAATCCTTTATTATCATTCAAGGTATTACTGAGAAGTGAACTTGTTCTGGCATTGAACTCGACAGTGAATCCTTTACTGTACTTGTGGCGCATGCAAGATATTCGTCAAGCAGTAAAAACTACAGTCAAAAGAATCTTAAGACGAGAACATCACTCTCTGTTCAAGACGAGTAATCTTGAGTGATTAAATCTGATACACTAGAACTTTCGGAAGGAATTCATGGACATTTTTATTCATAAAAGCTGAATATTGTACGGTTCATTTTCAGATCATGATTATTTCAATTTTCTTTACACCTGCCATTTCCAACAAATCGCTAACACAATCAGGCAACTACTTCTTATCCTTCAAAGCGATTGATATATGACAATACTTCAGAAAAATGCTTTGATGTCTTTCGAATCAATATGACTTCTTGCTACAGCAACAAGCCGCAGTGAAAACACTGTGAAATATTGCGACGAGTTTATTTTTAGATTACATTTCCTATTTCAATAGGTTGAAGGCCATACACTGAACATCGTGTCATTTAGAAGAGATCACTAGTAAAACTTAACTTGTAAAACATCACATTCGTGCTCTTGCATATTTAGCAGGACATTATATTATTAAAAAAAAATTAAATAATATAAATATTAAATTAAATATTAAATATTATTATCAAAAAAATAATAAGTTATAAGGCGCGCGCGATCTGATAGATGGAAATGTCATTCTAGAGAATTTCAACGTCTCTAAATATGAAAAATCATTGAAAACAATGCTGCTTGTTTTCATCATGATAATCATATTTTATCTTCCTTACTTTTGTTCAATTGTTACCTATGCCTACATGACAACGACTGCATCACAGGCTTGTTATGTTCAAGTAAGATTAAACCAGTTCCTTACTGCAAGTGAACTCATAATAAGCGTCAACTCGGTAGTGAATGCTTTGATTTATTTATGGCGTATAAAAGAAATTCGTCAGGCAACCAACTCGTGCTGAAAGGACTACTCGTAAGGCAAGACACTCGAGAAACGCAGTAAGAAAAAATTATAAGGATCGGCGACAGTTTATACTACAAATGATTTACAAAAAAATCCATAAAGGAGTGGAAAACTCGGTCGATGACTTACGGTACGGATCTCGTACTACAATGATAAAAAATATTCTTGAAGAGGTAAATATAATTCACTGCAACGGAAAGGTTTGAGCTATGTCGTCGACCATAGGTACTATTTTACGAGCGAACAAATATGAACAGACGGACGGACGGACGACAACCAAAATCATGAATAACAAAATAAATTAAAGAGGATAATAATTCAGCGAAAATGTAAAAAAAGAAAAAAAAGAAAAAATTCATAAAAATAAATTTCATCCAAAATTTTTTTTAATCCTCAGGAGAAGGGAGCTCTTTATTTTCGACTATTAGATTAGAAATTAGCGTGAAGATTTTGTTTCTATTAATACTAGTGCTTTCGAAGAAGATTTACCAAGCAAAAAAATGCAAAACAAAGGAGTCAAGCATTTGATTAAGATTAGCGTATGTTTTGAATGGTATTGGTTTGTTTATCCTATTAACCAATCAGAATGCCTACTTACTATCACAAATCCTGCACTCTGATTGGCTGAGCTACTAGTAGTGATAGACCACTAGTAGTGAAAAAAGCCAGTTTCCAAAGCCAAAAAAAAAAAAAAATGGTAAAAACAATTATTTATTTGACAGATGAGTAGATTTATACTAAAACAATTAGACCTCTCGCCCTCATGGGCTATTGACTCGTACACCATTCGGGCTGTGGGTCTAATTGTTAAATAGACTAGTGCTCTAAGCACTGAGAAAAAAGGTTACATAAAAATCTGTAAATTCAAGTACATCGATAAGGTGAGCTGGATGAGATAAAAATACAATCAGGCATTGAAAAAGGAATACAGCTGCAGCAAAATACTTCACTTGGAGAATCCGTGTATCGATTCCGGTACCTCTCGCATGCTAAGCGAGCGCTCTACCATTTGAGCTAATCCCCCTTGTTCTTGTAAGTTACACATGTTAGTTACGCTATTATTACGTTACTCTACTTCAAGGGTTGGATATTATACAAATGTTTTAGCGATATCACTCGAGAGGATGGTCAAATATATAGAACATGGAATTAACCATCTGTAGGTAAAAATGACACGAGATCGGTTGTTAAAAGGTAAGCGGACCTTCAACCACATACTAAAGAGAACTTTGAACAGCAAAAAGAAAATGGATTATTTGTTTTTCTTGTTTAGTGGCAACATTATACCAAAAGATTTTCCCACACCAGGAATCGAATCCGGGCCACGGCGGTGAGAGCGCCGGATCCTAACCACTAGACCATATGGGAATACGATATATTCACTTTTACGAGTGAGTGTTATCTTAATGTCAACTAATCGAATACGATGTTTTGCCTTTTGTCATCCTAGGAGGCAGAAGGAGAGACAAAGATGGCAGAAGAGAATTTGAATGTTTCTCTTTTCATGTTTGAAATCAACACCAATACCATGGTGGACCATGGTCAACCATGTTTGAAATCAACATCAATACCATGGTGGACCATGGTCAACCATGTTTGAAGGCAACATCAATAACATGATGGACCATGGTCAACCATGTTTGAAAGCAACATCAATAACATGATGGACCATGGTCAACCATGTTTGAAGGCAACATCAATAACATGATGGACCATGGTCAACCATGTTTGAAAGCAACATCAATAACATGATTGACCATGGTCAACCATGTTTGAAGGCAACATCAATAACATGATGGACCATGGTCAACCATGTTTGAAGGCAACATCAATAACATGATGAGCCATGGTCAACCATGTTTGAAGGCAACATCAATAACATGATGGACCATGGTCAACCATATTTGAAGGCAACATCAATAACATGATGAGCCATGGTTAACCATGTTTGAAGGCAACATCAATAACATGATGGACCATGCTCAACCATGTTTGAAAGCAACATCAATACCATGGTGGACCATGGTCAACCATGTTTGAAGGCAACATCAATAACATGATGGACCATGGTCAACCATGTTTGAAATCAACATCAATACCATGGTGGACCATGCTCAACCATGTTTGAAGGCAACATCAATAACATGATGGACCATGGTCAACCATGTTTGAAGGCAACATCAATAACATGATGGACCATGGTCAACCATGTTTGAAGGCAACATCAATAACATGATGGACCATGGTCAACCATGTTTGGAAGCAACATCAATAACATGATGGACCATGGTCAACCATGTTTGAAGGCAACATCAATAACATGATGGACCATGGTCAACCATATTTGAAGGCAACATCAATAACATGATGAGCCATGGTCAACCATGTTTGAAGGCAACATCAATAACATGATGGACCATGCTCAACCATGTTTGAAAGCAACATCAATACCATGGTGGACCATGCTCAACCATGTTTGAAGGCAACATCAATAACATGATGGACCATGGTCAACCATGTTTGAAGGCAACATCTATAACATGATGGACCATGGTCAACCATGTTTGAAGGCAACATCTATAACATGATGGACCATGGTCAACCATGGTTGAAAGCAACATCAATAACACGATGGACCATGGTCAACCATGTTTGAAGGCAACATCTATAACATGATGGACCATGGTCAACCATATTTGAAGGCAACATCAATAAAATGATGGACCGTGGTCAACCATGTTTGAAGGCAACATCAATAACATGATGGACCATGGTCAACCATGTTTGGAAGCAACATCAATAACATGATGGACCATGGTCAACCATGTTTGAAGGCAACATCAATAACATGATGGACCATGGTCAACCATATTTGAAGGCAACATCAATAACATGATGAGCCATGGTCAACCATGTTTGAAGGCAACATCAATAACATGATGGACCATGCTCAACCATGTTTGAAAGCAACATCAATACCATGGTGGACCATGCTCAACCATGTTTGAAGGCAACATCAATAACATGATGGACCATGGTCAACCATGTTTGAAGGCAACATCTATAACATGATGGACCATGGTCAACCATGTTTGAAGGCAACATCTATAACATGATGGACCATGGTCAACCATGGTTGAAAGCAACATCAATAACACGATGGACCATGGTCAACCATGTTTGAAGGCAACATCTATAACATGATGGACCATGGTCAACCATATTTGAAGGCAACATCTATAACATGATGGACCATGGTTAACCATGTTTGAAAGCAACATCAATAACATGATGGACCATGGTCAACCATGTTTGAAGGCAACATCTATAACATGATGGACCATGGTCAACCATATTTGAAGGCAACATCTATAACATGATGGACCATGGTTAACCATGTTTGAAAGCAACATCAATAACATGATGGACCATGGTCAACCATGTTTGAAAGCAACATCTATAACATGATGACCATGGTCAACCATGTTTGAAGGCAACATCAATAACATGATGGACCATGGTCAACCATGTTTGAAGGCAACATCAAAAAGTCTTTGACAGAGTGAGCAATACTCTCCTCTTTAGAATACATTTTTCTTAATAAATAATTAATGGTGACAAACAGATCACAGAAGTTGAATTTTTTACAGCTTCTCTTCAGACTTTTTCAAGTCTGTTGTGGGGTTTGATGTTCCACTAGATTTTTTCTGGCTATCTCTTACTTCGTATAAGTTTCTTTTGAGCTTTTGAAATTTCTTTTTTAGGTCTGTAACCTCTTGTCGCAGATCTTTCATTCCTGCTCATGTTCTTAGCAGTATCTGCAACATTCTTGATCCTTCAAATAGAAGGAAGAAAGATATAAAAATGTTTGTCATGTATTTTAGTACAATCCTCCCTCAGGGACCTAATTAACCAGAATCATGAATTCAAGGAGATAAATCAAAGCATGTGACTGGGTTTTTTTAAATTTGATTTTGTCCTATTTTTTAAGTAATAGATCAAATACGAGTGTGAGTGTTTCATCAGGGGATCCAAATACCGAGAAACCGATGAAAGCACGAGGCCGCATCTGTTTCGAGGTATTTGGAGTCCCCTGATGAAACACGAAGCACGAGTTTTTGATCTGGCTTCTCAAACAAATCAATAATCCATGACTTCAAAAAGATAACATCAGTTAGGCTGTAATGTTTCCGAACAGTGAATCATCATTGAAGTCTGAAAACAATGATTCATTAGTCTTATTATGTCGATTTGAAAGTGGTACCAAACACTTCATTTACTATATAAGCCCCCTGGGAGAAAATTAGTGATCAACCTATAAGGAAAACATCAATAAAATATGAAATCAACCCAAAACTATCAACAAATTCATTATTAGCTTAGTGGTAATGCACTAGAATTTCATGCCAGAATTTCCCAGTTCGAGCCTCAGGACTTCCAAGATAAAATAAAAAATAAAAAATAGAAATAAAATGTTAGGCAAATAGTTAGGTAAATAGGTAATTAAAAAAATAGACAAGATAAGTAAAAAAGGAGGAAAAAAAAGAGAAAGTGAAGTGTAATACAATGAATGAAAAATTAGTTTTATGCTAATTAGATCCAAAGTCCGATCCATGGATTTGGATATCAGATCCTACTCCATGGAGTTGGATCTAATTAGCATCCAGTGTTGGATCAAGGTATCTAAGCGTATGCACGTGGCCCTAAAAGAAGCATATCATTGGATCATAAAGTCATGAATTATTAATGAGTTTGAGAAACTATGTTCAAATAAATTTCCATATTTTACCCTAGGTATCTTTTCCAAGTTTTAGCAGGCCAAATGCTTCTGCCTTGTCGTATATTTCTGGAAATTCTAAAAAGAAAAGAAATTATAATTATAGAAATACACATTTCATCCTTATGTCTTTGCACTAATTTCAATCAACTGAAAAGACAATTATTGATTAATTTTTAAGATTTCCATTCAGTTGGTATCATATTTCATTCTTTTTATCTTTTTATTTATTGTTACGTTGTTAATTTGTCCTTCCGCTCGCTCTATCCAGTTTATTAGCTCGCGCTGCTGCTTTTTCTATGATTGTTAACCAAGTATGTTATTTTATACATAATACGTGTACTACAACCCTGATGATGGCCAAGATGGCCTAAAGCTTGGTTTAAGAAATAAATCATTTCGCAGAAGACACATAATCAAATATTAACTTCATGCCTGCGTGCAAACAAATATTGGAAATTGATTACCTTTTTCTCCATCTGATTCTGAAGAACTTCCAGGGGTAGTTTTAATTGAAAACTAAAAGAAAAAAAAATTTAACATGCAAATAGTCCAAACATGAGTAATATTTACATAATTAAATAAACTCTCTTTCACCTTGTTTGTATGTACATCAGAAGGTGGGATGATCACTCTTTTTTGTTGTTGTAAAATACCTGCAGCAAGTACCTGAAACATTTCCATGCAATGTTGAAGTGATGAATTAACCTATTTTATAATGACTTCACAGCTTGATTATGCAAAAATAATAGAAATTTAGGCTAAACCTTCTTTCACTCTGGATATCTAGTGTGATATTTAGCTTCTCTCATTTTTCAACACTTCATAATCTGAACAACCATGATCCTTAGCATTACAAAACAATAGATTGATTTGATGTGACTTCATAGTGAAATATGGCAATTACAAAAGCAAAGTTTGGTATTGATTGTTTTCTTCATGCAGAGTGTTTAGTAATTCGCATACATAAGAATACAAAGCCTTTACTAGTAATGCATTTAAAAGATTGAAATATATTTTACTTACTTTTTCTGCTTCATCTTTTGAGTTCTTCATGCATTTCTGTTTTCTGAAAATATTAGAAAAAATTATATTCAAATGTTCTATCAACAATTCTTGTTCAATAAATCAAGAAAGTTAAACAATTTATAGACTGTGAACAGTCCCTCTTTTCCATCCTAACTCAGTCGAGTCGGGTTTTTTCCTGCCTTGGACGCGCGGGGAGTGGGGGCGAGTTTGAAGCACGCGGGGAGAGGAAAAGTAGGGACTGTGGACAACACACAGAGAAATGAATTACCGCCCCTTTTTCACACTTGTCAAATACTTGTCAATGACGGCTCCGGCTAGTCTAGGATATGTTTATAATACCGTTCAACACAACTGACTTTTCGCTGATAGTTTTACAGTTATACAATAAAGTTTGAATTAAAATTACTTTCAAAAGTACGAACATGTGATATTCTTGAGACACCAAAATATATTTATAAATAAAAGTCATAACTGGAGCCAAAAGAAACCGCGAACCAAGTCAATCGTGTGTGAATTATATTTGTTCGGGGTTTCTAGCTGGGGATATTTTGAATATATTTTTCCTTAATTCCTGTGTCCAGCTGACTGGCTTATTTTTTCCGCTTCGAACTCGGGATATTTTGCGCCTAAAGCTGTAGGAATCTGATTTCCCCTTGAAAGTATGAGCCGATACGAAAGAAGAGCCGAACTCATCAAACAATTTATACTGTTCTTTGATGCAGGCTTGTTGAGCAGCTTGAGGTCGCACAAGAATCACTGCTCTCCTTTGCAGGGCTCCATTTAATATCAGTGTTCGTATCAATCTCCCTCCCCATTGACGACTGTGGAGCAAGATTCGACTACGGTTCGACTATAAAACACGCAAACACGTCTGTCTTCTTCATTCGGCCGCTCGATCGTCGATCATTTAGAACGAATTCACCAACGAATTACAGTAGGTTTGACTGCCGCTGCGATCAGTTTTCGCTCTGCTGGAAAACAATCCTCTGACATAAGTTTCGGTTTTCAAGAAAGATTTTAATTTAAAAACCCGGCTGAAACAGCGATGCTTTAATATACTAGTAATCAGGTGGATCTGGAGTATAGCTTTCCACCTTGACAGCTCGTTGACAGATGGATCATTTTCAACCAATGGGAATTTTGCGTTGTGTGGGCAACGCGTAATTCATTTCTCTGTGTGTTGTCCACAGTCCCTACTTTTCCTCTCCCCGCGTGCTTCAAACTCGCCCCCACTCTCCGCGCGTCCAAGGCAGGAAAAAACCCGATTCGACTGAGTTAGGAGGGAAAAGAGGGACTGTTCACAGTCTAAACAATTTACAGCTAATTTATGTCATGCGTTACCAGTTCTGATGTTTTTCTAGCCTGAGTATCAGGCCTTCGAAGCGTATCAGGCCTCCCCTCCCCTCCGAGAGCCTGATACTCAGGCTAATATTTTTCCAGTGTTTTTCACAATTCTAATTTCTCATAACTTATTATCAAGAGTTTAATATTGCTACCTCAAACTTTCTAACTTTCTTGATCTCATTCTAATCGATAACTTTAATGTAGTGCTTCATAAAAATATGAATTAAAGAATTGTGATAATGAAGTGGCAGCCATTAATGCATTCGGCAATTTGGCATTCAGCAAAATATTGGGAAAAATTAAACTCATCTTGAAATTTGTGTTGTGTTTTATTTCCCAGTCTGCATTTTACCAGTCTACATTTTACCAGTCTACATTTTACCAGTCTGCATTTTATCAGTCTGCAATTTATCATTCTGCATTTTATCAGTCTGCATTTTCCCAGTCTGCATTTTATCATTCTGCATTTTATCAGTCTGCATTTTATCATTCTGCATTTTATCAGTCTGCATTTTATCAGTCTGCATTTTATCAGTCTGCATTTTATCAGTCTGCATTTTATCAGTCTGCATTTGACCAGTCTGCATTTTATCAGTCTGCATTTTACCAGTCTGCATTTTACCAGTCTGCATTTTATACCTGCCGGTCCCTGTTATAGGGTCTTTTCATACAATGCTTTACCTTGTCTAGCAGTTCTACTCCAAACCAAGTATCAGTACCATCGTACAGCCATCTAGATATTTTGAAGTTTCCCTTGTAACGAATAACTCCTCGAAGTTCTAGATCTGTATTTTGTTTTCTTATGCTGACAAATACTTTACTACCAATATCCAATGTTTTTGCTTCCGTTAGACGATTCTTGTCTCGATAAATACGCAGTCTTTCTTCTGGTAAGGGAGCATTCATTTTTTAGGAGGTGGGGGGGGGGGGGGGGGGGGGGGGGGAGGGCGGAGGAATTAGAGGAATCAAATAGAAAAAAAATGCTAGCCCCCATGGTAAGGAATTGAATATTTCGATAACCCCCCCCATTTCCAAATATAAAAATTTTCTAGCCCCCCCCCCTCCAGAAAAAGACTAAAAAAAAAAAAAAACACCACTGTATTTTTATTCATGACCCCCCTGGTTCAACATTCAAAAACAATGTGACCCCACCTTTTTATCAAGTAATTTTTTAATGACCCCCCCCCCCCCCTAATTCCTCCGGCCCCCCCTCCTAAAAAATGAATGCTCCCTAACGAGACAGCACCAAGCAAGTCAGCTTCGCTGTCTGTTAGCTGGGAAACATCCCGCTTTCTAGTTTGGCGTTCCTTCGTGTAGTTCCTAGAGCGATCTTTCCAGAGAGTGTCTTTTGGCTGCTGTGGTTCATGTAAACACACCAAGATTCTACCTGCTGTAAGTTCGAATGTAGTTCCTTTTCGATTCAAGCGCTCCCCAATCGTGTCCTCCAGTACCATATATCTCGGTCTCATCAAGGGCACTAGGACACCCGAAATAGTCATTTATATATAAGTTGTTCTTTGTTTATGATTCGATTGCAAGTGATTTTATATTCTTGTTCAAAGAGATCGTATAAACAACGGTTGTTTGGCTAGAAATCTTGGACCCATCATGCCTTGAGAACCGAAATATACCACAGGAAGCCCAAGCTGGCTATCTTTATTTTCAACGATTATCAGGTTTTTTTTTTGAAAAAAATTTCAAATACTTTGAAGTTGTTTTTATTTTTATTCTTTTCAGCTTTTCGGAAGATTTTTTGTTAAATCTCGGGATTTTAGAATTACTCGCCCTCACTGATTTCATTTTGTACTTCTTATCGGTTTAGTATAAAAGGGTCATAAAAAGCACGATAAGCATATAGTTCTGAGAGTGGTTTATTTATTTTCTATATTTTCTATAATTTAACGTCAAACTCGTAATCATTCGATTTGAAATGACCCAGAATATCCCTCTAATACAGCTCTATACGATCGCTTTGTTTTTTCTAAGCCATTGTGTCTGCTTAGATTTACCAATGTTGACGTGCTAGCTTCAACAAAAACGTTCTTTCGACAACAATCCATCATGCTTTCCGTGGAAAAAATACTAGTTCTGTTAGTAAACAATAAATATCTTTTCAAAATAAGGACTCGCTGGTCAACCAATGAGAGAGGAGCTTAGAACAGTAGATATATCAGCCAATCAGTGAAACGCTACCATTCTACCGTTACAGTCCCTTAGCATGAGAGTGCAGCGCCCGAGCGGGGACTGTAAAAGAGTCTACGCAAGACTCGTACCCAGTCGTCACTCACTCTGTTGCTGAATGCGCGCAAAGGCTTTTGGGAAGACGGGAGAGATTGCGAACCCACTAAATCCTTCCCATCAAGCACAGCGCGAATAAGGAAAGACATGACAGCTGAAAGCGGGAGCATATATATCTAGGAGTGTTTGGGGGCATGCCGATCTACTGCGAAATCATTTGCTAAGAATCCCCCCACCCCCCCCCCCCCGAAACATTTTGAAAGTGAAACCCTCATAATGCAATTTCAACCCAAAATAGGCTAAAAAGAAAAGTCCCGAACGGGGTGGGTCATGCATAAATTTTTACTCTTAAAAAATATTATTCCCCCCCCCCTGCATTAATAATGACCCATAAAAGAATCCAAGGACTGAAAGAGCAAGTGAGGAAGTTTAGACGTGAAACTAGAAAATTTAATAGATCATTTTATTATATACATATCGAGATTTACTCAGTAAAACCCTGTGTAATAAATGTTCGTTCGTTCACTTTTCCCAACCAATCACAATGCGCGTATCGCTTTTTCACGTGTGAGAAAAACGATACGTCCTATCAGAAGCCGGCAGCAACGGGCTGTTCTTTCGTTCGAGACTTTCAACTAAACTAGAAAGTTTGACTTCAAAACATGAATGAAACTATATTTTAGACAAAATCAATTTGCTAAACCTCAAATTTAAGACCCTAAAAGATACCAAATTGCTGATTTTTATCCCTAAGAGATACGACGAGCATACCCGATACTTTATCCCCGGAGTCCCCCCCCCCCCGAGTTCAACTCGTACATAAGCAAAAATTTTAGCAAGGATGTGCTCTCCTTCGAAGGGCAATTTAAATCTGAATTTCAAAAATTAAGTTTAAAAATCTCAGTGCATTTTAAAATGCTGTTTAAATTCATGGAATTTTTTCTCGATGGTCATTGAGATTAGAATAATAAAAATTATGCATATTATTATTGTTTAGAAAATGTTAAAAACAAGCTCAAACTAGAACAAAATTGAACTCTACACTAGAACCCTAGTGTGTGTGTTACAATATCCTTTATCAAACCAGCTGAGTTGACCTTCAGAACGAACTCAAGGTCAACCAATCAGAATTGAGGATTCAACATTGTATTTTGATTAATATTTCCCATGTGTCCCTGCTCGGAAAATGCTAACCAAAAATAGTTGACCCATAATTCCTTTAGGGGAACGCGATCAACTCAGCTGGAAATTAAAGGTCTTCACAATACTGAGTAGGCTAGACTAAATAATGAATAAATTGTATGATGCCTTTACAGTATATTTTTTTGTAATTTGAGTATATGTCTGTCTGTCTATATTTCTATATAGCAGAGATCATTGGTTGGCTGGTAGGATTCTCTCTGTGTACTGTAGCTACGACCTCCCGCACAACACAACGACACTCTAACCAACTGAGCCAACCGGTTGCCTGCATGAAATCATGGTTTATTTACCGTTGGGAGTTTTCAAGTGTCTCTATGATTTCTGCCATGGAAGGACGTTCTTCTGGGTTCTGTTTTAAACATCTTCTGATCAGGTTCCTGAACAAATTGTTGGTCACCATGGCAACTTGTTCGTTTCTGTGATCTGGGTCAGGCATTTCACGAACGTTCATCTCGCACAGCAGAACTCCAAAGCTGTACACATCAAGCTGTAGAGAAAAAGAGTACCAAATTTACTAAATCAATGAAAAATAGTATTAATTAGTACTCAATGAGGATATTCTATCATTCAGAGGATTCTGAATAGCAATTAAAAAAAAGGTTGGTGAAGGTTTTGTTGCATGTTGCATGTTGCATGTTGCATGTTGCATGTTGCATGTTGCATGTTGCATGTTGCATGTTGCATGTTGCATGTTGCTTACCAAGCTTCAAATGTGGGAGAGCAACTGTCACCAACGATTGTTCTTAGAAGCATGGCATTCTGAACTACATGAGAACTCATGGAATGATCATATTCAGATCCCTAACATTTACAAAACACTTGTAACTTCTAGAATAGCTAACGCCAACAAATACATTTAAAATGCGTGTGCGAGACTAACGGTGTTTACACTGAAGAAGGTCTGAGACCAGACCGAAACGTCTGTATAATTATGTTACAATTTAAGCCAGTGTCTACTAGTCAATTAAAATTATCATGAATCCTGGCTGCAATTTTAACATTTTTTCACAAGTTTTGTTGCTTGTTGCTCGTTGGATGCGGCATTTTGCATGTTGCATGTTCCTTGCCAAGCTTGAAATTTATTATATTCATAAGTAAATAATGTCAGCACTGAAGAAAATATGCTGGAAAAAACTGGAAACAGAGTTTAGGAAAATATCATATTGCTGTGACCTTTCTCCCATTGAATTGACATCACCCATAGTGCATTTCGGGCCTGGTATGTAACATGCAACAAGATACAAAACCTTCAGCAACCTTTTTTGAAACAGCTTTATCAATACAGCTAGGACTGAAGAAACGACATAACAATTGTTTTTGTCTTGTAAATAAGAACCTGTTAAGAACCTACTCAGCCTGATTTCTCACTAGATACCAAATATATAAGAACCATTACAGCCTGACTTGGGAAAATAGTGGTTCTTTTATGCGGGTTTTTACTGTATTATCTAGTTTAGTGTGTGTGTTGGAGTACATACTAGTGTTACAATGGTTTCGAGTGGCATACCATGGAATATCCCACGAGTCACTCGTAGTTTCTAGTATACACACGAACCTTTAGGCGAGTGTGTAAACAAAGAAAATACAAGTGACCAGTGGGATATCCACGGTATGTCAAAAGAAACCATTGTATAACCATTTTATCCCACACCATAGAAAATACAAATGCGTAGATTCAAAGCGCAGTGCATGATGGGAAGGAAGAGTGAAATACCGACGAATATACAACGGATTTCCTGCATTCTGATTGGATGTATTTTCTATGGTGTGGTATAAAAATCGATATAGCTCAACTGAAATGCAGGTTGTACCTTTGGTGATTGTCTGGAAGTCTGTGCCTCAGGAGCAGAGTACGCAACAGCACCAGGACAAACCGTCATGGACTGCTGCAGGAACTTGGCCGTGCCATAATCGGACACTTTGGCCCGCCAAATAGTGACGTGTTTCCATAACAACACATTAGCATTGCTGATGTCTCGGTGAATGATTGGAGCTGGATGGCTGAGATGTAAGTAGTTTAACGCTTTGGCAACATCTAGTGCAATGGTCGTGATCTCAGGAGGTTCCAATGGCTGATCGTCTTGTAAAACTACTCTTAGACTAGTGTCCAGTAGTTCAGTCACAAAAAGAGGACTTTCGTCATCGTTTGTTGCACCAATGAACTGCAGAAGACAAGGATGACGACATCGTGATGCCATATTCATCTCTCGTTCAAACAGCCTTCTGTTGTGATGGGAAAGAATAAGCTGATGGATTTTCTTCACAGCAACTTTACATCCCCGAAATGTTCCTTCTTTCACCTCGCCCCATGCTCCGACACCAATTACGTTATCAGACAATATTATGTCATCCCGACGTACGATCCAATCACGTGTTGACTCTATAGATCTTCGGTAGTCTTCATAGGCTTGTCGTACTGTGGTCAGCGTACCTTCAAGTTCGTGTAACCTCTCCTCGCTGCTTTGAAGGCGACTTGCTGTTTCTTGATGTGCTTGTCTTTCTTCATCCAATCTCTGTTCGTTACTGCGAAGGCGTCTCTCTGTTTCTTGGTGTGCTTGTCTTTCTTCATCCAAACTCTGTTCATTACTGCGAAGGCATCTCTCTGTGTCTTCTAATCTCTGCTCGTTACTGCGAAGACGTCTCTCTGTTTCTTGGTGTGCTTGTGTTTCTGCCGTTAACGATGTCTCCAATGCATTGGATCTCTGTTCATTGCTGCGAAGGCGTCTCTCTGTTTCTTCTAATCTCTGCTCGTTACTGCGAAGGCGTCTCTCTGTTTCTTCTCTTGCTTGTCTTTCCGCAGCTAAAGACAACTCGAGTTCATGTGATCTCTGCTCGCTGCTATGAAGACGCCTTTCCACTTCTTCGTGTATCTTCCTTTGTTCATCTGAAGATGTACAAGAAATATTAATGAATACTAGAATGAAAACACTAGATCTGTGAAACAGTATTGTAATATCCAATCAGCTCTAATTTGTAGTAAATAGCTCTACTGATTTAGTGCAAAGTGCAAAATAAATTAGTACTGTTTTACAGATTAAGTGTGAGTACTCTAGTAAATTACGGTTTTATGCGACTGTCCGCCGATTCTCGATATTTACAGACAACCACTCTTAATTTTTGATTTTACGAGTGTTTCGTAAGGGGATTTCATTTCTCAGATAAACTAAGGGAACGAAATGCAAATGTCTGGTGAAAATGCACTAACTTCACACAAACGCTCATCACTGATAGTTGTTAGGGTAAACAGATTTGGATAGGGCCGAATCACATGATGAGGCAGAGTGCATTTAAGGCTTAATCAGTCCACGCGTACTCATTAGAGAACACTCATAATAGAAATCAAGAAATTTCATGGAATTTTACACTAATTCTCTACTTTCACATTGCCCATAATACATTGCGGTTTGGGGGGTAACCAGGGTAAAAACAATAAGATATTTTGCTGAAGGACCAGAAGATGTTGTAAATGCATCTTATGGTATTTAAAGATGTATAAGAAACAGCCAGAAACATAAAAAAAAGAATTTTGAAGAAGTCTATAAAGTCAATTTGTAGCACTTCTTCACGAGTCAATACATTTTCTGTAACACTAAACTTCTTGATGTTCTGAATGTGGGGAAATAACTCAGAATGAACTGATAATCTGTATTTTACAGATAAAAGCAGGTATAGTGTACATTCGATTGAAGAAACGTTTAATTTTATGACACTTTTTGACCGATTACCCCCAAACAGCAATGTATTATGGGCAATGTGAAAGTAGAGAATATTGTGGATGAGTGAACACGCACAAAGCAATTCAAGATGAGGCTCCGGGGGAAACAATCGAGGAATCCTGATATATTCTTTTATTTCCCCGGAGCCTCGTCTTGAATTGCTTTGCGCGTGATCACTCAACCACATTATGGAAAGTGGGCTAAAACCTTGATCTTGATCTTGTCGAGGATGTAGTTGATGTACTGCAACAAAAATACCACGGCCTGTCGGGCAGGTGAAATATCTTGTCTTTCTATATGTTCCATCAGTGTCACCACATCCCTCTGATTCCTAACGAGATATGAACAAATAAAAGAAAATATATATTAAAGTATGTACTAAACTTGATGCATTTTCTATCTTAACTTGTACATATATTTTACTATATTTTATATTTTATTAAAATTAGGATTCAAAATTATTAAATAGGATTCACAGGAATTCAATATTCTGTTTTCTTGATAGAAAATGTGATATGTATCAAAGTTTTAATATACTTTATCATATATATTATATAATTAAAGATATTTTATAGGTATATTTTAGTGCGGATGATTGATGTGTCAGTATTTAAAGAAAACAATAGGCTTTTGCTGCTAAATGACTTTTTACAAGCCTTATTTGGTATAATCAGACAGCTTGGCATCAAATGTGTCTGTTTAACGTACAAAATCCTGTGCATAGAAGTATGCGAATGCATTAAATGTGGTCCTACTTTTGTATGTTGTGCTGTAAGATACTGATTTCTGAAGAATAGATTTCAAAAACAGTGTTATTTACGAAAATATTGTTTGATGTTTTAAAGGAGCATGCTACAATGTTTTCTGAAGTCATAAATTGTTTGGTACGGGCAATATCATCCCACATTGATTATTGTGTTTAGGTTAATGAAGCAAGTTTCAGGTGGGTTTTTGATGTAGTTGGTGGGACTAGCTTTTGAAAAGGCTCTGGGAAACCATCCTCCTTGGACCTACAGGTTAATTATCAGTATTCTGTTTTGGATTTACAGAATACTAATAGATGTATTAGACAGTATTCTGTATATCTCATACACAATACTAATAAAGCTATTAGCATTCGGTATCGGATTATACAGAATACTAATTGGCTGAGCTGTATGGGGTTTACAGAGTTCTCATGTCATGTGACCCCATTCGCGAGATTTCATTGGGTCTCACCCTAATGAATTAGGGTTTCCCAGAGCCTTTTCAAAAGCTTCAGTTCCGCTAATAAGATTAAAAACCTGCACCCTGCTATATATGTTAACCTAAACACAATAATCAATGTGGAATGCCCATACAAAACCCTCTGATGTCAGAAAATAAATGTATGCATGCTTCCTTAAAAACATCAAACTGTATTTTCTTATATTACACTGCTTTTGAAATATTTTCTTCTAAAATCAGTATCTTTATTAAAAATGAATTTCCTAAGTACTAAACAATATGAGTGGTTACAATCACTCACCTCTGGCTTGTGTTTGTATATCCCAACAACATTAAATTGCCCACTAATATTGTATATATTACATATATTATACCATTTGGGCTTTAAGTCTAAGTTTTAAAGTGCCTATGATACATCTGACGATATTTTCGGTATGGATTCTACATAATATGAGTTTTTCGATGACCTAAAAAATTATAGAGGTTGAGTGACGTGTCTTGAAATTATAATGGTTTCTTAAAATTATTATCATACCAATAATGCTAATGA
This sequence comes from Anthopleura xanthogrammica, assembly GCA_964019055.1. Lineage (NCBI taxonomy): Eukaryota > Metazoa > Cnidaria > Anthozoa > Actiniaria > Actiniidae > Anthopleura > Anthopleura xanthogrammica. The sequence continues at coordinate 15,930,057 of OZ025211.1, read as the reverse complement.
CTGTGATGTCAGGAGAGTCATCATTTAATATACAAAACCTAACTGGTACAGATAAATTAAATTTGGAAAGCATCACTGTTTCATCCATGGCTTTTATAAAAATTATTGCTAATTAGTTTCTGCACAGTGCCAGTGTTTCGAATTACAAGGAACAACAAATAAACATAAATGACTCCCCTGACTCCATGGTCATTAGCATATGACAAGAATAAACCTTTATAACTTCAAGACACATCACTCAAACTATGTAATATTGTGGGGGTCATTGAACAGCTCACCTTATGTAGAATCTATACTGAGAATATTGTCAGATGTGTCATAGGCACTAATTAATTAGACTCTGAACCTTGATAATTTTTATAATTAGTATAAACCTAATGGTCTATCACAAATCCTATATAGTTCCAACTATAGATGCTTTGCACCATCACATGTTGGCAGCCATGACAGGAGGCAGGAACGATTGAATCTGGTCTAATCTGATTTACATGAGAAAGAATTCAGTTTCCCAGAGGGAAAAGACTGTATTGTTGTGCCTCCTGTCATGACTGCCATCAGGTGATGGTGCAAAGCCCCTATAATTATAAACTTACTGAAATATTTTAGGATTTTGTAATACATATTAGAAATGTATAATTGTGCCTTCCCAAAACACTGGGATGTAGAATTTTAAAGTATTTTATGACGAGTACTGAGTTTATTGTAAATATATCAGAGACGGCGGAGCACATTTTAAAGTGGTGGTGGGACTAGAATTTTTTTTTTACTATTTGACTAAAGCTCCTCCAGCCCCCCTTGGCTCCGCTGTCCCTGTTATAGGGTCTTTTCATACAATAATGCTTTACCTTGTCTAGCAGTTCTACACCAAACATAGTACCAGTAACATCGTACAGCGATCCAGGTATTTGGAAGTTTCCCTTGTAACGAATAACTCCTCGAAGTTCTAGCTCTGTATTTTGTTTTTTTATCTTCACAAATACTTCACTACCAATATTGAATGTTTTTGCTGCCGTTAGACGATTCTTGTCTTGATAAAAACGCAATCTTTCTTCTGGTGGAAAGACAGCACCAAGCAAGGCAGCTTCGCTGTCTGTTAGCTGGGCCACATATCGCTTATGGCATACTAGTGTGGTGTCCCACCATGTACATGTAGATATGACTCTTAGAGCCATGTGTTCAGGGTCTTCTGGCTGGTGTGATTCAGGCAAACACTCTAAGATTGTACCTCCAGCAAGTGGGTATGGAGTTCTTGTTGTATCCAAGCGCTCCCCACTCCTGTTCTCCAGTAATAAATACCTGGGTTTCGTGGCCATGTTTTAGTGAGGATTTACAAACAGGAAGTAAAACACCCTCGATTCTGTGCTATTCACCACAGGAAGCCCAGTTGAACTAAACTAACATAAACCACAGGTAACCCAGACTATCCACTTAAAGAGAATGTATGTAGTAAATAGATTTTGCCAGGATTTTGTAGATTTTGCTAAGATTTTGGAAATAAAGCTTCGGATATATAAAATAACTGAAGTGAACTTACCGTCTTTCCTTAAAAATTTTCCGAAATGAGTAGATTTTCGTCCTCCAAGTTCTACATGTCCTTCCATATCTTGTAGTGGGACAGTGAAGTGTGATGGGGGGTGGGGGGAGGGGGGCTAATGACAGCCGAAAGCAGGAGCCCCTAACGGTGTTGAGGGGATGCCGCTTGAAACGTTTTGAAATTGAGACCCTCGGAAATGCGATTTCCCTCAAAATAGGCTAAAAAGTCCCTGAACCTCCGCTAATAGGTGTTAAAAAAATCGTGACCCTCCCCACAAACACAGCAGCCTTACCTCATCATTGAACACGGTACCCAGCCAATCAGCGAGAGCATTATATCTGAAATATTTTTTCCAGCCCAGCCAGTGCACGCGTATATATACCTATCTAAACAAAGTTTATCGCAGCCATTTTCGATAGGAATAGGAGGGGGGGGGGGGGGGGGGGATCCAGGGTAAAAGTATCGGGTATGTATGCTCGTCATATCTCATCGGGATAAAGATCAGCGATTTGGTATCTTACTGAAGGAGTTAAAATTGAAATTTAGAATTTCATAACTTTCAACTCACTGAAAAGGCTGCATAAATAATAATAATAATAATAATAATAATAATAATAATAATAATAGTAATGATGATGATGATGATGTTTTTTTGCATTTACAATTGTAAATCTCACTACGAATAGGTAATTTACAACTGACTACTTGAATTGAAGATAATACACACAAATACGCACTCACAATACAAAACAAACAAGAAAAAAAAAATAATAATAATAATTAGTTAAAAATTAAGAATTAAAATTTCATCAAATCAGGATTATCATTTCTATAAAAGTGGAACATTCATTAGAGAAAACACCAAGAGAACTTATAGACAGGTTTACAAATTTAACGCATTTGAAATCGCTACTTAAGCTTTTGACAGTGTTTTCGTATTTTTCTTTTTTGCGTTTAGCGTTATTTTTGAGATAATAATAATAATAATAATAATAATAATAAAAATAATAATAATAATGATGATAACAATAATGATAATGATAATGGTATTTTATTACAAAATATTCGCACCGTGAACAGTGAATTGTGGATAAAATAAAGCATATCTAAATAATGTACATATTATATATTAAAGACTAACTATGTGATATAGTATTCATATTGCATAATAAGAATGGTAAATAAATATATAAACTAATAGTATATGAATCAAAATATATATATAAAGTACTATAGTGCATTAAGAATTAACTAAAACTGATGAGATGCGCTACACATTGATGGTAGAAAACTAGACTTAAATCGCTCTGTTCGGCATTTAAACAGCGACCGCTCAAGGGCGGATCCAGGAATGTTTTAAAGGGGGGGTCCAACCAGCTGATTTGAAATAATGACGTAGAAATGACGTCACGTTTACAGAGCTAATCAACCGCCGTACGCTGGAGGAACAAGGGGGGTTGGAGGGCATGCTATCTTGAAAAATTTTGAAATTCAGACTCTCGAAAATGCGATTTCCAGCGGTTTGAGAGGCATTAGACTTCCTTCAAAAGTCGAATATTCCATTTGGTTCAAAAGAAGTGAAATCTTAAAATGGAATTTATAAGCTCGCTCGATATTTTTTTGCCGTATTTGACGTTGCACGATATCTTTTTTAAGGATCAAGACCTTGCTCGATATCTTTTTGAGATTTAACCCACACCCCCATCAAATATCTAATTGTCCGTCCCTAACCTCAGGTATGACAGGGGGGTCACGACCCCCCGACCCTCCCCCTGGATCCGCCCTTGCCGCTTATTAGAGTTATGCAGTGATCGGCCGTGCACGCTAACCCTTGTGGGAGGGACGAGATGGTGTAATCGTGAGCTGGGCAGGCAGATCTTACTGAATGTCTTCTTGCAGATATTACCACGCCTCTCGTCAAGCCTGCATGGGGCATCCCAACAATTCCAGTGCTTCAGAGTATGAGCATTCCGGGAATATGATTCTAAATGCACGCCTCTGCACCGACTCGAGTCTCTCTGACAGATATACTGGCAGGGACGTACCCCTCACTGGGCAGCAGTACTCAAGCACGGATCGAACCAAGGCAACATAAAGAGTTAATTGATGAGAAGCGGAAACGCCGGCACGCTTGAGAACACGAAGTATGTGCAGGCGTTTAGAGCCCTTGCTCAGCATGTCATCCACTTGGATGTTCTACTTCAAATTGCTTTGAAAGGTAAGTCCCAGCACCTTATGGGACTGAACTTTCTCCAATTCCACCCGATCTATGGTTAGGGTGGGAGGGCACACATCCTGGCGAGAGAAAGAGATAACAAGCTCTTTACATTTCTTTGGATTTCACTTCATGTCATTGGTAGATGACTAGTATAGTATAGTTAACCTGGTTGAGAGCTGACTGGATGTTAGAGTTTTCATTCACAGGTAGAACTTGTTTCAGGTTATTTGCTGTGCAATTTATAAGACGTTTGCTTCCGAGTTGGCGTTCTTTTACTTTGCATGCTACATCGTGCTGACGAGTCCCAAATAGGAACAAACAGCTCTCTCTGGCTCTATCATGTTGGTTTTGTGATAGTATATAGTATAGTTACTATTATTATCTTTCTCTTAGATATCATGAGATAAAGTATGAAAAGCACCATTTCTTTCTTTTAGTCACCCCAACCTTGGCATCATTGCAAACAACACCTAACCATAATCACACACTGTCTTCATCGAACACTTTTTATCAAGGTAAGCTCTCAGTAGCATGTCACGAGCCCCATCACAAAAAAAATCTATATGCGCTGCGTATCAAGAATTTAGCCTACGTTTTACCTCGCACTATAGCAACAAGGATATCAACACTAGTATTTATCGGAACAAAACAAATGAGTTATGGAAATATAGCTGCAATAACACACAATACTATTGGTATTAATTTATTCAATCCCTCATTATTTTTAAATGTATATTGTTAATTTTGTAAGGAAAAAAAAGAAGATTCATTTCCATCCATATTTCTGATTTTTTTTTCGTTATGGCACAGGAAACACCTTTGCAATTATCAATCTGTCGATAACGTGCGTTTCAGTCATAATCAATGTCGTCCTCATAACGTATAATATTTACACCAAATGTAAAAGAAACTCTTTTAAAGGTAAGTATGCATTATTGTTTATCTGTGTTTGTTTTCATTTACTTGTGCTTTTTAACGCTGTTTTCCTCTTTTACATCAATGAAAAAATGTGATTCTACAATTGCTTCTGTATTGATGTGGCGGTATGTTTTATTTGCAGATGACAGGAAAGAGATTACAAGGTGATGTATTTAGACTCTCGATAGGAGTAAAAACAAAAAGCACTTGGCTATTTGGCTTTGCTAAAGTAATAAACGATAATGCCAACTGGAACAGCCTAAACCTAAACGATATTCACTTAGAAATACTCAGTGTTCTAGAATAATTAGAGAAGGTAATTTTCTTCGAAATTAAAAATAAATGTTTTCTCCAACAGATTTTCCCGTCCAGTTGTGGCTAGAACACCAAATGAGGTATGATGATGATATTTGCCTTGATGTTTTTACTTTTAATCGAAGAATAAATATATCTATCGTTCCGTCCTTGTTTACTCCTTTCCTTCTATCCTTCCTTACTTCCCTCTTTTCCTTTAATTCTTCCTTCTTCCTCCCTCCTTCCTCCAATTCTTTAGCTTCATATTTTTATTATTTTGCAAATCATGTTTTACATAAATATCAGGGACCAATTGCTCTAACAGCAGTTGAGAATTCTACTACGAATGATGTTTTAGCCGAAAATGCATCAAAGATATCGCCAAACGAAGACTACGAAAGAATATCAGAAAAATCTGAGCCATCCTCGGCTTCCGGGAATTCAGCACAAGGGACAAGTGAATGTGATGTTCAACTTTCACAGACTCATCATGATTATCAAGAGCTTTTAAATACTGATGCTTTATTGTCGAGCATACAAAGCTACCAAGCACTAAACAGGACTCTAGGGGACAGTGTTAGACGAGTAGAACCTCCCTTGCCTCTCCGAAAATACGAAGAATTAAACTTTGTAAATAACCCACAAAGTTCTGACTATCAGAAACTACATCTGTTTGCAAATATTGGAGACAAAAAGTAAAAAATCTCAAACAAAATGTCATTGGATTGTCATGTTTTAGTTTCGGTGGTATTCATTCGTGACCATGGGGTGTAGTGTACTGTTTTCGCTTTTGATCAACATCAACAACGACTAAATTTCTATTTATAATCTCCTCCAAACACTTAACTGAGATGAATGTACTAATCATGTAAATATGTATTTACGTTAGCTACTGAATAAAATATATTGAAATCAGTAAATGAAAGGACCTATCCTGTGCTGGAAAAGAAATCGTGTGCAAGTACGCTATCATGATCCAAATATTATTCAGGATTGGTATGATAGACAGATATGTTCCTTTTGAAATAAGTCCTTACTGAATTTGTTTCATTGCCCAATTAGTCAGATGTAACTTCTAAGCTGATGGGATAGGAGAATATTTAATAGATAAACAGCAAAGGGCAGACGAGGGCAGACGTGGACCAAAATGGGAGACAAAATGAGGACTGCAAAAAATATTTACTTTAAACATAATATACTTTTCGTAACATCGGGGAAATCCCCCAAAAAGTTTCATATTGAGATGGCTCAGTTTTCGTATATCACAGAAAGCGAAAAGAATACAGTTTCGCTTTTTTCCTGTGCTTTCTAACATTTAATTATCATGCCGTTACAAATCTGTATCTCTGCAAGACGGGCTATATTACAGTATTGAAGATGAAGTTCTCAAATCAACACCAACTTTTCTATTATCTGATCCTCATGTCGGCAATTGGAAATTGTGTCCAAGGTTTTGTGATTTCTGTTTATTATAATTTCACTATTTGTTTTTCTTTTGTACATTGTGATTTTCTTGGCAGTTGCTACTAAGAGTGATATATTTTTCATCATTAAAAAAGGTAAAGCCCGATTAATCCAAGTTCCACCGAATCCTTTGTACACACCCAGTGGAGGAACTGCCAGGTTTATTTGGGATTACACCGTAGATAACAGGACGGAAGAGTTTCAGCTATTCTCGCCTACATGGAAATATTATGCTAATGGAACAGCTGTTATCATTGGATATGAACATTTCTTACGAGACTGGGGGTGGATTATAAGTTTAGGGACGTGCCCTTCAAGACTGTTAAACCCTACCACTCGAGTCAGTAAAGAGTCCACTGCTACTCTTGTCATTGCTAATGTCACTACTAATGACAGTGGGTTCTACGAGATGGTTTTACTTTTGAAGACTACGCGCAAAATAACAAGTAAAATTCAACTTCTTGTTACCAGTAAGTCTTTTAGGATCGTTACTTTGAAACGTGAAAAGTAGAAAGCGTTAACAAACATGTAGAAAGCATGTTCTGAGGGTCATTTGGAATATTGTTAGTGTTACTGCCGGTGTGAATGAAAGACCTTTCAGGGTCGTTTATTCACTAACTAAAAAAAAAACAATTATATATCAGTTACAATTGTTTTTGGCTCGTAAATTAAAAACGTTTTTAGAACCTCGTCCAGCCTGACTTGGGAAAATAGTCGCGGTTTTTTCATGCGGGTTTTTACTGTAGCTTTGTTGATATTTATGGTATACGAAGTTACGAATTAGCTTATATCCCACCAATCAGACAACGTGGACTTTACTCCTTGCTTCCATGGTCGCCATATGAAGGAAAGTTGATAGAAGCAAACCAATACGAGTAGAGATTAACTAAACTACTGACCTATCGAAGCAGGTGACCACATATAGCGCAGAAAATGGCAACATACTATGACTGTATTTTTTTTAACACCAGCGCAGCCAAAATTCACCAATCAACTGAAAGCAAACAATTTAGTACTAGAGGGTAGAGATCTGCGTATCAGTTGTTCTACAAGTGGAACTCCCACACCAAACATTACTTGGGTGTTACTGAAAGACAAAGCTAAGGACATCAAAAGTCAAGGAGTAGGTTACGCTGACCTTATCATACAGAACATCACCAGGTATCAAAATGGGACGTATCAGTGTCAGGCAACCAACAACCCAAATGAGTATCCCGTGGAAATGAAAACACAAGTCACTATATGGTGTAACGTATAAAAGCAATATAATCAACTAATAATATTCGAAAATACTTTTACTCGAGCTTTTAATCATTACGCACGAACATAATAAATGATTGAAATGTAAGCTAAGTATGTTATATCATTTGTGCAAACCTAATTTTCATGACCAGCTTGCTATTTCCATGCAACTGCTTTTACCTAAACTATGGCGAAAGATTCCGGGATAATATCAGGAATAGTTGTTTTCTTATTAATTGTTATTTATGAGTTATTTTATTTTATTATTTTATTATTTTCCCCCAAAATGCGTACATCAGCGAGATTTTGATTCTTTAATTTGCGTCACTGCGCCATTCAAATATTCTTTTTACTTTATTATTTCCCTCTCTCCCAGACAAACCTCATATAACGTTTATAAACTGGACTGTCGACGAGAAAATCATCGTACTTTGTGTAGCAAGTGGACAGCCACACCCCTTAATCAAGTGGTATTATCCCAGCGGGATTCAAGTTGAATCTGGGGTCACAGATATAACTGGTGGCAGCAGAATGGTTCTCGAAATACCAGATAGCAACGTTGGCTTATATGGAGTGTACAAATGTAACGCAACAAATGCAGTGGGCTGGCAAGTGGGTTACATCAACATTACCCAAATAAGTAAGGGTAATATTGATTCATTTGTATCAGTGGCTAAGATAAAGATATGTCCATCTTGTTTACTATAAAAATGGATTTCTTTATGCTTGTATTTTTGTTATACTTTCTTTTAACCTTTATGATTAATATTTTGTTTTTGAAGCTAAACCTGTTCTATTAACTGACAAAGTTTCACTTGTTTTTTCCCCCAGAACGTCCAACAACAATAACAGTTTTAGAAAAAGATGTCCATCAACTAGAAAAATAAATGGATTTCCTTATGTTTTTGTACTTTTATTATTTCTTTTAAAATGTATTATTACTATTTCGTTTTTGAATGCTAAACCTATTGTATTATTAAGTGATAAAATACCCTTATCTTTGCGATATGAAACTGAATCTATCACTTGTTATTTCAGAACATCCAACAACGATAACAGTGACAGAAAAAGATGTTACGGTAACCTCGGAACGTGATGTAAAAACAAAAGGTAGCAATGGGCTGGAGTGATTGTACTTTGCTCGTGAAAAAGTAGTAAGCTAATCTTAATAAGGACACTGGCTAAATAGAAAATAAAGTTGGATTTGATGAATGTATGTTAACCATCATCATTTTTCTTGGCAGAACTGCTTTTAACGGGCTTCAGTTGAGGAAAGGGCGGAAGGGAAGTTAAAACAGAGATGAATGGAAAGATTATTATTTACTCCTTTACCACCTTATTTCACCTTCTTTGGAGAACCTATTATTATCTTTCTCTTAGATATCATGAGATAAAGTATGAAAAGCACCATTTCTTTCTTTTAGTCACCCCAACCTTGGCATCATTGCAAACAACATCTAACCATAATCACGCACTGTCTTCATCGAACACTTTTTATCAAGGTAAGCTCTTAGCATGTCACGAGCCCCATCACAAAAACAATCTATATGCGCTGCGTATCAAGAATTTAGCCTACGTTTTGCCTCGCACTTATAGCAACAAAGATATCAACACTAGTATTTATCGGAACAAAACAAATAAGTTATGGAAATATAGCTGCAATAACACACAATACTATTGGTATTAATTTATTCAATCCCTTATTATTTTTAAATGTATATTGTTAATTTTGTAAGAAAAAAAATGAAGATTCATTTCCATCCATATTTCTGATTTTTTTTCGTTATGGCACAGGAAAAACCTTTGCAATTATCAATCTGTCGATAACGTGCGTTTCACTCATAATCAATGTCGTCCTCATAACGTATAATATTTACACCAAATGTAAAAGAAGCTCTGTTAAAGGTAAGTATGCATTATTGTTTATCTGTGTTTGTTTTCATTTACTTGTGCTTTTTAACGCTGTTTTCCTCTTTTACATCAATGAAAAAATGTGATTCTACAATTGCTTCTGTATTGATGTGGCGGTATGTTTTATTTGCAGATGACAGGAAAGAGATTACAAGGTGATGTATTTAGACTCTCGATAGGAGTAAAAACAAAAAGCACTTGGCTATTTGGCTTTGCTAAAGTAATAAACGATAATGCCAACTGGAACAGCCTAAACCTAAACGATATTCACTTAGAAATACTCAGTGTTCTAGAATAATTAGAGAAAGTAATTTTCTTCGAAATTAAAAATAAATGTTTTCTCCAACAGATTTTCCCGTCCAGTTGTGGCTAGAACACCAAATGAGGTATGATGATGATATTTGCCTTGATGTTTTTACTTTTAATCGAAGAATAAATATATCTATCGTTCCGTCCTTGTTTACTCCTTTCCTTCTATCCTTCCTTACTTCCCTCTTTTCCTTTAATTCTTCCTTCTTCCTCCCTCCTTCCTCCAATTCTTTAGCTTCATATTTTTATTATTTTGCAAATCATGTTTTACATAAATATCGGGGACCAATTGCTCTAACAGCAGTTGAGAATTCTACTACGAATGATGTTTTAACCGAAAATGCATCAAAGATATCGCCAAACGAAGAATACGAAAGAATATCAGAAAAATCTGAGCCATTCTCGGCTTCCGGGAATTCAGCACAAGGGACAAGTGAATGCAACGTTCAACTTTCACAGACTCATCATGATTATCAAGAGCTTTTAAATACTGATGCTTTATTGTCGAGCATACAAGGATATCAGGCTCTTAACAGGACTCTAGGGGACAGTGTTAGACGAGTAGAACCTCCCTTGCCTCTCCGAAAATACGAAGAATTAAACTTTGTAAATAACCCACAAAGTTCTGACTATCAGAAACTACATCTGTTTGCAAATATTGGAGACAAAAAGTAAAAAAACCTCAAACAAAATGTCATTGGTTTGTCATGTTTTAGTTTCGGTGGTATTCATTCGTGACCATGGGCTGCAATACTGTTTTCGCTTTTGATTTCTATTTATAATCTCCTCCAAACACTTAACTGAGATGAATGTACTAATCATGTAAATATGTATTTACGTTAGCTACTATATTGAATATATTGAAATATATTGAAATCAGTAAATGAAAGGACCTATCCTGTGCTGGAAAAGAAATCGTGTGCAAGTACGCTATCATGATCCAAATATTATTCAGGATTGGTATGATAGACAGATATGTTCCTTTTGAAATAAGTCCTTACTGAATTTGTTTCATCGCCCAATTAGTCAGATGGAACTTCTAAGCTGATGGGATAGGAGAATAATTAATAGATAAACAGCAAAGGGCAGACGAGGGCAGACGTGGACCAAAATGGGAGACAAAATGAGGACTGCAAAAAATATTTACTTTAAACATAATATACTTTTCGTAACATCGGGGAAATCCCCCAAAAAGTTTCATATTGAGATGGCTCAGTTTTCGTATATCACAGAAAGCGAAAAGAATACAGTTTCGCTTTTTTCCTGTGCTTTCTAACATTTAATTATCATGCCGTTACAAATCTGTCTCACTGCAAGACGGGCTCTATTACAGTATTGAAGATGAAGTTCTCAAAGCAACACCAACTTCTCTATTATCTGATCCTCGTGTCGGCAATTGGAAATTGTGTCCAAGGTTTTGTGATTTCTGTTTATTATAATTTCACTATTTGTTTTTCTTTTGTACATTGTGATTTTCTTGGCAGTTGCTACAAAGAGTGATATATTTTTCATCATTAATAAAGGTAAAGCCCGATTCATCCAAGTTCCACCGAATCCTTTGTACATACCCAGTGGAGGAACTGCCAGGTTTATTTGGGATTACACTGTAGATAACAGGAAGGAAGAGTTTCAGCTATTCTCGCCTACATGGAAATATTATGCTAATGGTACAGCTGTTATCATTGGATATGAAAATTCCTTACGAGACTGGGGATGGATTATAACTTACGGGACATGCCCTTCCAGACTTTTAAATCCTACTGTTCGAGTAAATAAAGAATCCACTGCTACTCTGGTCATCTCTAATGTCACTACTAATGACAGTGGGTTCTACGAGATGGTTTTACTTTTGAAGACTACGCGCAAAATAACAAGTAAAATTCAACTTCTTGTTACCAGTAAGTCTTTTAGGATCGTTACTTTGAAACGTGAAAAGTAGAAAGCGTTAACAAACATGTAGAAAGCATGTTCTGAGGGTCATTTGGAATATTGTTAGTGTTACTGCCGGTGTGAATGAAAGACCTTTCAGGGTCGTTTATTCACTAACTAAAAAAAAAACAATTATATATCAGTTACAATTGTTTTTGGCTCGTAAATTAAAAACGTTTTTAGAACCTCGTCCAGCCTGACTTGGGAAAATAGTCGCGGTTTTTTCATGCGGGTTTTTACTGTAGCTTTGTTGATATTTATGGTATACGAAGTTACGAATTAGCTTATATCCCACCAATCAGACAACGTGGACTTTACTCCTTGCTTCCATGGTCGCCATATGAAGGAAAGTTGATAGAAGCAAACCAATACGAGTAGAGATTAACTAAACTACTGACCTATCGAAGCAGGTGACCACATATAGCGCAGAAAATGGCAACATACTAAGACTGTATTTTTTTTAACACCAGCACAGCCAAAATTCACCAATCAACTGAAAGCAAACAATTTAGTACTAGAGGGTAGAGATCTGCGTATCAGTTGTTCTGCAAGTGGAACTCCCACACCAAACATTACTTGGGTGTTACTGAAAGACAAAGCTAAGGAGATCAAAAGTCAAGGAGTAGGTTACGCTGACCTTATCATACAGAACATCACAAGACATCAAAATGGGACGTATCAGTGTCAGACAACCAACAACCCAAATGAGTATCCCGTGGAAATGAAAACACAAGTCACTATATGGTGTAACGTATAAAAGCAATATAATCAACTAATAATATTCGAAAATACTTTTAATCGAGCTTTTAATCATTACGCACGAACATAATAAATGATTGAAATGTAAGCTAAGTATGTTATAGCATTTGTGCAAACCTAATTTTCATGACCAGCTTGCTATTTCCATGCAACTGCTTTTACCTAAACTATGGCGAAAGATTCCGGGATAATATCAGGAATAGTTGTTTTCTTATTAATTGTTATTTATGAGTTATTTTATTTTATTATTTTATTATTTTCCCCCAAAATGCGTACATCAGCGAGATTTTGATTCTTTAATTTGCGTCACTGCGCCATTCAAATATTCTTTTTACTTTATAATTTCCCTCTCTCCCAGACAAACCTCATATAACGTTTATAAACTGGACTGTCGACGAGAAAATCATCGTACTTTGTGTAGCAAGTGGACAGCCACACCCCTTAATCAAGTGGTATTATCCCAGCGGGATTCAAGTTGTATCTGGGGTCACAGATATAACTGGTGGCAGCAGAATGGTTCTCGAAATACCAGATAGCAACGTTGGCTTATATGGAGTGTACAAATGTAACGCAACAAATGCAGTGGGCTGGCAAGTGGGTTACATCAACATTACCCAAATAAGTAAGGGTAATATTGATTCATTTGTATCAGTAGCTAAGATAAAGATATGTCCATCTTGTTTACTATAAAAATGGATTTCTTTATGCTTGTATTTTTGTTATACTTTCTTTTAACCTTTATGATTAATATTTTGTTTTTGAAGCTAAACCTGTTCTATTAACTGACAAAGTTTCACTTGTTTTTTTCCCCAGAACGTCCAACAACAATAACAGTGTTAGAAAAAGATTTTACCATAACCTCGAAACGTGATGTGAAAACAAAAAGCAGTAGTAAGCTAATCTTAATACTGACACTGATAAAATAGAATATAAAGTTGGATTTGATGAACGAACATCTGTTAAACATCATTTTAATATGTAAGACGAAGCAAGTTTATAAAATTTAGCAGATTTTAATTTTACAGCACGGCGATAGCAGTATCTTCCCCACAATCTTCGTGCTATCTAGCATGTTTACGGGTTCTCGAGGAAAGGGTGGAAGGGGATTAGAAACGAGGGGAAGGAGAAGATTCTTCTTTTTAAAGAATTTACCACCTCGTTTTACCTTTTTTGCCGAGAGAACCTGTTAACAGCTATTATCTTTCTATCGTGGAATAAAGCATGAAAAAGCGACAATTATTTCGTTTTCTTTCTTTTTTTTAGTCACCCCAACCTTGGCAACATTGCAAACAATACCTAACCATGAATGCACACTGCCTTCGTCGAACACTTTTTATCAAGGTAAACCTAGCTTATCACAAACCCCATAAAAAAAATTGCCTAATTTAGAACTGATTTGAGTGTTGGAAATATATCCCCAATAATACACAATATCAATGTTATTGGAGTTTTTCAGTTTTTCAACTTATGTTGTTAGTTTAAGAAAAGTTGATTATTTACATATTTTGTTCTCGTTATTGTACAGGAAAAACTTTTGCACTTATCAATCTGTCGATAACGTGCGTTTTATTCATAATCAATGTCGTCCTTATAGCATATATTTATTTCGTCAAATGCGCAAGAAACTCTTTTAAAGGTAAATATATGCTTTTGTTTTTCTTGAATGTGTATTTGTTGTTGTTTTTACTTGCCCTTTGTATCACTTTTAAGGTTACTGGAGACCTTCAGGGGTATGCTTCGTTTAAAACTCTCTCTACGCAAAACTTTGAACAAAACCCTACGAAACTATATATCGTTTGAAAGGTCATATGATACAGATTACGAAATGTATAGTTTTTGAACGCAATTTTTCAATCTAAAACGATGCCGGGGCCTTAAACGCGAATCGGGTACGTTCCGTAGATGTGAATTAATAGACATGGCTTTAGCGCGAATTGATTAAAACAATTCACTGTGTGAATTAGTGAAAGATAAACTACAAAAGGGTGTGAAAAAAAATTGTTCAAAAAGAAAGATTAATGTAGAAACTTTTAATTAGTCTCCAGTAACCTTAATCTTGATACATCAATGTTGCTTTTATTGCTGGATAACGTGGTTGTATGTTTTAGTTGCAGATAAGACAGAAGAGAGTACAAGGTGATGTATTTATGTGACTTTAAACAGGAGTAAAAACATTTCAGCTTTACTCAAATAATAAAAGATAATGCCAACTGGAACAGTCTAAGCCTAAACCATATCCACTTAGTAATACTGTTCTAGAACAATTAGAAGAAATGTCAGTAATATTTAAGAATCAACTGTCCATTATATTTGTCTTTTTTTTTCTCCAACAGATTTTCCCGTCCAGTTGTGGCTAGAACAGCAAATGAGGTATGATGATGATATTTGCATTGATATTTTTGCTTTTAATCGAAGAGTTGCCATATATTTATTTATTGTTTATATATATATATATATATTTCCTGATCTATTGTTCCGTCCTTGTTGTCTCTTTTCCTTCTAGCCTTCTTCTCTCCCATCCTTATTTCCTTCCTTCCTCCCTTCTTTTTCCTTCCTTTCTTCCTTACCTCCCCTTCCTTAGCTTCACACAGTTTTCTTATTTGGAAATCATATTTGATATAAATTTCAGGACGCATGCCCAGTTGCTCTAACAGCAGTGGAGAATTCTACTGCAGACGATGTTTTAACCGAAAATACATCAAATATATCGCCAAACGAAGACTACGAAAGAATATCAGAAAAATCGGAGTCATCCTTCGATACTGGAAATGCAGCACAAGGGACAAGTGAATGTGAAGTTCAACTTTCACAGACTCATCATGATTATCAAGAGCTTTTAAATACTGATGCTTTATTGTCGAGCATACAAGGATACCAGGCTCTTAACAGGACTCTAGGAGACAGTGTTAGACAAGTAGAACCTCCCTTGCCTCTCCGAAAATACGAAGAATTAAAGTTTGTAAATAACCCACAAAGTTCTGACTATCAGAAACTACATCTGTTTGCAAATATTGGAGACAAAAAGTAAAAAATCTCAAACAAATGTCATTGGTTTGTCATGTTTTAGTTTCGGTGGTATTCATTCATGACCATGGGCTGCAATACTGTTTTCGCTTTTGATCAACAGCAACATCGACTAAATTTCTATTTATAATTTCCCTCGATAACTTTAGATGAATGTACTAATCATGTGAATATGTATTTGCTTATGCTACTGAATAAAATATATTGAAATCAGTAAACGAAAGGACCTTATCCTGTTGCAGTACGTTATCATGATCCAAATTGTATAAAGAATTGGTATGAAAGACAGAATCTGCCTCGTATACCAATCCCGCTGAATAATGATGTTCCTAAATCAAGTGTATTATATAGATATCGATGAAATACCAGGATTTATCCTGTGTCTAAAACTTCGTACATTCTACACTGTGAAGATATGGTATCCTGCACGTGTGAAGATATCACCGTTGTCATGCCTACTTTGCTATCAACCAATCAAACATTGAGGTCTTCGAGCGCCGTTTCTCAGATCAGAATGGCAGCTCCCACATCGTCGACAAACGAGAAATTTGATGATATTTTTGAACTTTTTTCCTGCCTTTATGTTAAGTTTTTATCATCAAAAATAGTAGAAAAAGAGAGGAAGCAAAGTGAAGAAGGTTTATCACACTCACTGATAGTGTAGGTGATGAGTTAAGCTTACTTGAATGAGAAAATAACAGAAGAAAATACCAAAACGAAAGACCTATTACGACCTAAAATTCTTCAAGAAATGACTAGAAATTAGTATAGGAAATCGCACGACCTCGAGTACAATTTGGAAATTAATAGGTACGAGTAATGTTTTGAAAGTTCTTGTAATTGCACGAGCCTTTAGGCGAGTGCAATTAAAGAACTTTCAAAACATTACGAGTGCCTATTAATTCCAAATTGTACTCGAGGTCGTGCGATTTTTTATTTATAGTTCACTCAACAACATTTTATAAAAAATGCGAAGCGAAGGCATTTATCCATCTTCATTGCTTTTGCTATAACCGACCCTTCTCCAAGAAAGCTAAGTCAAAAACAGCATAGAAAGTGTTAACGTTGCTGTAAAACCTTTTTAAATTAGTATTTTATGTATGGTTTAAACTACAAAATACTAGAAAATAATTTTACATCTCAAGTAAAAAGCCATTTTAATGCATGTTTACATGTTTACAACTATTGAATGACAGTACTGACAGCTAAACAGCGAATCAAGAAGCGACTTTTCTTTGAAAACGTACTGTGTGAAAACTAAGCGAAAGTTGAGAGTTTACAGTTTGCTAAAATAAGTTATTTTCCTCTTAGCATTTGCAAATAACTGCAAAAAAAACACAATTTCAAAAATACTTTCTTTGAAAACAAGTTAGCTGGACAACATCAAAAGGGATAAAAGCGACAAATATGTCGTTCAAGTTAAAAGTTTTGAAGTACAGCTTGCCGTGAACGAGTCGCCAGTGATCAGACCATGTGCTTTGGATATTATTCCCTCCTGTAGCTTGAAGAATTTCGCTGCTATTTTCTTTGAATGGTGAATTATCTGAAGATTTTATTATTTCAAGACTGGATTGACAACTTAGGATCAATTAACTCGTGATAAATAGCTGAATTCGTCTCTCTACAACTAGAACTCGACAGTTTGCCGGTAAGATTTGATCTTAACTATTTTAAAACAAAAAACGAGCCTCTACTCGCTGTGTTTTTTCGCTAAACGGAAAGAAATTTGCTTTAAAACTATTGTTAGCTGTTTTCTACATATTGTACAATTGTAGATGTGGTGTTGAATTTATTTTTCGAGAAAACCACAGAAGACAAACAGGTAATAAAACGAGAACATTCAAAGCTCCAACTCAAATTGTTTGGCGAAAATTAAAACTAGAAAGAAAAAACGACTTTGTCTAGTTATCATAATTTGAGGCTTTTCTATGTGTGTATTGAACAGTTTTCTGAAGTTTTTCCATTTTAATCTATAAAACACTGATTTTTTGGGAATTTCACTGGGGAAATTTGCCGCTTTTGGCCGTGTTTCCATAGCGACTTAATTGGTACTCCTATACGGAGTAACAATTAACGCTCTAATTGTACTCCTCTAGACCAATCAGAATCGAGTAATTTTGTCGAGTGTACTATAAATTCAGTAAGAGCGTAAAGAAGACAGAGAAATAGAAATATTACACCAAGAGAACTTAACCTTTATCTAAGCGAATTCATAGTGGCTGCAAGAACAAAGACAGGGAAAGACTACAATCGGTACTGAGTTTGAATCGCTACACAAGAAACGGCGATAAGTAAGCTGATATTATGGAAAGTGATATCACAGTGAGCCAAGAATCCACCTGAGTTTGTTTACGTATGTTCAGATTTATTAACTGTGTTTCTTGTTTTTATTGAGCGAGGTTAATTCATTAATTATGAACACTTTCATATTTATTATTTTTCTATTCATCACTGACAAGATGTTGGCAATGTTTGAATAATAATAAGAAGTTGAAGTTTATTTATATATCTTGGATATTCCATCGCTATCTATATCTATATCGCTGCGCTCACTCGTGAATCATCAACATTAGAAGATAAAATTTGTATCTCCGCGCGCCCATGTAATATCCTCTATTTATCCCATATAAAATGGAATAAATTTTCTATATTTTTAATACTTTTTTTTTCGGTATTCTCTCAGTTCTCATCAATTGTAGCTGGGTTTGTTTTTTTGTTTGTTTGTTTTCTGCGATAAAGTTTTTCAATTTATTTTCTCTTAGTGTTGTTGATTCACTCCCGGTATGTGCTAAAACCATTAAAGTGCGACTCTTACTTCAGCTACGACCATACCACCGAGAAGAAACCGGTTCTCGTCCGATCACCGAAGTAAAACTCAATGGGAGACCACCTGGGAATAGCTGGTGTTGTAAACTTTATTTTGATTGTACTGCATTCTATCTGTTTTCATTTTCATTTTTAATACTTTTTTTTCTTCCGGTATTCTCTTAGCTCTCATCAATTTGATGAGGGGGCGGGAGGCGGTGAGTTAAATCCCAAAAAAATATCGAGCAAGGTCTCGATCCTTTAAAAAAATATCGTGCAACGTCAGATACGGCAAAAAAATATCAAGGGAGCTTATAAATTGGATTTCGATTAGTTTGGTAAACGTGACGTCATTTCTAAGTCATTATCTCAGATAAGATAATAATAAGATTGTTGAACCCCCCCTCCCCCCTCCCCCCTTCAAAAATTCCTGGATCCGCCTTTGTCTCCAAGACATGATTGGATCCTCCAGGATATGATTGGATCTTCCAGGATATGATTGGATACTCCAGGATATGATTGGATCCTCCAGGATATGATTGGATCCTCCAGGATATGATCGGATCCTCCAGAATATGATTGGATCCTCCAGGATATGATTGGATCCTCCAGGATATGATCGGATCCTCCAGAATATGATTGGATCCTCCAGGATATGATTGGATCCTCCAGAATATGATTGGATCCCCCAGGATATGATTGGATCCTCCAGAATATGATTGGATCCTCCAGGATATGATTGGATACTCAGTCACCCCAGGGAGACCCTCTTTCAACCTGACCCGGCATATTAATATAATCAATAGAAGCCAAAGTTTCACGCTATTTTGATAGTAATTACACAGAACCCTGAAGGTCACCTGAGTGGGATGTAAATCAAAACCACACACTCTGGGTCTCTTGCAATTTGTTTTGTCTTTACTGCTGATATTAGTTTCTACATACGCATGCGCGTGTTTGGTGTGCTATTTCATATCTCACATGATAACAAAAAAAATGCCTCCTGGTAATAAAGTATTTTGAGGGATAAGATAATAAAAACTTGTCAGTTCTGATTTCTATCCCTAGCTGATCTGTGCATACATCGAGAATGGTTTTTGAAAACACGTCCCACATGGAAAGAAGTAACCATAGCGGCAAAACCATCAACGACACAAGCGACATTCCGGGTGTGCTGGTCATAGCAACGGGTTAATCATCTACGGTCTAGGGGCCGACTAACCTCTCCCTTAGGCTTAGGCCGAGCTTCCTGATCAGTCAGTAATGTCCTCCCGGGATAGCGGTGTTGGGGTCGAAATCTCCAGCGTAGCCGTAAGTCCATACGATGCTACAGCACTCGATGTCTGGAAGTATGGTCCTGGTTAATCAATCAATAAAAACAAATCAATCTCCAAAACCTGAGCCTTCCAATTTGGAAAAGACAAGACGAATCCTAAATGCGCGTTTCGCTTCTAATATAATAGTTTTTTTCTGACCTTGTCAAAATTTCTTGGGCGCATGAAATTTTGTAACTAAGCAGATTGGTAGTGATTGTTCGACACTACACTACTTTCCAAAAACGTAGTCTACAAAATTAAAAAGGGCATGAAAAGTCGCTAGATGATTTTCCAAATAACAATGACCGTTGAACCGGAAACTGTTTATGAAACGAGTGGGCTCGCAATGAGCCCGCAATGTACAAGTTCAGACAAACTTACGGTTCACGACCAAACTAAATTCATTAGAACAACAGAACAAAAGAAGAACTTCTCGCGTTGAAAGAAGACAGGGCTTACATTGACTGAATAGACCAGTTTCGCATTTGCACAGGCTTAGCCTCGTTTATAAGTCATCTATTCAAATACACCATTAAAAGTCCGTGGGATTGGTATTATTCAACTTGCACATTCTTTACATTACAGTTGGCTGTTGCTAATGATTTGTAAAAGTCAACTGTAATGTAAAGAATGTGTAATTTGAACAATACCAATGTTTTGAAATCCCACGGACTTTTAATGATGTCGTTGAATACTATTTTCACCACCTGTACCAGTGCATAATGATATGCACGGGTCGTAAATGGTTCTTACGAGTGGTACGAGTTTTTAGGGCCCCTGTGAGCATACCAAAATACTAAGTCCATAATTTATTCAGGCTATACCACAGGGTTCCCACATACTATTTTCACCACCTGTACCAGTGGATAATGATATGCACGAGTCGTAAATGGTTCTTACGAGTCGTACGAGTGGTACGAGTGGTCGAGTTTTTAGGGCCCCTGTGAACATGCCAAAATACTAAGTCCATAATTTATTCAGGCTATACCACAAGGTCCCCACATACTATTTTCACCACCTGTACCAGTGGATAATGATATGCACGGGTCGTAAATGGTTCTTACGAGTCGTACGAGTGGTACGAGTGGTACGAGTTTTTAGGGCCCCTGTGAGCATGCCAAAATACTAAGTCCATAATTTATTCAGGCTATACCACAAGGTCCCCACATACTATTTTCACCACCTGTACCAGTGCATAATGATATGCACGGGTCGTAAATGGTTCTTACGAGTGGTACGAGTGGTACGAGTGGTACGAGTTTTTAGGTCCCCTGTGGGCTTGCCAAAATACTAAGTCCATAATTTATTCAGGCTATACCACAGGGTTCCCACATACTATTTTCACCACCTGTACCAGTGGATAATGATATGCACGGGTCGTAAATGGTTCTTACGAGTCGTACGAGTGGTACGAGTGGTACGAGTTTTTAGGTCCCCTGTGGGCTTGCCAAAATACTAAGTCCATAATTTATTCAGGCTATACCACAGGGTTCCCACATACTATTTTCACCACCTGTACCAGTGGATAATGATATGCACGGGTCGTAAATGGTTCTTACGAGTCGTACGAGTGGTACGAGTGGTACGAGCTTTTAGGTCCCCTGTGGGCTTGCATATTTTTTAACTTTGAAAATAACCAAGTCTCTTAATTATTGATTTATTCATCATATGACATAATAAATTAATATGCTCGTTTTATGCATACTAATTATATTCATGACCTGTACCAGTCGTGAAGCAAATTCACCACTCGTATCAGGTCGTGTGTATTGGACAACCCTCATTGCATGGGCGTATCAGAATAATAGTGTACACGAGATGGATTGGATGGGGTATCAGAATAAGAATGTACACGAGATGGATTGGATGAGCGTATCAGAATAATAGTGTACACGAGATGGATTGGATGGGCGTTTCAGAATAAGAATGTACACGAGATGGATTGGATGGGTATATCAGAATAAGAATGTACACGAGATGGATTGGATGAGCGTATCAGAATAAGAATGTACACGAGATGGATTGGATGGGCGTATCAGAATAAGAATGTACACGAGATGGATTGGATGAGCGTATAAGAATAAGAATGTACACCAGATGGATTGGATGGGTGTATCAGAATAGGAATGTACACGAGACGGATTGGATGGGCGTATCAGAATAAGAATGTACACGAGATGGATTGGATGGGCGTATCAGAATAAGAATGTACACGAGATGGATTGGATGAGCGTATCAGAATAAGAATGTACACGAGATGGATTGGATGAGCGTATCAGAATAACAGTGTACACGAGATGGATTGGATGAGCGGATCAGAATAATAGTGTACACGAGATGGATTGGATAAGCGTATCAGAATAAGAATGTACACGAGATGGATTGGATGGGCGTATCAGAATAAGAATGTACACGAGATGGATTGGATGAGCGTATCAGAATAAGAATGTACACGAGATGGATTGGATGGGTGTATCAGAATAAGGATGTACACGCAATGGATTGGATGGGCGTATCAGAATAAGAATGTACACGAGATGGATTGGATGAGCGTATCAGAATAACAGTGTACACGAGATGGATTGGATGAGCGGATCAGAATAATAGTGTACACGAGATGGATTGGATAAGCGTATCAGAATAAGAATATACACGAGATGGATTGGATAAGCGTATTAGAATAAGAATGTACACGCGATGGATTGGATGAGCGTATCAGAATAAGAATCAACACGCAATGGATTGGATGGGCGTATCAGAATAAGAATGTACACGATATGGATTGGATGAGCGTATCAGAATAAGAATGCACACGAGATGGATTGGATTGGCGTATCAGAATAAAATTGTGTACACGAGATGGATTGGATGGGCGTATCAGAATAAGAATGTACACGCGATGGATTGGATGGGCGTATTAGAATAAGAATGTACACGCGATGGATTGGATGAGCGTATCAGAATAAGAATGTACACGAGATGGATTGGATGGGCGTATCAGAATAAGAATGTACACGATATGGATTGGATGAGCGTATCAGAATAAGAATGCACACGAGATGGATTGGATTGGCGTATCAGAATAAAATTGTGTACACGAGATGGATTGGATGGGCGTATCAGAATAAGAATGTACACGCGATGGATTGGATGGGCGTATTAGAATAAGAATGTACACGAGATGGATTGGATGAGCGTATCAGAATAATAGTGTACACGAGATGGATTGGATGAGCGTATCAGAATAAGAATGTACACGAGATGGATTGGATGGGTATATCAGAATAAGAATGTACACGAGATGGATTGGATGAGCGTATCAGAATAAGAATGTACACGAGATGGATTGGATGGGCGTATCAGAATAATAATGTACAGGAGATTGATTGGATGGGCGTTTCAGAATAAGAATGTCCACGAGATGGATTGGATGAGCGTATCAGAATAAGAATGTACATGGAATGGATTAGATGGGTGTATCACAATAAAAATGTACATGGAATTGATTGGATGGGTGTATCAGAATAGCAATATACAAGACATGTACTGAATGCATGTATTAGAATAAGAATGTACACATCTAGGATAACATTATTTGCGACATTGATGAAACCAAAAATGCACCAACTGATTAACAAACGTCCAGAAACACATCAAACATTTAGAACAATACAATTCAATAGAATAAGATATAAATTACCTCAATAAACACGGTTACCTGTGAAAGATGTTCACATCAGGCAGGCTTAATCAATAGCTATTATTACAACAACAACAATAACAATAACAGAGAAATATTTTATGGTAACCTCGAAACGTGATGTGAAAACAAAAGGTAGCAATGGGCAAGCTATTAATAGCTACTAGAGTGATTTTACTTTGTTCGTGAAAAAGTAGTAAGCTAATCTTAATGATGACATTGGGAAAAATATAGACTGTGAACAGTCCCTCTTTTCCCTCCTAACTCAGTCGAGTCGGGTTTTTTCCTGCCTCGGACGCGCGAAGAGTGGGGGCGAGTTTGAAGCGGCACGCGGGGAGAGGAAAAGTAGGGACTGTGGACAACACACAGAGAAATGAATTACGCGTTGCTCACACAACGCAAAATTCCCATTGGTTGAAAATGATCCATCTGTCAACGAGCTGTCAAGGTGGAAAGGTATACTCCAGATCCAGCTGATTACTAGTATAAGCATCGCTATTTCGAGCCGCCGGGTTTTTAAATTAAAATCTTTCTTGAAAACCGAAACTTATGTCAGAGGATTGTTTTCAGCAGAGCGAAAACTGATCGCAGCGGCAGTCAAACCTACTGTAATTCACTGGTGAATTCGTTCTAAATGATCGACGATCGAGCGGCCGAATGGAGAAGACAGACGTGTTTGTAGTCGACCCGTAGTCGAATCTTGCTGATAATTATTTAGTCTTCTCCACAGTCGTCAATGGGGAGGGAGATTAATACGAACACTGATATTAAATAAGCCCTGCAAAGGAGAGCAGTGATTCTTGTGCGACCTTCTTAACAAGCCCACATCTTCCTTTCGTATCGCCTCATACTTTCAAGGGGAAATCAGATTCCTACAGCTTTAGGCGCAAAATACCCCGAGTTTGAAGCAGAAAAGATAAACCAGTCAGCTGAACACAGGAATTAAGGAAAAATATATTCAAAATGTATTCAAAATATCTTCAGAAACACCGAACACATATAATTCACACACGATTGACTTGGTTCGCGGTTTCTTTTGGCTCCAGTTATTACTTTTATTTATAAATATATTTTGGTGTCTCAAGAATATCGCATGTTCGTACTTTTGAAAGTAATTTTAATTCAAACTTTATTGTATAACTGTAAAACTATCAGCGAAAAGTCAGTTGTGTTGAACGGTATTATAAACATATCCTAGACTAGCCGGAGCTGTCAGTGACAAGTATTTGACAAGTGTGAAAAAGGGGCGGTAATTCATTTCTCTGTGTGTTGTCCACAGTCCCTACTTTTCCTCTCCCCGCATGCCGCTTCAAACTCGCCCCCACTCTTTGCGCAGGAAAAAACCCGACTCGACGGAGTTAGGAGGGAAAAGAGGGACTGTTCACAGTCTAGGAAAAATAGAAAATAAAGTTGGATTTGATGAATATCGGTTAATTAAGCACCATAATTTTCTTTAAAGAACCGCTTTTAACGGGCTTCAGTTGAGGAAAGGGCGGAAGGGAAATTAAAACAGAGGGGAATGGGAAGTTTCTTCTTTTCTCTTCACCACCTTATTTCACCTTCTTTGGAGAAACTATTATTATCTTTCTCTTAGATATCATGAGATAAAGTAGGAATGAGCACTCTTTATATCTCTTTCGTTTTTTCTTTCTTATATATTTCGTTTTCTTTCTTTTTTTTTAGTCACCCCAACCTTGGCATCATTGCAAACAACACCTAACCATGAATGCACACTGCCTTCGTCGAACACTTTTTATCAAGGTAAGCTTAGCATGTCACGAGACCCATCACACAAAAAAAGCTTTGCATTGCATGCGCATCTCATGAATCTAGCACTACGTTTTGCCTCACACTTATAGCAACAAGGATATCAACACTAGTATTTATCAGAACAAAACAAATGAGTTATGGAAATATAGCTGCAATAACACACAATACTATTGGCATTAATTTATTCAATCCCTCATTATTTTTAAATGTATATTGTTAATTTTGTAAGAAAAAAAATGAAGATTCATTTCCACCCATATTTCTGATTTTTTTTTTCGTTATGGCACAGGAAAAACTTTTGCAATTATCAATCTGTCGATAACGTGCGTTTCACTCATAATCATTGTCGTCCTCATAACGTATAATATTTACACCAAATGTAAAAGAAGCTCTTTTAAAGGTAAGTATGCATTATTGTTTATTTGTATTTGTTTTCATTTACTTGTGATTTTTAACGTCGTTTTTCCATGTTACATCCATAAAAAATGTGATTCTAAAATTGCTTTTGTATTGATGTGGCGGTATGTTTTATTTCCAGATGAAAGAAAAGAGATTACAAGGTGATGTATAGGACTCTCGATAGGAGTAGAAAACTATTTGGCTATTTGGCTATTTGGCTATTTGGCTATTTGGCTATTTGGCTATTTGGCTATTTGGCTATTTGGCTATTTGGCTATTTGGCTATTTGGCTATTTGGCTATTTGGCTATTTGGCTATTTGGCTATTTGGCTATTTGGCTATTTGGCTATTTGGCTATTTGGCTATTTGGCTATTTGGCTATTTGGCTATTTGGCTATTTGGCTATTTGGCTATTTGGCTATTTGGCTATTTGGCTATTTGGCTATTTGGCTATTTGGCTATTTGGCTATTTGGCTATTTGGCTATTTGGCTATTTGGCTATTTGGCTATTTGGCTATTTGGCTATTTGGCTATTTGGCTATTTGGCTATTTGGCTATTTGGCTATTTGGCTATTTGGCTATTTGGCTATTTGGCTATTTGGCTATTTGGCTATTTGGCTATTTGGCTATTTGGCTATTTGGCTATTTGGCTATTTGGCTATTTGGCTATTTGGCTATTTGGCTATTTGGCTATTTGGCTATTTGGCTATTTGGCTATTTGGCTATTTGGCTATTTGGCTATTTGGCTATTTGGCTATTTGGCTATTTGGCTATTTGGCTATTTGGCTATTTGGCTATTTGGCTATTTGGCTATTTGGCTATTTGGCTATTTGGCTATTTGGCTATTTGGCTATTTGGCTATTTGGCTATTTGGCTATTTGGCTATTTGGCTATTTGGCTATTTGGCTATTTGGCTATTTGCTAAAAAAATAATACTGAAACGATAATGCAAAATGAAATAGCCTAAGCCGGACGAAACCATATTCACTGATATAAGATTTTTTAGAACAATTAGAGAAACGACCAATGTCAACATCAACTACATTTTAAAATAATTTTTTTTGTTTTTGTTTTCTCCAACAGATTTTCCCGTTCAGTTGTGGCTAGAACAGCAAATGAGGTTTGATGATGATATTTGCATTGATATTTTTGCTTTTAATCGAAGAGTTGCCATATATTTATTTATTGTTTATATATTATATATATTTCCTGATCTATCGTTCCGTCCTTGTTGTCTCTGTTCCTTCTAGCCTTCTTCTCTCCCATCCTTATTTCCTTCCTTCCTCCCTTCTTTTCCCTTCCTTTCTTCCTTACCTCCCCTTCCTTAGCTTCACACAGTTTTCTTATTTGGAAATCATATTTTATATAAATTTCAGGACGCATGCCCAGTTGCTCTAACAGCAGTGAAGAATTCTACTGCAGACGATGTTTTAACCGAAAATACATCAAATATATCGCCAAACGAAGACTACGAAAGAATATCGGAAAAATCGGAGTCATCCTTCGATACTGGAAATGCAGCACAAGGGACAAGTGAATGTGACGTTCAACTTTCACAGACTCATCATGATTATCAAGAGCTTTTAAATACTGATGCTTTATTGTCGAGCATACAAAGCTACCAAGCACTAAACAGGACTCTAGGGGACAGTGTTAGACAAGTAGAACCTCCCTTGCCTCTCCGAAAATACGAAGAATTAAACTTTGTAAATAACCCACAAAGTTCTGACTATCAGAAACTACACCTGTTTACAAATATTGGAGACAAAAAGTAAAAAATCTCAAACAAAATGTCATTGGATTGTCATGTTTTAGTTTCGGTGGTATTCATTCGTGACCATGGGCTGCAATACTGTTTTCGCTTTTGATCAACAGCAACATCGACTAAATTTCTATTTATAATTTCCCTCGATAACTTTAGATGAATGTACTAATCATGTGAATATGTATTTGCTTATGCTACTGAATAAAATATATTGAAATCAGTAAACGAAAGGACCTTATCCTGTTGCAGTACGTTATCATGATCCAAATTGTATAAAGAATTGGTATGAAAGACAGAATCTGCCTCGTATACCAATCCTGAATAATGATGTTCCTAAATCAAGTGTATTATATAGATATCGATGAAATACCAGGATATATCCTGTGTCTAAAACTTCGTACATTCTACACTGTGAAGATATGATATCCTGCACGTGTGAAGATATCACCGTTGCCATGACTATTTTGCTATCAACCAATCACACATTGAGGTCTTCGAGTGCCGTTTCTCAGATCAGAATGGCAGCTCCCACATCGTCGACAAACGAGAAATTTGATGATATTTTTGAACTTTTTTCCTGCCTTTATGTTAAGTTTTTATCATCAAAAATAGTAGAAAAAGAGAGGAAGCAAAGTGAAGAAGGTTTATCACACTCATTGATAATGTAGGTGATGAGTTAAGCTTACTTGAATGAGAAAATAACAGAAGAAAATACCAAAACGAAAAACCTATTACGACCTAAAATTCTTCAAGAAATGACTAGAAATTAATTCAGGAAGAGCGTAAAGAAGACAGAGAAATTGAAAACATTACACCAAGTGAACTTAACCCGGCTTTATCTAAGCGAATTCATAGTGGCTGCAAGAACAAAGACGTGGAAAGACTACAACCGGTACTGAGTTTGAATCGCTACACAAGAAACGGCGATAAGTAAGCTGATATTATGGAAAGTGATATCACAGTGAGCCAAGAATCCACCTGAGTTTGTTTACGTATGTTCAGATTTATTAACTGTGTTTCTTGTTATTATTTAGCGAGGTTAATTCTATAATTATGAATCACTTTATTATTCATGATTTTTCTATTCATCACTGACAAAATGTTGGCAATGTTTGAATAATAATAAGAAGTCGAAGTCTATATATATGTCTTGGATATTCCATCGCTATTTATATAATAAACCGAACATTACATAGGCGCTTGGAGATACGAATTTTATCTTCTCGTGTTGATGATCTCTTACTCATTCGCTGCGCTCACTCGTGAGAGATATCATCAACATTGGAAGGTAAAATTCGTATCTCCGCGCGCCCATGTAATATCCTCTATTTATCCCATATAAAATGGAATAAATTTTCTTTATTTTTAATACTTTTTTTTTTTTTGGTATTCTCTCAGTTCTCATCAATTGTAGCTGAATTTGTTTTTTTGTTTGTTTGTTTGTTTTCTGCGATAAAGTTTTTCAATGTATTTTTCCCTGTATTCTCTCAGTTCCCATCAATTTGATGAGGGGGCGGGAGGCGGTGAGTTAAATCCCAAAAAAATATCGAGCAAGGTCTCGATCCTTTAAAAAAACATCGTGCAACGTCAGATACGGCAAAAAAATATCAAAATTGTATTATAAATTGGATTTCGATTAGTTTGGTAAACGTGACGTCATTTCTACGTCATTATCTCAGATAAGCTTGTTGAGCCCCCCCCCCCCCCCCCCCTTTCAAAAATTCCTGGATCCGCCTTTGTCTCCAAGACATGATTGGATCCTCCAGGATATGATTGGATCCTCCAGAATATGATTGGATCCTCCAGGATATGATTGGATCCTCCAGAATATGATTGGATCGTCCAGGATATGATTGGATCCTCCAGAATATGATTGCATCGTCCAGGATATGATTGGATCCTCCAGAATATGATTGGATCCTCCAGGATATGATTGGATCCTCCAGAATATGATTGGATCGTCCAGGATATGATTGGATCCTCCAGAATATGATTGGATCGTCCAGGATATGATTGGATCCTCCAGAATATGATTGGATCGTCCAGGATATGATTGGATCCTCCAGAATATGATTGGATCCTCCAGGATATGATTGGATCCTCCAGGATATGATTGGATCCTCCAGGATATGATTGGATCCTCCAGGATATGATTGGATCCTCCAGAATATGATTGGATCCTCCAGGATATGATTGGATCCTCGAGGATATGATTGGATCCTCCAGAATATGATTGGATCCTCCAGGATATGATTGGATCCTCCAGGATATGATTGGATCCTCCAGAATATGATTGGATCCTCCAGAATATGATTGGATCCTCCAGGATATGATTGGATCCTCCAGGACATGATTGGATCCTCCTGGATATGATTGGATCCTCCAGAATATGATTGGATCCTCCAGGACATGATTGGATCCTCCAGGATATGATTGGATTCTCCAGGATATGATTGGATCCTCCAGAATATGATTGGATCCTCCAGGACATCATTGGATCCTCCAGAATATGATTGGATCCTCCAGAATATGATTGGATCCTCCAGGATATGATTGGATCCTCCAGAATATGATTGGATCCTCCAGGATATGATTGGATCCTCCAGAATATGATTGGATTCTTCAGGATATGATTGGATCCTCCAGGATATGATTGGATCCTCCAGAATATGATTGGATCCTCCAGGACATCATTGGATCCTCCAGAATATGATTGGATCCTCCAGAATATGATTGGATCCTCCAGGATATGATTGGATCCTCCAGAATATGATTGGATCCTCCAGAATATGATTGGATCCTCCAGAATATGATTGGATTCTTCAGGATATGATTGGATCCTCCAGGATATGATTGGATCCTCCAGAATATGATTGGATCCTCCAGGACATGATTGGATCCTCCAGAATATGATTGGATCCTCCAGAATATGATTGGATCCTCCAGAATATGATTGGATCCTCCAGAATATGATTGGATCCTCCAGAATATGATTGGATCCTCCAGGATATAATTGGATCCTCCAGGATATGATTGGATCCCACAGAATATGATGGATACTCCAGAATATTTAATAAATAAACCCCTCCTGGCGGCTGGGATATCGGCTGATAATGTCCGAGGATGAGAAATTGTCCGAAAAAAGAACATTTGGCCGAGAAGCGAAGCTTTGAGGGCAAATGTGAGATTTTGAGGACCATTTCTCATCCAAGGACATTATCAGGCGATATTCCAGTGAGCCAGAGGGGGTTTATTTATTGTATAACCAAACGACTTCACTGAAATGAATTCAGCAAACTGCATCGACTCGTCATCTCCAGAGTTCTCAAAAAATAATTCTCTCTCGTCTCCAAGCTGGATATCAAAACAATTATTGTGGTAAATGAAAGCTGTTTGACATTGAACTATTCTATTGTTTGACATTTGTTGTCGAATTCTTTGTTGGTTGTTAGTATTTTATAAAAACAATTTCGAAAACAAACCAAAAACTTCATTCACGAAACATGGATGCTTACCATTGAAGACATCCTCCAGAATATGATTGGATCCTTCAGAATATGATTGGATCCTGCAGGATATGATTGGATCCTCGAGGATATGATGGGATCCTCCAGAATATGATTGGATCCTCCAGGATATGATTGGATCCTCCAGAATATGATTGGATCCTCCTGGATATGATTGGATCCTCCAGGATATGATTGGATCCTCCAGAATATGATTGGATCCTCCTGGATATGATTGGATCCTCCAGGATATG
Organism: Anthopleura xanthogrammica; assembly: GCA_964019055.1. Classification (NCBI taxonomy): domain Eukaryota; kingdom Metazoa; phylum Cnidaria; class Anthozoa; order Actiniaria; family Actiniidae; genus Anthopleura; species Anthopleura xanthogrammica. The sequence goes on along the minus strand of OZ025211.1, from coordinate 15,898,940 downwards.
ATTGGATCCTCCAGAATATGATTGGATCCTCAAGGATATGATTGGATCCTCCAGGATATGATTGGATACTCAGTCACCCCAGGGAGACCCTCTTTCAACCTGACCCGGAATATTAATATAATCAATAGAAGCCAAAGTTTCACGCTATTTTGATAGTAATTGCACAGAACCCTGAAGGTTACCTGTGAGTGGGATGTAAATCAAAACCACACACTCTGGTTCTCTTGTAATTTGTTTTGTCTTTACTGCTGATAATAATTTCTACATACGCATGCGCGTGCTTGGTGTGCTTTTGCATATCTCACATGATAACAAAAAAATACCTTCTGGTAATAAAGTATTTTGAGGGATAAGATAATAAAAACTTGCCAGTTCTGATTTCTACCCCTAGCTGATCTGTGCATACATCGAGAATGGTTTTTGAAAACACATCCCACACGGAAAGAAGTAACCATAGCGGCAAAACCATCAACGACACAAGCGACATTCCGGGTGTGCTGGTCATAGCAAGGGGTTAATCATCTACGGTCTAGGGGCCGACCAACCTCTCCCTTAGGCTTAGGCCGAGCTTCCTGATCAGTCAGTAATGTCCTCCCGGGATAGCGGTGTTGGGGTCGAAATCTCCAGCGTAGCCGTAAGTCCATACGATGCTACAGCACTCGATGTCTGGAAGTATGGTCCTGGTTAATCAATCAATAAAAACAAATCAATCTCCAAAACCTGAGCCTTCCAATTTGGAAAAGACAAGACGAATCCTAAATGCGCGTTTCGCTTCTAATATAATAGTTTTTTCTGACCTTGTCAAAGTTTCTTGGGCGCATGAAATTTCGTAACTAAGCAGATTGGTAGTGATTGTTCGACATACACTACTTTCCAAAAACGTAGTCTACAAAATTAAAAAGGGCATGAAAAGTCGCTAGATGATTTTCCAAATACCAATGTCCGTTGAACCGGAAACTGTTTATGAAACGAGTGGGCTTGGGTATGAGGCACACTTCTGCAGAACTCGCAATGTACAAGTTCAGACAAACTTACGGTTCACGACCAAACTAATTTCATTGGAACTATAGAAGAAAAGAAGAACTTCTCGCGTTTGAAGAAGACAGGGCTTACCTTGACTGAATAGAACAGTTTCGCATTCGATGCAAACCGCTGTTTTTGAACACCACGGACGCATTTGCACAGGCTTAGCTTCGTTTATAAGTCAGCTATTCAACGACATCATTAAAAGTCCGTGGGATTTCAAAACATTGGTATTGTTCAACTTACACATTCTTTACATTACAGTTGACTTTTACAAATCATTAGCAACAGGCAACTGTAATGTAAAGAATGTGCAAGTTGAATAATACCAATCCCACGGACTTTTAATGGTTTATTTGAATAGATGACTTATAAACGAGGCTAAGCCTGTGCAAATGAGTCCGTGGTGTTCAAAAACAGCGGTGTGCATCGAATGCGAAACTGGAGTATTCTTAAATTCGCATCTTTTTTAAGATAGATAAAAAGACCCAACATTAATCTAAGGTTTGAAATTGATTTTTTTTCTTTGAACACAAGGGGTTTTCCGTGATCTCTGATATGTTTGGCCTTGTTTACCGTGACGTCCCACAAGTGAATTGAGTCAGAGATTGTGAAACACCGGCACTGCAACTGCTACGAGCATTTTGTATTAACTTGGTTTTTTTTTTCAACCAAAAAGCGAAGATATTTTGCGATACTGGAATCGAAAATGAAAAAAAAATTATGAAATGTTGTGAACAAATAACACTAATATCGAAAAATTCCATCAATATTTGATGGTGAAATGAAGATATAAAACAAACGATTTCGTTCTCTCGGCTGCTCAATCAAAAATATGAGCAATATAATAATAACAGTAAATATATCTCAAATGAGATCAACAAGCAAAAAGTATAGCGGAAATTCGTTCAGTCAAAGTTTCTGATACCATTCACATCACCCATAGTGCATTTCAAGCTTGGTATGCAACATGCGAAAAAACCTTCACCAACCTTTTTTTTCTTTTTAAATAGTTGTATAATTCAGTTCATATGCTGGCTGGAGTAGCGACGAGGCTTTTAGGTGGAACATACGGGGAAAATAGCCCACCTCCGAGATATGCTTCGCTTGTTACGCACAAAGGTTTGAGTACGAGGCTCCGTGCTAATTCAATTTATTCTTTTGTTCTATCACGAATCACGTGCACTGAGCAATATTAGCACGGAGCCTCACATTGAAATCTTCGTGCATGACAAGCGAAGCATATCTCTGAAGTGGGCTATTGATAATCTTGGTCGTAAAGTTTTTTTTAGGGGGGGGGGGGGGGTTAGTATTTTCAATTTGTGGGTGGGTGATCCTTTAACTCAGCACACCTCCCTGAAGAAAATCCTGGATCCGCCCCTGAACAAAAAACATTTTTTTTTTGAAAACGCAGGTCAAAGTTCTACGTGTATCCTAATAAAAAAAGGCTAATGAAGCAAGATATCCAAGCCGTCCAAAATACATCCATTTTTATTGTGATAAAAGCACATTATTATTGTTTAAAAAATGTAAAAAATATAATAAAAATATGATATTTGAAGCAAAAATTACCAATTTCATTTGAAGTTAGTTCGATTATTATTAGTTAATTCGATTAAGCTCATTTGATGCAAGTGAGCTAAATCGAAATGCTTCGTGGGTCGTAAGAAAGCAGCCTATTCAACTCGTACATAATCAAAATGTTTAGCAAGGATGTGTTCCTTTCAAGCAAAATTTAAATCTGAATTTCAAAAATTAGGTTTAAAAACCTCAGTGCATTTTTAAATGCTGTTTAAATCCATGGAATTTTTTCTTGATTGGTCATTGAGATAAGAATAATAAAAATTGTGCATATTATTATGGTTAAAAAAATGTTAAAAAAGGTAAAATTAAGATAAAAAATCTCCCAAGGGACCTAAGCCTTGTGATATAAACAAGCTCAAACTAGAATAAAATTGAACTCTACACTAGAACCCTAGTGTGTGTGTTACAATATCCTTTATCAAACCAGCTGAGTTGACCTTCAGAACGATTAACATTTCCCATGTGTCCCTGCTCGGAAAATAGTTGACCCATAATTCCTTTAGGGAAACGCGATCAACTCAGCTGGAAATTAAAGGTCTTCACAATACTGAGTAGGCTAGACTGAATAATGAATATATTGTATGATGCCTTTACAGTATATATTTTTGTAACTTGAGTATATGTCTGTCTGTATATATTTCTATATAGCAGAGTTTATTGGTTGGCTGGTAGGATTCTCTCTGTGTACTGCGGTAATGCATTTCCAACAGAGCCAACCGATTGCCTGCATGAAATCATGGTTTATTTACCGTGGGGTGTTTTCAAGTGTCTCTATGATTTCTGCCATGGAAGGACGTTCTTCTGGGTTCTGTTTTAAACATCTTCTGATCAGGTTCCTGAACAAATTGTTGGTCACCATGGCAACTTGTTCGTTTCTGTGATCTGGGTCAGGTATTTCACGAACGTTCATCTCGCACAGCAGAACTCCAAAGCTGTACACATCAAGCTGTAGAGAAAAAGAGTACCAAATTTACTAAATCAATGAAAAATAGTATTAATTAGTACTCAATGAGGATATTCTATCATTCAGAGGATTCTGAATAGCAATTAAAAAAAGGTTGGTGAAGGTTTTGTTGCATGTTGCATGTTGCATGTTGCATGTTGCATGTTGCATGTTGCATGTTGCATGTTGCATGTTGCATGTTGCATGTTGCATGTTGCATGTTGCATGTTGCTTACCAAGCTTCAAATGTGGGAGAGCAACTGTCACCAACTATTGTTCTTAGAAGCATGGCATTCTGAACAAGATGAGAACTCATGGAATGATCATATTCAGATCCCTAACATTTACAAAACAAATTTTGCACGGGACTCTATATTTTTCTTTGAATTTCCTAAAACAACAGGTAAAAATCAATCTTTTGGGAAAGTTAAAAAAAAACCTAATTATTAGAACTTTTAAAAACAGCGTTTTATGTGTTTTTTTGTTGTTGTTGTAGTTTGAGTACGATTTTCGGTTTATTGAGTTAACAAGGTGTTGAATTTTAGCTTATTTTTAAAACTTTCTTGAAATATTTTTAATTCATCTTCGAAAATAGTAGATTTCCTGAGAAAATTGCTTCCAGAGATTTTTTTAATTTTTGAGTTATGAATATTTGTGTGCAAAGCTTCATTTCCGCCATTTTCCTTTCGAAAGCTTGTCAAGATGGTCAATATTCAAAATTCATTATCTCGAAAACGAGCTCGAGACACCCCATTTTTCTTTTCATTTTTGGAATCAGCCTTAAATTCTGTGTAAAATATCTTTCTAAGAACATTTTGTAATTATTCCTTACTAAAGTAGTCAGTCACCTTAAGCCAGTGTCTACTAGTCAATTAAAATTATCATGAATCCTGGCTGCAATTTTCACATTTTTTCACAAGTTTTGTTGCTTGTTGCTCGTTGGATGCGGCATTTTGCATGTTGCATGTTCCTTGCCAAGCTTGAAATGTATTATATTCATAAGTAAATAATGTCAGCACTGAAGAAAATATGCTGGAAAAACCTGCAAACAATGTTTAGGAATATACCATATTTTTGTGACCTTTCTCCCATTGAATTAACATCACCCATAGTGCATTTCGGGCCTGGTATGCAACATGCAACAAGATACAAAACCTTCAGCAACCTTTTTTGAAAAAGCTGTATCAATACAGCTAGGACTGAAGAAACGACATAACAATTGTTTTTGTCTTGTAAATAAGAACCTGTTAAGAACCTACTCAGCCTGATTTCTCACTAGATACCAAATATATAAGAACCATTACAGCCTGACTTGGGAAAATAGTGGTTCTTTTATGCGGGTTTTTACTGTATTATCTAGTTTAGTGTGTGTGTTGGAGTACATACTAGTGTTACAATGGTTTCGAGTGGCATACCATGGAATATCCCACGAGTCACTCGTAGTTTCTAGTATACACACGAACCTTTAGGCGAGTGTGTAAACAAAGAAAATACAAGTGACCAGTGGGATATCCACGGTATGTCAAAAGAAACCATTGTATAATCATTTTATCCCACACCATAGAAAATACAAATGCGTAGATTCAAAGCGCAGTGCATGATGGGAAGGAAGAGTGAAATACCGACGAATATACAACGGATTTCCTGCATTCTGATTGGATGTATTTTCTATGGTGTGGTATAAAAATCGATATAGCTCAACTGAAATGCAGGTTGTACCTTTGGTGATTGTCTGGACGTCTGTGCCTCAGGAGCAGAGTACGCAAAAGCACCAGGACAAACCGTCATGGACTGCTGCAGGAACTTGGCCGTGCCATAATCGGACACTTTGGCCCGCCAAATAGTGACGTGTTTCCATAACAACACATTAGCATTGCTGATGTCTCGGTGAATGATTGGAGCTGGATGGCTGAGATGTAAGTAGTTTAACGCTTTGGCAACATCTAGTGCAATGGTCGTGATCTCAGGAGGTTCCAATGGCTGATCGTCTTGTAAAACTACTCTTAGACTAGTGTCCAGTAGTTCAGTCACAAAAAGAGGACTTTGGTCATCGTTTGTTGCACCAATGAACTGCAGAAGACAAGGATGACGACATCGTGATGCCATATTCATCTCTCGTTCAAACAGCCTTCTGTTGTGATGGGAAAGAATAAGCTGATGGATTTTCTTCACAGCAACTTTACATCCCCGAAATGTTCCTTCTTTCACCTCGCCCCATGCTCCGACACCAATTACGTTATCAGACAATATTATGTCATCCCGACGTACGATCCAATCACGTGTTGACTCTATAGATCTTCGGTAGTCTTCATAGGCTTGTCGTACTGTGGTCAGCGTACCTTCAAGTTCGTGTAACCTCTCCTCGCTGCTTTGAAGGCGACTTGCTGTTTCTTGATGTGCTTGTCTTTCTTCATCCAATCTCTGTTCGTTACTGCGAAGGCGTCTCTCTGTTTCTTGGTGTGCTTGTCTTTCTTCATCCAAACTCTGTTCATTACTGCGAAGGCATCTCTCTGTGTCTTCTAATCTCTGCTCGTTACTGCGAAGACGTCTCTCTGTTTCTTGGTGTGCTTGTGTTTCTGCCGTTAACGATGTCTCCAATGCATTGGATCTCTGTTCATTGCTGCGAAGGCGTCTCTCTGTTTCTTCTAATCTCTGCTCGTTACTGCGAAGGCGTCTCTCTGTTTCTTCTCTTGCTTGTCTTTCCACAGCTAAAGACAACTCGAGTTCATGTGATCTCTGCTCGCTGCTATGAAGACGCCTTTCCACTTCTTCGTGTATCTTCCTTTGTTCATCTGAAGATGTACAAGAAATATTAATGAATACTAGAATGAAAACACTAGATCTGTGAAACAGTATTGTAATATCCAATCAGCTCTAATTTGTAGTAAATAGCTCTACTGATTTAGTGCAAAGTGCAAAATAAATTAGTACTGTTTTACAGATTAAGTGTGAGTACTCTAGTAAATTACGGTTTTATGCGACTGTCCGCCGATTCTCGATATTTACAGACAACCGCTCTTAATTTTTGATTTTACGAGTGTTTCGTAAGGGGATTTCATTTCTCAGATAAACTAAGGGAACTAAATGCAAATGTCTGGTGAAAATGCACTAACTTCATACAAACGCTCATCACTGATAGTTGTTAGGGTAAACAGATTTGGATAGGGCCGAATCACATGATGAGGCAGAGTGCATTTAAGGCTTAATCAGTCCACGCGTACTCATTAGAGAACACTTATAATAGAAATCAAGAAATTTCATGGAATTTTACACTAATTCTCTACTTTCACATTGCCCATAATACATTACGGTTTGGGGGGTAACCAGGGTAAAAACAATAAGATATTTTGCTGAAGGCTGACCAGAAGATGTTGTAAATGCATCTTATGGTATTTAAAGATGTATAAGAAACAGCCAGAAACATAAAAAAAAGAATTTTGAAGAAGTCTATAAAGTCAATTTGTAGCACTTCTTCACGAGTCAATACATTTTCTGTAACACTAAACTTCTTGATGTTCTGAATGTGGGGAAATAACTCAGAATGAACTGATAATCTGTATTTTACAGATAAAAGCAGGTATAGTGTACATTCGATTGAAGAACGTTTAATTTTATGACACTTTTTGACCGATTACCCCCAAACAGCAATGTATTATGGGCAATGTGAAAGTAGAGAATATTGTGGATGAGTGAACACGCACAAAGCAATTCAAGATGAGGCTCCGGGGGAAACAATCGAGGAATCCTGATATATTCTTTTATTTCCCCGGAGCCTCGTCTTGAATTGCCTTGCGCGTGATCACTCAACCACATTATGGAAAGTGGGCTAAAACCTTGATCTTGATCTTGTCGAGGATGTAGTTGATGTACTGCAACAAAAATACCACGGCCTGTCGGGCAGGTGAAATATCTTGTCTTTCTATATGTTCCATCAGTGTCACCACATCCCTCTGATTCCTAACGAGATATGAACAAATAAAAGAAAATATATATTAAAGTATGTACTAAACTTGATGCATTTTCTATCTTAACTTGTACATATATTTTACTATATTTTATATTTTATTAAAATTAGGATTCAAAATTATTAAAAATAGGATTCACAGGAATTCAATATTCTGTTTTCTTGATAGAAAATGTGATATATATCAAAGTTTTAATATACTTTATCATATATATTATATAATTAAAGATATTTTATAGGTATATTTTAGTGTGGATGATTGATGTGTCAGTATTTAGGGAAAACAATATTGCCCTATATCACTATGACATCACATACAACAATATATTGTTTTAACGCTAAGGATCATGGTCACCGGAGGGGACGAAATAGCAGCAAAACAAATGGAATCACAATAAAATTCGGTTTATGAATGTTCAAAAGTGAGAACAGCTAAATATGACCTTAAATATCCCAAACTAAAAAGAATTGGCCTACTTTTCTATTCTTATGTAAACAAACCATGACATCATAGTGATATAGGCATTCTCGTACCAAGACCCTATTCATTTCTGAATCACTAAAAATCATAGGCTCTGGGAAACCCTATAATTTCAATGAATTGATCTGATTGGCTTGGTGGCATTATAAAGAAGGTGCTATTTTAGGTTGGTATGGGTTGTATAGCGACAAGGGAATTTCTATAATTTTTCCAAAAAATATTTCAATAAGGCCTAGATTTCTTAGATAGATGAAAAAAAAATTGAATTTAAATACTGCATTACAAAATTGAGAGTACCTAGACCACTAGTAGCAGAGCCAATAAGAGCACAGGATTTGTGATGGATCATTAGTAGATTTAGACTAATATGCTTTTGTCTGTGCTCTGATTGGCTGAGCTACTAGCCTTTGGCCTTATGGGTTATTGAGCCTTGCTAAATTCATTACTATTTAATTAGGAAGAGACCCAATGAAATTGCATGACTGGGAGGGGGGGGGGGGGGGGAGTTACATTAGAGCACTTGTAAATCCCATACAACTCAGCTAATTAGTATTCTATATTGGATATGTAATGTTTACAACATGAGCGGCCGTGTTGTATCCGCTATACAATCACAAGCCAAAGGCAAGTGGTTGTATGAATGTTGTACAGTCACCACTTATCATTACAGCGTGATGCACAAAAGTATGACCACTTTTAATATATTCGCATACTTCTATGCACAGGCTTTTGCTGCTAAATGACTTTTTACAAGCCTTATTTGGTAAAATCAGACAGCTTGGCATCAAATGTGTCTGTTTAAAGTACAAAATCCTGTGCATAGAAGTATGCAAATGCATTAAATGTGGTCCTACTTTTGTATGTTGTGCTGTAAGATACTGATTTCTGAAGAATAGATTTCAAAAACAGTGTTATTTACGAAAATATTGTTTCAATTGATGTTTTAAAGGAGCATGCTACAATGTTCTCTGAAGTCATAAATTGTTTGGTATGGGCAATATCATCCCACATTGATTATTGTGTTTAGGTTAATGAAGCAAGTTGCAGGTGGGTTTTTGATGTAGTTGGTGGGACTAGCTTTTGAAAAGGCTCTGGGAAACCATCCTCCTTGGACCTACAGGTTAATTATCAGTATTCTGTTTTGGATTTACAGAATACTAATAGATCTATTAGACAGTATTCTGTATATCTCATACAAAATACTAATAAAGCTATTAGCATTCGGTATCGGATTATACAGAATACTAATTGGCTGAGCTGTATGGGGTTTACAGAGTTCTCATGTCATGTGACCCCATTCACGAGATTTCATTGGGTCTCACCCTAATGAATTAGGGTTTCCCAGAGCCTTTTCAAAAGCTTCAGTTCCACTAATAAGATTAAAAACCTGCACCCTGCTATATATGTTAACCTAAACACAATAATCAATGTGGAATGCCCATACAAAACCCTCTGATGTCAGAAAATAAATGTATGCATGCTTCCTTAAAAACATCAAACTGTATTTTCTTATATTACACTGCTTTTGAAATCTTTTCTTCTAAAATCAGTATCTTTATTAAAAATGAATTTCCTAAGTACTAAACAATATGAGTGGTTACAATCACTCACCTCTGGCTTGTGTTTGTATATCCCAACAACATTAAATTGCCCACTAATATTGTATATATTACATATATTATACCATTTGGGCTTTAAGTCTAAGTTTTAAAGTGCCTATGATACATCTGACGATATTTTTGGTATGGATTCTACATAATATGAGTTTTTCGATGAACTAAAAAATTATAGAGGTTGAGTGACGTGTCTTGAAATTATAATGGTTTCTTAAAATTATTATCATACCAATAATGCTAATGACTGTGATGTCAGGAGAGTCATCATTTAATATACAAAACCTAACTGGTACAGATAAATTAAATTTGGAAAGCATCACTGTTTCATCCATGGCTTTTATAAAAATTATTGCTAATTAGTTTCTGCACAGTGCCAGTGTTTCGAATTACAAGGAACAACAAATAAACATAAATGACTCCCCTGACTCCACGGTCATTAGCATATGACAAGAATAAACCTTTATAACTTCAAGACACATCACTCAAACTATGTAATATTGTGGGGGTCATTGAACAGCTCACCTTATGTAGAATCTATACTGAGAATATTGTCAGATGTGTCATAGGCACTAATTAATTAGACTCTGATCCTTGATAATTTTTATAATTAGTATAAACCTAATGGTCTATCACAAATCCTATATAGTTCCAACTATAGATGCTTTGCACCATCACATGTTGGCAGCCATGACAGGAGGCAGGAACGATTGAATCTGGTCTAATCTGATTTACATGAAAAAGAATTCTGTTTCCCAGAGGGAAAAGACTGTACTGTTGTGCCTCCTGTCATGACTGCCATCAGGTGATGGTGCAAAGCCCCTATAATTATAAACTTACTGAAATATTTTAGGATTTTGTAATACATATTAGAAATGTATAATTGTGCCTTCCCAAAACACTGGGATGTAGAATTTTAAAGTATTTTATGACCAGTACTGAGTTTATTGTAAATATATCAAGGACGGCGGAGCACATTTTAAAGTTGTGGTGGGGCTAGAATTTTTGTTTTACTATTTGACTAAAGCTCCTCCAGCCCCCCTTGGCTCCGCTGTCCCTGTTATAGGGTCTTTTCATACAATAATGCTTTACCTTGTCTAGCAGTTCTACGCCAAACATAGTACCAGTAACATCGTACAGCGATCCAGGTATTTGGAAGTTTCCCTTGTAACGAATAACTCCTCGAAGTTCTAGATCTGTATTTTGTTTTCTTATCTTGACAAATACTTTACTACCAATATTGAATGTTTTTGCTGCCGTTAGAAGATTCTTGTTTTGATAAATACGTAATGTTTCTTCTGGTGACCTGACAGCAACAAGTAAGTCAGCTTCGCTGTCTGTTAGCTGGGCCACATATCGCTTATGGCATACTAGTGTGATGTTCACCCTTGTAGGTATGACTCTTAGAGCGATCTTCTCAGAGTCTTCGGGCTGCTTTGATTCAGACGAACACTCCAAGATTCTACCTGCAGCAAGTGGCCATGGAGTTCTTGTTCCATCCAAGCGCTCCCCACTCCTGTTCTCCAGTAATATATACCTGGGTTTCGTGGCCATGTTTTAGTGAGGATTTAGAAACAGGAAGTAAAACACCCTCGATTCTGTGCTATTCACCACAGGAAGCCCAGTTGAACTAAACTAACATAAACCACAGGTAACCCAGACTATCCACTTTTAGAAAAAACCTACTAATGGTCTATCACCAATCGAGCCCTGTGATTGGCTGAGCTACTAGGGGTCTATTAGTGATAGACCTCTAGTAGCGAAAAGCGCCGGTTTTGAAAACCAAAAAATATATATTTAAAGCAAAATCCAAAACTTTTTGGATCCTTTCATTGGACCGATTAGTAGGTTTTTACTAAAACAATTAGACCTCTCGCCCTCATGGCCTACGAGTCAATAGCCCATTCGGCCTTCGGCCTCATGGGCTATTGACTCGTAGACCATTCGGACTCGAGGACTAATTGTTAATAAGAGAATGTATGTAGTAAATAGATTTTGCCAGGATTTTGTACATTTTGCTAAGATTTTAGAAATAAACACCAACCTTGTTTATAGAGTGTAGCACGTAACAGTAATTCAACCAACAAACCTGTGGCCATCTTTTAACGTCTCTTTTAAAAGTTGAAAGGGAGCCACGTGGTTACAAAGGCAGCACCTTCTCCTCAGTTATTTTAAGACTCTGAGTGTTGGTCCGGCCAGGGCTTGAACCCATGACCTCCCGCACGATAGTTCGATGCTCAACCAACTGAGCCAACCGGTTCAGTGGTGGTTTTTAGAACTTCCGATATATAAAAAATGTACTTACCGTCTTGCCTTAAAAGAATTACAGAAATGAGTAGGTTTCCTCTCCAAGTTCCTACATGTCCTTCCATATCTTGATAAGGGACCCTGGAAAGTAAGTGTGATGGGGGTGGGGTTAGTACGACAGCCAATAGCAGGAGTACCTAGGGGTGTTAAGGGGCATGCCTCCCCTGAAATATTTTGAAAGTGAGAAATGCGATTTCCCAGAAATAGGCTAAAAAGTCCCTGACCCTTTGCAAATAGGTGCTCAAAAAATCGTGACCCTCCCCACAAGCACAGCAGCCTTACCCCACCATTTAACACGGTAGCCAGCCAATCAGGGAGAGCATTTTTATATCTCAAATATTTTTTCCAGCCCAGTCAGTGCACGGGTATATATACCTATTTAAAACAGTTTGTCCCAGCCAAAGGCGATAGGGGATAGGCCCGAGGGAAGGGGGGACTTCAGTTTAAAAGTATCGGGTATGTATGCTCGTCATATGCCCTTCGGCAGACAGACGTGGACCAATCGGCGGGTTTCTAATGTGAGCTGGATTGTGTTTCAGGTTATTTGCTGTGCAATTTATAAGACGCTGGCTTCCAAGTTGGCGTTTTTTTTTTACTTTGCATGCTACATCGTGCTGACGAGTCCCAAATAGGACGAAACAGCTCTCTCTGGCTCTATCATGTTGGTTTTGTGATAAGCGTCTTAATTCCTACGTAGTATTCAGCTATTCCTTATATTTCACTAATCATCGATAGACCTATTGATTATCGAGAAACATTGATTTAACAACATTAATACAAGACAAGAAAAAAAACGTCCTTGTTTTTACGAGAGTAGCACTTTTAAAACCAGAGTTTAAGTCGAAACAAAGGCGCGCGCGAAAAAAATGTTCTAGTGCATTTTTTAGCTATTTTTTTGCTCGTTCATATTATAGAGGACATTATCTTGACCTTGAATTAGAGAACAAATAATTAAGTCGATTTTTTTTTCGATTTTATTTTCATCTTTTACTTTTATCTAAATTGGGCTCCCTGTGGTGAATCATATCTGCCGTCTGAAGTCAAAGTTGCTAAAGTGAAACTCGCTGACGACAAACTGGCTCAAGCGAAACTCAGTAAAGACAAACTGACCAAATTTCAATCGTTTTTAATCAGTTATTAGTAAATTCTGAATCAACCGTGTAGTTATCTTTTTAGCAGATAATTAATTCACTTATGATTTGAAAGAATCCTAGTCAACTACAAAGCACTGCGCGCCGAAAACAGTGCAATCCGCTATTGTCTCTGCGCATCGTGTAACATCAGCTTCGGTACAAACATCTTTTTCGCACCACGCCTTATATGGTGTTGATTGTATCCAAGCTATACCACAATGCATCATGTTTATCGATCTCAAAAAAGGCGTGTGGTCCAAACACTGAACGCTTGACTGAACGTCGGTCTCATCCAAGGAATGAGCCAGTAAATCGCTGGCACAAAAACATATTTTAGGAGTAATGTTTCGCCATTTCAGACCACGTATCATTCCCCTGAGAAAAATATTATTTGTTTGAGTTGTATCCATATTCATGTGACAATATTTAGGGAAGCACAGGTGGTGTAGTGGTGAGAACGCTCGCCTCTCACCAATGCGACCAGGGTTCGAGCCTCGCTGGGCTCGGTGTGGTATGTGAGTAGAGTTGCTTGTTGGTTCTCTCCTGTGCTTCGAGGGTTTTTCTCCGGGTTCTCCGGTTTTCCTCCCTCCACAAAAATCAACTTCCAAATTCTAATTTGATCTATCGGTTGCCTTGTAATTGGGTCCTAAACCTGTAAGGCTTTCCGTCCACCTCAAAGTGGTAAAGTGGCATAAATTTAAACTAGAGAAAAACGTTTGCGCATGCGTGCCTTTGCGCACGCTTTCCAAGAATTTACAAGAGTTTTAGTGAGAAAATAATTTTTTGTTTTCTCCGAGTATACAAAACATTTCGTGGGTATACTTTTGTGGGACCATGATACTGTATTAATAAAGACAATATGAAAGAACTGACTCTAAGTTTTGGCATTTTGCTAAGACTATTCTTCAGGCAAGTGTGAAAGTCAAATTTGCATATTTTTACAATAGCAAGAAGACGCTTTTGACTAATTTGCATACAGACTTAGAGCATGCGCAGACGTTTTTCACGCGTGTCTATTCATGTACCTTACTGGTAAGCACAGTAATAATACTAAAGGGAATGACAAGTGGTCGGAAATGGTAAAACAACGGATAAGGTCCATTGAATGCAAACTGCATCAAGTAACATGACAATCTTATCCAGTTTCTTCTACAATCGCTTCCTTCATTTTCCATGCTCTTGGCTGTCCTTGCAGAAAGTCTTCAGGTCCAACAAGATCTACACGTGTTTTGTATTCGAGTAATGCATCCAGACTTAATGGCTGCCATGATTTTGCTGAATCAACTTTCATCTTTCTTTGTCCTTGAGAGCTGATAGGCGCCGAAAAAGTTCCTCGTAACGAGTATTGTCTCTTGTCGTCTTGACCGTTTTGTGTAGAAATATCATTAGCAAAGCCAGCCACTTTGTGACGTTGACTAAACTCGCCTTTACATTCAGCCATCTTCTCTGTAAGAAAAGAAATTTTGTCCAGACCAACTAAGAATGGTTGGTCTTCGTTTTCTTGTCTTGTGGTCGTCACCTCTTGTTTATTGTTTACTTCAGCTACGAGTGGTTCTGTTTTACCAGAAGGAAGAGAAGGCAGCTCCACCTTGGATAATACAAACAACATCAATGTTACTCAGAAATACTCCCAATAAAATTATATTTTGAATTTGAATGAGTCATACGATAAATAGAGATCATCACTGGAGGATTGGCTCAATATTATCTCTATTTTTAAGGTATTAGGATACACATAATTGCAAGAACGTTGTCATAAAAGAATTTAAAAAAGTAGAAATTAATTATTTTTGCTAAACAGATGTAATTATTTCACTGCTTTCAAGGTATTCTCGGTTTTCATGTGACGTCATCGGAATCCTGACCCACCATAAATATTCCCTATAAAAGCATTTCTGTAGTATGTTGTAGACATCTGTGATATAAGTCTTGGCTGAAAGTTTTGAACCAAAA
Source organism: Anthopleura xanthogrammica (assembly GCA_964019055.1). Taxonomy (NCBI): domain Eukaryota; kingdom Metazoa; phylum Cnidaria; class Anthozoa; order Actiniaria; family Actiniidae; genus Anthopleura; species Anthopleura xanthogrammica. Next base: position 15,883,939 of record OZ025211.1, on the reverse strand, counting down.
ATATTTATACCGGGCGAGCTACAGCGTCTCGAATTATGTCACGCAATCCACGTCACGTATTTAAAATCGAAGCAAAACTTGCTGATAACTTAAAAGAAATCTAAAATTTTACTTTAATCATGTTTAAACCTTGAAGTTAATTCAAAAATAGCCACAATTTCTAACACAGGACTGAGTTTTAACTCAATTCACGATACCCGAATTCTGTCGGCCATGTTGGTGCACAGCTCTTGTACACCAGCATGGTGTCTCCCATACATTTTTACCAAATACGGCCTCATATTTGTTTGCTCATAACTCGTAAGCCAAACCGTCCTGCTTTCTTCAAAATTGCCCAAATTGTAGGCTTTTAATCTCTTTACAAGGTTTTGGACATGTTATTTTGTTTAGACATTCTATAAAGCTCTAAGAACAGTAATATCCGTATGCAAAATCTCAAGTTCGTCGCATACATTCTTACTAAAATTACAACATTTTCGCTCGCTCATAATTCGGCCGCCAAACAATCTTTAAGCATAAAACTTTGTATGATTGTTAGTTTCTAGACTGTTAACAGTAATTGATATTTTACTTTAGATTTAAGCTAAACGAAGATTTTCAATTTAGTCACGTGATCAGTGAAAACCGACTATAGACTGATATTTTTGAGATAATCTTGTTGGTATATTACTAAACAGTTATTCTCATTAATCTAGGGGGCTTTAGGATCGGAATAAAGAAAACAATCTTTCTAATTAATTCCTATTTTTATATGACAACGTTCTTGCAGCAATAAGGTGTAGGTTTACGACCACTATGCGCGCGATCTTAAATAACGCGCTCGCTTTACAGTATAACACAAAGAAAGCTGAATGGACTACTTCGCAGTCCACCTCGGATACTACTCATTCAAAATGGCGGATCATTTGTCTGAACAGTTTATGGATTGCTTTACTGACATATTAGAATTGGTAAGTTTTTGCGAGGAGAACGAAAACTGTACTAGTAAGCCTTTAATCGAATCAATTATTTCTCGCTTAGAAGTTGCAGAGAAGTTTTTAGCACAGATATTACCCGTCATAAATGAGCGTAAAGACGAACTGGGCGAAGCTGCGAGAACTCTTAAGATATTATTTCACAGATGGTGCCGTAAATTACAAGAACTCGAGCTCAGAGTTACCCCGAATTGTACACATTTGGCTGTATACTCAGTCAACCCACCCGAGAGCTGTCAAAGTAATAGACCAGGCAGACCTAAATTTAGTAAAGGTCTCGGATACTCGATTACACTCGACAGGATCCGAGCGGATCCGAGTATACAACTCCTGAGAAGAGTCCGAAGAGTCCAAAGTCTGAAGATGGCGAGCAAAATGTCAGATCAAACCGATTTGAGGGAGGGGGGCTAGGGAATTTTTGTTGAATGAACATTTGATAATGTCCGGGAACTTTAGTAATTGTTGGATGCCAATAAACTGCCTTGAAGTTGCATGAATATATACATTCTGGTCTTAACACTAAATACGGAGGTAGAAGTTGAATACAAAAAGAAATGTAGCATTGAATACAAATATATTTCAGTGAAGTTGAATAAATATAGGTGATGAATGTAAATAGGAAAGGTTGAAGTAGAACAAAAATCTGTAGTTGAATGCAAATATATTTTGTTGAATATAATTATATGAGTTGTTGAATTTTGCAACAAATGGCCAACCATACCTCCCTTGTTATTAAGCTACGAAGCTGAGACCAGCAAGGTTTATGGGTAGATAGTACATTTTACATGTTTTAACTGCTTGATAATTATTGATGGACATGACATCTTTCACCAGTTACAGTTTCCCTTTCTGTGAGCATCCTCAAGCTGTACTTCGTATCAAAAACCTTTACTTGTTGGATATGAAATGTTTCCCATGATCCTTAGTGGTCTCAGCTTTGTAGGTTTTTGGTGACTAACTTTATGGGAATAAAGGCACCGACACACGGTGCAACATTGCGTGCAACATCACACTCAAATATAAAAATTTGAACGTCTCTTTTTTTATTTTTTTATGTGATTTGTATCATCCTTGTAAATTAAGCGGAAAAATCGAGATTTTCTCTGATTTGGCAGCTGAAATAGTACTGTAATCATAATGTTGCAAGGAATGTTGCACCGAGTATCTGAGCCTTAAGTAAATATATTTATTTCAAAAAAGGATGTCACAGCTGAAAGCAATAAGCAAAAACACAAGACGGCAAAGAACATCTGTATTTTACTCCTTATTCATCATTTAGACGCGATTATTTTAGTCGTTTTGTAATGGTAGGCTGCAACTGTTTCGATTCTTTAAGCGTTGTTCCGAATCTTCAGCTTCAGGCATTGTTTGCAGGTGGTCTTGGCTTGTTGCTTGTTGCTTTCGGCTGCGACAACCGTTGTTGAAACACAGGTGTATTTGACAATGGAGCCGCAAGGCTTATCGTGGATCTAGGTTAGATTCCTAACCAGCTTTAGTCATATGTATAGAAGCAGAGTTTCTTGTTGGTTCTCTCATGTGCTTCGAGGGTTTTTCTCCACGTTTTTCCCTCCTCCTTTACTCAAAGTTCATTTAGATAGTTATGCTTATGATCCCTACCTTTATTACTTGAGGGATTTTGCCATCTTCTTTTTCCAGCTTCTTTTGTGATTTGCCTCTCAATATACTCCATAGTTGGTGAGCACCAATCCCTCCTGGTTTTTTTTTAAAGAAAAGTTTGTGTCAAAATCAAATGGCTGTATTAGTTTGGAGTGAATAGATTCGTGGGTTTGACAGTAGCTATAATGTAGAACAGAAGTACTGCTCAACTTAGCATGACAAACGGAAAAACACAGCCCGAGCAGTGCCTTTAAAAGGAATAGAAAAAGAAAAGAAAAAGAAACGAAACGAACGGAAATGAAAGGAAAAGGAAAGAGTAGAGAAGAGTTCTAAGAGAAGAGAAAAGAAGAGAACAGAAAAGAAGAAACAGAAGAGAAGAGAACAGAAGAGAACAGAACAGAACAGAACAGAACAGAACAGAACAGAACAGAACACAACAGAACAGAACAGAACAGAACACAACAGAACACAACAGAACAGAACACAACAGAACACAACAGAACACAACAGAACACAACAGAACAGAACACAACAGAACAGAACACAACAGAAAATAACAGAACAGAACACAACAGAAGAGAAGAGAAGAGAAGAGTACATAACAGAAGAGAAGAGAAGAGAAGAGAACAGAAGAGAAAAGAAGAGAAGAGTACATAACAGAAGAGAAGAGAAGAGAAGAGTACATAACAGAGAAGAGAAGAGAAGAGTACATAACAGAAGAGAACAGAACAGAAGAGAAAAGAAGAGAAGAGTAGATAACAGAAGAGAAGAGAAGAGAAGAGAAGAGTACATAACAGAAGAGAAGAGAAGAGAAGAGTACATAACAGAAGAGAAGAGAAGAGTACATAACAGAAGAGAAGAGTACATAACAGAAGAGAAGAGAAGAGTACATAACAGAAGAGAAGAGAAGAGAAGAGTACATAACAGAAGAGTACAGAACAGAACAGAACAGAACAGAACAGAAGAGTACATAACAGAAGAGAAGAGAAGAGTCCATAACAGAAGAGAAGAGTACATAACACAAGAGAAGAGAAGAGAAGAGTACATAACAGAAGAGAAGAGAAGAGAAGAGAAGAGTACATAACAGAAGAGAAGAGAAGAGTACATAACAGAAGAGTACATAACAGAACAGAACAGAACAGAACAGAACAGAACAGAACAGAACAGAACAGAACAGAAGCTAGGGGGAGGAAGAAAACCCAAACATTTCAAATCTAAGAACAGGGTATAAACAGCCATTAACTTACTATATTTCTCAATCAATGGATCCAGAGTTTTCTTTGCTCCTTCTCGAAACGTTGGCTTCAGAAAATCAACAGCTTCTGTTCCCAACAACGTCTGTAGCTGTACTTCAACGGATTCATTCATGAGGTCACTAAAATTGTCAGACAATAAAATGCTCTCAGCAACCGTGCCGTCGGCACTGGAATGGCTCATACTTTTCATGTCCGAGCAGTCAAGTGATTTTCCAGGTGATTGTGGTATGATGATGGGTACTTTTATTGGTTGATGACTGCTGATTACTCGGGAATGGGATTTGAGGGTTGATTTTCGAAGCTTCTCTTTCGCTGAAATAATAAAAACGAAGAAGAATCTTAAAATCAAAAATTAGAATTAAATTAAAATTAGAATTAAAATTACAGTTACTGTAATGTATTGAAATTAAAATTAAAAATTATTGAAATTAAAATCAAATATTATTAAAACTAAAATTTAAATTAATAATAGAATTATAATTTATCAATTTAAAAAAATTGATATTAATTTGGCTCATAATGGTCAACATTATGGGCTTGAATAAGCCTCCTCTGCAGGCAACTCTAAACTACTCTCTAGCAAGCGAGGTTTACTATAGCGGGCTTCCTGTGCCAAAGGAAGCCCGAGGATCCCAAAGGAGATGCCTGGCGGAGGCTAGGCTTCAATGTAATTTAAGCAATAAGTTAAAACTAAGTCAGTCAGCTCAGTGGCTTTCTGCCATCGTGTTAATTCTATGTGGGGGGGATGTGCAGTGTGGCAAGTTAGAGCGATGGGTATCGTGTGGTGAGCTGTTGCCATGGTTACCTCCTTGGTGAGGCATGGTCTGGCATGCTCATCTTCACCCCGGTATCTAACCCCAAACTTATCATGACAAAAATTAGTTATGAGTTTTTTAAAATGTGAGATACAAAATTTAAAAAATTAAACATCCATTCAAAAAAAATGAAGAATCACAGATGATGAAAGAAAACAGAATGAAATGGAGCAAAATAAAATGGCAGGGAAAGAAAGACATACCTAATTCTTCTCGGACAAAGTCTGAGTAATGCTTGGACTGAGCAAGCTTTGATAATCTCTTTGCTTCTTTAATCTGAAAATCAAAAGCACAGAAAATTATGCTGTAGTTTCACAGAAAGGGATACTCTTAAGAGCCATGGAATAGACCTTGCACTAACAGGTCATGTTACACTACCCAAAGGACCTCAGAGCACCCTAAAAAGTGTCTATTTGAAGAGCCAGGTAAGGTAATGTGACCTGTTGGTACAAGTCATCCATTTCAGATAACCCCTCTTTCCTTCCTTCATCCTTTCCCTCTCTCATTCATTCATTTATCCATCCATTCCTCCCTCCAAGTCTCCCCCATCCAGTCATCACCAGATGTACATGTTACGCTTTAAAGCACATTCCATACACCTGTATGTGTGTTATAATAATTGTATAGTGTATTATTACAGCTCAGACATATATTGTCAAACAGAAAGCTGAAATCCCAGAGTACAACAGAAAATCTAATGCATCCATCAATTAATAAAATAATAATATAATAATATACATGAAAAAATTACTTGAATTTGATTGGCTTAGGGCAGTGCAGTTCAAGTGTAACGCAGTGCAAAAATCTGTAACACAGTGCAAATTACATTTTACAAAAATAGTCTTGAAACCAAACTTTTTTGATTCTGCTGTTGATAACATTAAATTAAGCATCAAGACTATGCATTTTCCAGTCACGAAGGAACAAGTTTAAGCGGTGAAAACGATTAAAAAGTTGGTGATTTTGTTTATTGTTTCAGAATAAATTTTTTGTCAGTTTCAGTTGAAGAGCGTGCGGTGTTGACACATCTCACGCACGTCATTGAGCGCACGCTTGAAGTTTTTCTTGAGATTTTCAATGTCAGACGGTAATATTAATGTTTGTAAGGTTTTTCATGTATATTATTAACAAGTAATCATATGGTTTCTCGGTCTCATATGATTTTAAGTCTTTGAAAAACACACTTGTGCAAATTAATCCCAAATTGAACTCGAAACCATATGATTACCTATACTAATACCCATAGAGTAATGTCGCATACTTCAGGAATGGATCCAAGGGTGGGGAATGGGGGTGACTACCTATAGTCACCCCTCCTTTTGAACAAATGAAAAAAAATGTGTTCACCATATTTATCAGGGCATCTGACAGAATGCGCTAAATGAATATGTGGATCTGCGTAATCCACCTCGTTCCACATAATCATACAAGTCCCGCATAATTCCCCAAAATCTAAAGAAAAGTTAACAATCTAGAAGAAAAAGTGTTATAAATTCCTTGATGAATTCCTATATGATTCCTTGATGATTTTGATGAAATAATTAATTGTTTCTAGTTTAGTGGCAAAGTCTTGAAGGGAAATAGCATTAATTTCAAAACTCGATATATTTGCCATCTTGCCATTTTCCCTGCATATTGTAATTTGCCATTTTTTCCCACATTTGTCCACACAATTTTCAATTTTCACTGCATTATCCATAAAAAAAAATCCGCATAAATTGAGCTTTTTTTTCTACATTCTGTCAGAAGCCCTGCTGGTTTATCCAGATAAACTTGCACTTGGTTTACTTGAAGCTTTCAAATTTGTGATACCATATTTTCACAATTTCTCACCTTTTATGGGTTCCCTGTGGCAATTTGGCATGAGGTACCAATTAATCAATCAATCAATTAATCTTTATTAGGGTTATTAAAGAGATTAAGAACATTGTCTTTTTTCCAATCTGGCCCTTAGTACCCTGCATGTAACAGCAACCCTCCTTTAAAAAAACCCTGGATCTGCTCCTGATACTTGTAGCACTATTAACACTTCTTGTAATTGCTTACCTGATGAAGCTTAGCATTTAGTTTGGATTGCCTTTTTTTAAAAAGTAGATCTTGCCTTTGGATGAGCGCATGTTGTATGTCCAACCGTTCTTTGAAATACTGGTTCTTTTCTTCTCTTTCATCCTGCTTCACTTGTAACCAAAGATCATATAGTTTTACAAGTCTCTAAATAAATACAAAAAAATACATTAATGGTAGGTACACAAGGAGCTATTACTCAAGGGAATGATGACTAAGGGTGCTTTCCATAATTCCGGTCACAACTGACCAGCCAGACTGGTCCATTTGAGAAAAAGAGAACTTTAAGTCCTTTTTCTCGAGAGCTTTCCCTCATTTCTTATAATACGTTCCATTGTAATAGTGCCTATACAGGTAGAGTGATTACAATAAACCCGTTCAACAAAATCTGTTAGTCAAAGTCTACGACTATCTGCTAGCGTTTATTAGTGTATTAGCCTAGTGTAACTAGCTCATGCGTGAAGATTACAACTTTATTGGTTAAATTTAGCAAGACGAAATAACGGTCTCATTCTACTGAAAAACAATATTTTTACTACGAGTCATTTGCTTTACAAATTTTAAACTGTAAATAAGTAATTCATTCCGTGTAAAAGATTGAATTAAAGCTTTGCCGTTTTGCCTACAATCTCTCCAGTTATCCGACTCAAAAATTGAAATACATATAAATGTCAATAAACATGTATAGACTACATTCATTTGTTGTCTGTTTAATAATTTTTGTTTTAGACTATTTGTAGTCTACTTAGAGTCTATTAGCTAGTACTTGTGATTATTAGTGTGTATTAGTCTAGTAATTGTTGAACGGGTTTATTGCAATCACTCTATACAACTTAGAAATTGCTTGACATGGTTGCCACAATACAGTGGATTCAGATTGAGTGTTTAACGGTGCCATTTGTCGCGATCGTTGCAACCTTTTTAAAAATTTGCACATTTTCATGCAGAATGCATGATGTTTCTAGGCGGCTGGGAGCACGTTCGGCTGATAAGATTGATTTTTTTTCCCCTTACTTGAGCCAATAATTCAATTATTGAATGTCTTCAATTTATCCTGCGCGCATAGCAAGGCGTTCCTCATAATCTATGTTCATTGTCTTGCACAGTTGACAATGATAAATAACTGTCATTACCAGCTAGGAGGGACCATACATTTTCAAGTGCAGAACTGTGTTCACGAACAATTAAATTCCCTGACTTTTTTCCTGACTTTTGCTCAAAATTTATTTTTTCCTGACCGAAAGTAGAATTCCCTGACATTTCCCTGACCTTGACAAATTTTTTTGCCCCTGACTTTAATCCCTGACCTGTGGTAACCATGCATACTTGATCAGGCTGGACAGTTCTGATTAATTACGGAATTCTCTTTATCAAAGGACCGGTCTGGCCGGCCAGTTCCGACTAATGGAAAGTACCGCAAGTGGTCTAAGATGTGAATTCTTAACAGGCTCATCAGTATGAACTGCATGTGGTCACTTATCACAATGTTTTTATAACCAGCTGTATGAAAAACTAAGAGTGAAAAGAATTGTTGTTGTAGTTTGAGCTGCCCTCACCCAAGTTTTAAAAATCATATACATATCTCGCAGAATTCAAGGATATGGATAGCAAAGATTTGCTTCAATTTTTCATACATATATAAAAAATTATATATATACTTCAAATTTCCCCTCTAAATTCTTGAAAATGCATATATTTTTGCATTGGGAAAAGATTTGGAGCTACGGCCACTTCAATGGCTAAGCATTGAAGCGTGCTGTGATTGGTCGGTTTGTGCATGCACTGGACACCAGGAATCCATAGACAGTGTAATATAAACAAGATCTCACCTCCTCTCTTTCTTTGGCCCACTTAGCTTCTGATTCACTTTTCTTCTTGGTAGCATGACTTGCTTTAGTGGTTGTCTTCTTGGAATAAATACTGTGGTTTGCACTACCATGGTGTGATCTGTAACAATTTGATCAATAACATGCTTGATATCAGTTCAATCTTGGTATAGTTTACATATTCTGATTGGTCAGTTTGTTCAAGTGGTCCCAGTTAGTGTGTCCGTGCACACTGTAAAAACATGTTCAGGGGCACTGACAGAAAATGTTGTCTCGAACTGTAAATTAAAATAAGTATAATAATAAAATATTAAGTATAATAAATAATAATAATCATGATAATCATCCATAATGATTAAGGAATAAAAAACAGTTTTCCGTGTATTATACTCTGATAAAGACACGCGGGATGTGGAGAGAACACGAGAGAAGCGTAGGAAACCACGACGCGTAGCGGAGTGGTTTCCAGCTTCTCAAGTGTTCTCTCCACATCCCGCGTGTCTTTATCAGAGTATAATACACGGAAAACTGTTTTTTATTGCTTTTATAAAATAACTAGCGCTCAAATGCTTTTAAAAAGCAGTTTTGTTTTGACTATGAAAATGTATTTTCTCCTTACGTTGCGACAGTCTGAAGTTGACCAATTAGAGCTCTCGATAGAAAATGATTTTGCAGGGTTTTCGAGAGAATCTCATTCGCGAATTGTTTTTTGGCAAGTCAAAGAGGAAAAAAACAACAGATATCACTCCATAACAGCTCTGTAACTTTTATTACACAAATTCTAGTGGAAATATTTTTACAAAATGTGAAAAGCTTGTTCAAACAACGTAAATTAATAGCTGGAGAAGACTTTAAGTAAGAGAAACACAACGCTCTCATTGAGTGTTTACTTTTTGAAAGAAATGTTGATATTTTCTATTGAACAAGAAGTGAAAAGCCCAGAGAAACTGTTGAGGTGATTACTCTGTACTGCGAGCTGGTTGTTTTGCTCAAGACTTGGATTATAACTTGCACTTGAACTGCATGGCACGATTTCATTTCGAGGGCTCTGCAAAGCACTTGACAGGACATCACTGCATTGCTGAAGTCTGAATGGCGAAGGTCGTGAATTATAATGCCTTAGGCTGTCTTCGTTTCTGTGGCCAGATATCGCCATAATGTGTCTGTTGGAGATACCAGCTTCAGACCACAGGGTTATTGCAGTCGCTCTTAATGAATGATTTGTATAGCGACGGGAAAGACACGCTTCTTGGCTGATTTCGCTCATCATATTGGAAAGTTTGTTGACTCCAAGTGGACGATTTTCAAACCATGTGTCATCTGATTCTTGCCACCCTTGTCTCTTGGGATATTGAAAGAAGCTTGCACAGTTTGGATTCAACTTACTTATGTAGAAGCGAAGAGCTCTGTAGCCATCATTTTCAGCATTTTTTCGAGAAAAAAATAACTTTTCGAGAGAGAAAAAATGACGTGAGCATGTTTTATGCTCTCATAAAACATGGCTTTTTGACAAATCAGAGCGCGCGTAATATCAAAGTTATTTTATAATTATTATTATTTATTTTTTTAAAGGAATTGTCAATAAAGTATTACTTATTATTATCATCATCATCATCATCATCATCATCATCATCATCATCATCATCATCATCATCATCATTATTATTATTATTATTATTATTATTAGGATCAGCTAGAGGTTCCTTCTAACATGAAGTAAGATAGTGTGATGTTAGCCTTGTATATGAACAATGAGATCTTGGGAATAATCCTCCTCTCTACTGGAAGCCTGTGGAGGTCCATACTAGAACTTGAATGTGACGATGAGCTTATTAATTATCTATTCAAAATATTTCCCCATTTCTGATTGGTCCACAGGCCCCGGTTAATTTCTCACAACAAGCATTAACTGACCAAATTTAGCAAGAAACCTCACTCGTCCAATAATTTTTTTAATTATTGGACGATTGACGTCATCATAGCCGCCAAACAAAGATGGCTTCCCAACAGGGAAGGGTTGCAAACTTAACTGAAATGCTTTCTTAAATGACTGATCAGAATTGAGTTTACTTTGAAAATATTTTGAATAAATAATAAAACAATTTTTGATATTGGCTATCATATGATATGAAAAATTATGCACACCTTGAAGAGTGTTATCCACCTCAGCCTATGGCTTCAGCAGATCTAGATAACACTTATGTTATGCATAATTTTTCATATCATACTCAGCCTCATCCAATAATTGCTAAATATTAGTCCTTGTTTGATAAGATCAACTTTATTTTAGTGCCTATACCACCTCTGACAATATTCTCAGTATAGATTCTACATGATGTGAGCTGTTCAATCCAGTGACCAAAAAAAATTACACGGTTTGTCTGCAGTGTCCGGAAGTTATAAAGGTTTTTCTTGTCATTTGATAATGACTGCGATGTCAAAATAGTCATCATTAAAATTAATACCCTGTGTACAAAACTTCACTGGTACAGATAAATTAAATTTAGAAAGAATATCTTTTTCACACATGGCTTTTAAATTATTAAAACTATTGCTAATTAGTTTCTGCATAGCAGCCAGTGTTTCGAGTTGACGTTCAGTCATTAGCATACAACAAGAAAAAACGTACCCTCTATAACTTCACTCAAACTATATAATTTTTTTGGTCACTGAACAGCTCACCTCATGTAGAATCTATACTGAGAATATTATCAGAGGTGGTATAGGCACTTTAACAATAATAGTAATAATAAATAAATTATAACTATAATAATAATTACAATAGCAGCAAATACATTTATTTTGTTATAGAAACAAGGTCTATAAATCATAATAATTAAGTAATGAATAAGTAATGAAAAGTACAGTATTAGAACCACAGACACACATTAACAACATCTAAAATGTGACCAAGCAATGCATACTGGACATGAGATACCAAGACCCAGGGTCTCGCACTCAACATGCATTTACCTCAATCACAGATTAGAACAAACACACACATTACACTAACAACAACGTCTAAAATGTGACCAAGCAATGCATACTGGACATGTGATACCAAAACTCAAGGTCTCGAACTCAAGATGCAATCATAGCACCAGCACTAAGGTGCTATTAGTGTGGTGCAAAAGAGATGTAGAAGTTCATTGTAAGTTTTTGTTTACAAAGTGATATTCAACATAATTTTCGAATAATTTATATCTTTTGAGATAAAATACAAGAGTAGTTTGTATAAATTTAGCCTCTAACAAAAACACAGGAGAACTTTGTGGAACTAAAAAAACAATTTTCCATTGCTTCTTTGAGAGTAGTTTAGTATTTTAACCATTTTGCAACAAAGAAATAGCTAAGCTTATAACTGTTATAAATCTTCAATAATACATCTTACCTTTAATTTCTACCTTTCGGGGTCACATCCCAAGGCACATTAATGCTGCTGGATTTTCCCCCTTTTCTCCCTGCATAAAGAATTAAATAACATAACTTTTACTAGCATTTTTAAAAGTGGCGAGAAAAATAATTTTCGCTTTTTCCTCTTCATAACTTTAACGATAGATACTTGGTTTGATTATTAAAACCATCGCAGTGATTTTAAATCAATACAACAACAGTCGAGCTAAGATATACTCACATTAGAACATAGATGTTGAATGTTGAAAGAGTTTTGTCAGGCAGAACGATTGAATTCACCAGAATATGCAATCAGAAAGTGGTTACTATCGATATAGCATGATTAAACCTTTTCAGGTGGTATTTTTGATGAGTTAAATGGACAAAATACGAGCGGGGTTGGTAACGTTACGTTGCACATAGGGGCGCGTTGCATATAGGGGCGCTTTGCATAATCTCTTAAGTGCTATTAAATTTCGGTTCTTAATTTACGGCTCATCTCCACATAACAATTTTCTTACATCTTATTCATTTAAAAAACTATTTTTTTAGTAATTTTTCAATTTTTTTCAAAGTTTTTTAATGCCAAAGAACAGACAACATCAACTTAGATATTTCGATTTTTACGTATTTTTACGTGGCCTGAAAGTTTTTAATGCGTAAAATCAGAGCAAAAATGTATAAATAATACGACGTGAACATATCCAACAAAAGGAATTGCGTCTTCTTGAACCCAATAAACTGCCTTATTGCATAAAATACGGAAAATATATAATAATCATCTCTTAACGGCTCTTAAATTGGACTCATCAAAGCGTTTATTCGTTTATTCGAGTAATTTTTCAAAGTTTGCTAATGCAAACATAGCTCACTGGCGGCCAGTTACTCTAAAATGTCTTGCAAAACAAATTCTACTATCAACTTTAATTAAAAGAAGAGGTTTCCGGTTAACCTGGTCAGCCCTTAAATAATTTTGAAGTATTTCATCTATGAGTACATATCAAAATTGTCTCTCTACTTGTTTATCTAAATATTCAAACCTGCGTTACTTCTGGCTCTTATTTTCTATTCATCCAGCAAAGCATTAAAACGGTGCCTACTGACGTTATGTTGCATATAGGGGCGCCTCTTGACGTTACGTTGCATCTAGGGGCGCCTGCTGAGAGTCTCCCTAAATGTCGAGTGTCGAGTGTCGAGGGTAGCATGTCGAGGGTCGAGGGTATGAAGTCGAGGGTCGAGGGTATGAAGTCGAGGGTAGGAATATATAGTTTGGATAATGTAAAAATATAGGAAAAATAGATAACATAATTTAGTTAATTTAGAATTTTTACTGTATGGTATCGAAAAAACGGAGTCAAATGCAGTTAAAAAAAATACTAAAATACTATATTGGAATTAATATCTTTAGTATGAATAAAAATGAATTGTTTGTGTTAAAACTATTATAATCTTGTACTGGAGATTTTTCAGGGGATCTTTTACATTACGACTGAGTATGGGAATAAGAATATATAAACTGTAAGGATGAATTTTACAACGCTCATAATTTGCTTTCTTTATTTTTGTAATTAGATTTGTTATCTGACAACCATGCAAGGAATTTGACCCAGGTCAGATATCTGGTCTGGTATCATAAATACTGATTCCGATGAATAAACAACAAGAAAAACTACGAAATACTGTATGTAAAAGTTACAGTATTCTGTTTTAATTTTCTTACGCTATCATTTATCACTTTTATTCAAAAGGCATGTTCTATGTTTGATTTCTTGTTTGATTCTAACTTTGATTTTATTCTGTGACAATTCCGTCATCCGGCGACGATTTAACCGTGATTGAGTCGGATAACAAATTTACGCAATTAAAGTAACACTGTAAAGTGATCGTGTTTAGAAGAGAGAGCTGGACGTGTTTCATCTTGCTCTATAGCATTAATTACCGTATAATAGTTCCAAGTCGAAATGTGATCTACTGTTCCATTTAAGTTAGCTTCTACGCAGCGTTCATGAATATTCTATATTTACGATCGTGACTGAGTACTTTGTCAATCAGGTTTAGTACATTGCAGAAAGGTTTGACTTTATAAATATGAAATGGTGAACCTCTGATCAAACTCGGAACTATTAGGGACACTGATCCTTTTCATATTAGTAAATTCACAAATTTCGTTTCAAGAATTGCTTTGAAGCCGTTTACTCCCAAGTGTTCGCGGCAACTAAATGTTAGCGCGGCTGACGATAAATTCTAAATTAACTAAATTATGTTATCTATTTTTCCTATATTTTTACATTATCCAAACTATATATTCCTACCCTCGACTTCATACCCTCGACCCTCGACTTCATACCCTCGACCCTCGACATGCTACCCTCGACACTCGACACTCGACATTTAGGGAGACTCCCTGCTGACGTTACGTTGCATATAGGGGCGCCTGCTGACGTTACCTTGCATATACGGGCGCCTGCTGATGTTACGTTGCATATAGGGGCGCCTCTTGACGTTACCTTGCATATAGGGGCGCCTGCTGACGTTACCTTGCATATACGGGCGCCTGCTGACGTTACCTTGCATATAGGGGCGCCTGCTGACGTTACCTTGCATATACGGGCGCCTGCTGACGTTACCTTGCATATACGGGCGCCTGCTGACGTTACCTTGCATATAGGGGCGCCTGCTGACGTTACCTTGCATATAGGGGCGCCTGCTGACGTTACCTTGCATATACGGGCGCCTCTAGACGTTACCTTGCATATACGGGCGCCTGCTGACGTTACCTTGCATATAGGGGCGCCTGCTGACGTTACCTTGCATATACGGGCGCCTGCTGACGTTACCTTGCATATAGGGGCGCCTGCTGACGTTACCTTGCATATAGGGGCGCCTGCTGACGTTACCTTGTTATTTATATTTTAAAAAAGTCAAACAATCCTCTTTGACATTTTACGGAATGGTTAACATGCTAACACAATTTTAACCTTGTTTTAGGAAATTGTTACACCGCTCAAGCCCAGTCTTGTCATGAGTATGTTTTACAAAGTCACAAAAAGAAAAGGCAGAAGCTAAACCGACTGTTATTGAAGGTGTTAACACCACACGACACGTGCATTTTGAATTGACCCATTGTAAACTGGTATTAAATCAAATTCAAGACATGCTTATTTTAGGAAATTAACTAAGTAAAAAAAAGGAATAAACAATTAAAATTCACTTTTCTTATTATTAGTTCATTATTATTAGCTATAATATCCAAACGAAAAATTGATCTTACAGATATTGTGTAGTTGTTTTTTAGATCCATATACCTGCATTATCAGATGAATATTGTTTGAGTGATTGATTGTGGTACAAGATTTTAATTCCAATGGGAAAACTGCTGGAACTGCGATTGGTTCGCTACTTTCCGAGTCGGAACCATGAAATAAGAAAAATTACAAAATTGTCAACCTCATGAATTCCCTTTTTATGTTAGTGAAAATTTTTTCAAGTTTTGATGGAGTGTATCAGTTTGCTGATCGATCTTCTAAGGTATATCGGTCTGTGAGTGTTTAATCTACGCAGGTACATCGATCTACGATTGTCTATGATTGTCAAATCTACAAACAAAAGGAATCAGTAGTCTCACCTAGTTCTATCACCTCCCCCAGTACTCGTATTCAAATTAAGATGTTTTTTCGGAAATTGCTCATTCCTTGTAGCCAATCATAGCTTCTTGTTAGGTATTCTTTTTGGGGAAAAAAGCCAGGCTGTCATTTGACTACTTGGTACGTCGAGTGAAGGAACTTGGTTTCAAGAACACTAGTCTTCAATCATAAAATCAACATCAGCCAGGGGAGTAAACCCCTGCACAGAAAATCACCCTAGAAACAGGGGGAGTAAACCCCTGCACAGAAAATCACCCTAGAAACAGGGGAGTAAACCCCTGCACAGAAAATCACCCTAGAAACAGGGGAGTAAACCCCTGCACAGAAAATCAACACCAGCCAGGGGAGTAAACCCCTGCACAGAAAATCAACACCAGCCAGGGGAGTAAACCCCTGCACAGAAAATCACCCTAGAAACAGGGGAGTAAACCCCTGCACAGAAAATCAACACCAGCCAGGGGAGTAAACCCCTGCACAGAAAATCACCCTAGAAACAGGGGAGTAAACCCCTGCACAGAAAATCAACACCAGCCAGGGGAGTAAACCCCTACACAGAAAATCAACACCAGCCAGGGGAGTAAACCCCTGCACAGAAAATCACCCTAGAGTATTTATGACTAGTAACGGTCGAGGATGAAGTTTAACTGACTCCTGTTACCAAGTCATCAAACACATTTACACTACACCAACAAACATACACCAACATCATGCACTTGCAAACAAACACAAATCTCTGATGGTCGTGTTGTATTGTTTACTGCACTCTGGTTCGACTCCAGAAGGAGATGCTGTTTGCTCTAGTATAGACATGCAAGTAGTGAGCCCCCCCCGTATGGCGCACTTCCGAGGGGAGGGGTGGTCTAAATTCCTGAATACCCTCTTGAGAATGTAGGGGGAGGGGTGGGTTAAAATTCCTGAATACCCCCTTGAGAATGTAGGGGGAGGGGTGGGTTAAAATTCCAAAGTGTCCCCTAAAGAATGTTACCAAATTCCCGCACTTGCGAGGGGAGGGGTGGTCTAAATTCCTGATTACCCCTTGAGAATGTAGGGGGAGGGGTGGATTAAAATTCCTGAATACCCCCTTGGGAATGTAGGGGGAGGGGAAGTCTAAATTCCTGAATACCCCCTTGAGAATGTAGGGAGAGGGATGGTCTTGAAGAGGAGAAATACTTTAGAGGATGAAAGGAATGTAGGATAGAGGTCAAAGTACGAAAAGAGTGAATTCCAAACATTCTCGTGGGAAGAAAAAATATTTTGAAATATTATGTGAGCTCATTAGAATAGTTAAAGACAAATAAAATAAATTACGATACGACAGTTCGATTAGTCCCAGTTGCACTCCGATAGTTCAGAGTAAAGACAAAAATTAGCGAACACAAAAATTAGCGAACATGTCTTCTGGAAAAGCAATAAACCTAGGAGTCCGAGGATACGTTATTTTCGTGAAGGAGTTTCGAAATGAGAAGAAAATATATTTTCGCAAGCAAAAGAAAGATGTATCAAGTGGCAAAACTGTTCTTACCAATTCAGGAATGTCTTTGACGTTGGACGAATGGACAACACTAAAGTCGGCAATTAGAGCAATAGATATGGAACTGCAGAAGGTAACCAGTCCCATGGAAGAGTCACCGGAGTCGGTGTCCCAAGACGAGTCACAATTCTTAACTCAGTCTCAGAATACCAATGTTCACCAGAAGCCTCCATTTTCCGGATCATTCCAAATCCTTCAGCACAATGGCAATGCGCAAAATTACGAGGAACAGGAAAAAGACTATTTACCTAGAACTTTCACCACTTCTGAATTAAACTCTATTTTTGAAGCTCTCGGTCCGGAAATGGAACTGACAGGGGAACAGCAAGGATTGGCTGTGCAGCACCAGGTACCCAGCTGGGGATCTGAAATGTACTGATATGTACCGATATTCAAAAACACAGAAAGCATAAAATAAAATAAAATTTCGTTTCTGTAATACTATAGCTTTTATTTAAAAGTAAAATAAAGTAATGAGATTGTTGCAATGCAAATGTTTGGTCTCTTAGTAATCAATGTACATGTTCGATATAAATTCTAGCTAGCTCCAACAGGGCATATTGTGTTGACAGGCACCATTATTTGCACTTAAGCCGGTTATTATCCCGGCTTAATAAGTCCACTACAGTTTGTCTGTGATAACTATTATTCCTTGGTGTAGATTTTTATTCCATGTCTTCTGCTGTATCTTGTGTTTGTAACTCTTGGACAGCGAATAAATTGTTCAAGAGAAATTTACGATGATCAATAGCAACCTGGGTTGCTTCCATCCAGTCGTAATCCTCCTTGTCTAGTAAATCTTGTCGGGTTCTCATTATTTTACGAAAATAAAGATCTTTTTTAAACGCGTGAATCCATTTTAATTTTTCAAACAATACGTTTCTCAGTTCATTCCTAAATATGGATATCATCTTATTGTACGCATGCACTTCTGCCCATTCTTTAGATTCGCCTCTTTCCATGTATTCGTTTTCTAGAGCTTCTAGTTCCGTTTCGTGACGATCCACGGCTTCGTTTATCAACGGCGACCAGCAGTCATCTGAAGGCTGGTTTTCATCATCATCATCCTCATCATCTTCAGTATCATTTGACTCTGATTCACTCGTGTCTAGATCTTCCTCGACACTACTTGCAATTTCATCTTCGCTTGAAGTTTCTTCGTCGTATCTTGAATCGTTTTCTTCGACAGCGTTCATTTTGCAAATTTGATCGTCTAAATGACGTCTTAGATTATAACCTCTGGAAAAGGTTTTGCCACAGTAATAGCACTGCTTAGATGACGACATGTGTCTCTTGTACTGAATGTTAAGTGAAATGATCTTCCTGGAAAGCTCCCCGCAATTTATGTCCTTCCTTCCTTCCTTCCTTTTAAAACTTCTCACAGACTCGTGCTCTGCTCCTGACCTGCTGATAACTGCTCCCTGGTAGTGCTCCTCACTTGCTCCTCATGATCACTGCTCCCCGGTAGTGCTCCTCACTTGCTCCTCACTGCTCCCTGGTAGTGCTCCTTTGCTCGGCACATAAAGGTCCACCATGCGTAGACTATCGGACCAAATGCATGAACAAGTCCAGAAATTACCCTTACAATATGGACATGAAGCATTATATTCAGGACAAATCATACAGCGAGGAGCTAGAGCGAGGTATTTCTACAGTATGAGCACATTCAGAATACTTTCTTCTGCAACGATTAAAACTGCTCACAGACTAGTGTTCTGCTCCTGACCTGTTCCCCACTGCTCCCCGGTAGTGCTCCTTTGCCCGGCAAAGGGCTCTTAACTGCTGCTGTATTGGATAAAATATGACCTTAATGGGAATCGAACCCATAACCTTCTGATCTGGAGTCAGACGTGATAACCATTACACCACAAGGTCTCTCATGAATTTTTATGGTTAAGATTTATAATTATGTTTTTAGTTATATCAACTTCTAAATAATTCTAATTCGATCTTTTGGGGCCCTTGTAGTTGTAACCCTACTTTATCACGCCCTGATATGATCTAAATAAAGCCTCCTTGATCTGATAGATTTTTGAAATATATTTGCATTATTTATTTGCTGAGCAAAGGAGCACTACCAGTGAGCAGTGAGGAGCAAGTGAGGAGCACTACCAGGGAGCAGTTATCAGCAGGTCAGGAGCAGAGCACGAGTCTGTGAGAAGTTTTAAAAGGAAGGAAGGAAGGAAGGACATAAATTGCGGGGAGCTTTCCAGGAAGATCATTTCACTTAACATTCAGTACAAGAGACACATGTCGTCATCTAAGCAGTGCTATTACTGTGGCAAAACCTTTTCCAGAGGTTATAATCTAAGACGTCATTTAGACGATCAAATTTGCAAAATGAACGCTGTCGAAGAAAACGATTCAAGATACGACGAAGAAACTTCAAGCGAAGGTGAAATTGCAAGTAGTGTCGAGGAAGATCTAGACACGAGTGAATCAGAGTCAAATGATACTGAAGATGATGAGGATGATGATGATGAAAACCAGCCTTCAGATGACTGCTGGTCGCCGTTGATAAACGAAGCCGTGGATCGTCACGAAACGGAACTAGAAGCTCTAGAAAACGAATACATGGAAAGAGGCGAATCTAAAGAATGGGCAGAAGTGCATGCGTACAATAAGATGATATCCATATTTAGGAATGAACTGAGAAACGTATTGTTTGAAAAATTAAAATGGATTCACGCGTTTAAAAAAGATCCTTATTTTCGTAAAATAATGAGAACCCGACAAGATTTACTAGACAAGGAGGATTACGACTGGATGGAAGCAACCCAGGTTGCTATTGATCATCGTAAATTTCTCTTGAACAATTTATTCGCTGTCCAAGAGTTACAAACACAAGATACAGCAGAAGACATGGAATAAAAATCTACACCAAGGAATAATAGTTATCACAGACAAACTGTAGTGGACTTATTAAGCCGGGATAATAACCGGCTTAAGTGCAAATAATGGTGCCTGTCAACACAATATGCCCTGTTGGAGCTAGCTAGAATTTATATCGAACATGTACATTGATTACTAAGAGACCAAACATTTGCATTGCAACAATCTCATTACTTTATTTTACTTTTAAATAAAAGCTATAGTATTACAGAAACGAAATTTTATTTTATTTTATGCTTTCTGTGTTTTTGAATATCGGTACATATCAGTACATTTCAGATCCCCAGCTGGGTACCTGGTGCTGCACAGCCAATCCTTGCTGTTCCCCTGTCAGTTCCATTTCCGGACCGAGAGCTTCAAAAATAGAGTTTAATTCAGAAGTGGTGAAAGTTCTAGGTAAATAGTCTTTTTCCTGTTCCTCGTAATTTTGCGCATTGCCATTGTGCTGAAGGATTTGAAATGATCCGGAAAATGGAGGCTTCTGGTGAACATTGGTATTCTGAGACTGAGTTAAGAATTGTGACTCGTCTTGGGACACCGACTCCGGTGACTCTTCCATGGGACTGGTTACCTTCTGCAGTTCCATATCTATTGCTCTAATCGCCGACTTTAGTGTTGTCCATTCGTCCAACGTCAAAGACATTCCTGAATTGGTAAGAACAGTTTTGCCACTTGATACATCTTTCTTTCGCTTGCGAAAATATATTTTCTTCTCATTTCGAAACTCCTTCACGAAAATAACGTATCCTCGGACTCCTAGGTTTATTGCTTTTCCAGAAGACATGTTCGCTAATTTTTGTGTTCGCTAATTTTTGTCTTTACTCTGAACTATCGGAGTGCAACTGGGACTAATCGAACTGTCGTATCGTAATTTATTTTATTTGTCTTTAACTATTCTAATGAGCTCACATAATATTTCAAAATATTTTTTCTTCCCACGAGAATGTTTGGAATTCACTCTTTTCGTACTTTGACCTCTATCCTACATTCCTTTCATCCTCTAAAGTATTTCTCCTCTTCAAGACCATCCCTCTCCCTACATTCTCAAGGGGGTATTCAGGAATTTAGACTTCCCCTCCCCCTACATTCCCAAGGGGGTATTCAGGAATTTTAATCCACCCCTCCCCCTACATTCTCAAGGGGTAATCAGGAATTTAGACCACCCCTCCCCTCGCAAGTGCGGGAATTTGGTAACATTCTTTAGGGGACACTTTGGAATTTTAACCCACCCCTCCCCCTACATTCTCAAGGGGGTATTCAGGAATTTTAACCCACCCCTCCCCCTACATTCTCAAGAGGGTATTCAGGAATTTAGACCACCCCTCCCCTCGGAAGTGCGCCATACGGGGGGGGGGGGGGGGGGGGGCTCACTACTCATGCACTTTTTCATCATTGTCTCATATTTTCTCATTTTCTATTCATCCCATTCCAAGTTATTTCGAGTTATTTCAATCTTCATTTTTACACTTTTTGAGACGTCTTATCTGTGATTTTTCACGAAAAATCCAAATTTACACATTTTGTTTGGTGCAGTGAGGCGGTAAAGTAGACGTTGGAAGGATTGGTTTATTTGTCTTTTGAAATCGTTCTGGTTATAAAATATTTGTACGAAAAAAGCTGTGGAAGGGTAGTTAAATATTCAAGGAAACTTGGGAAGTTTGGCTCTATGGATGAATTCTTGAGTACTGAGAGTATTAGTCTTGTTGCAGTTTCTCCACTCCAAGCCTACGAACTGAGAAATGAAGACCCAGGGAGTCCAACTCGACTCCGAAATGAAGAGAAATTGATCTCTAATAAATTTTCCGCTAATTTGTTTTAAGCGCTTTCAAAGATTCGGAGTCCGTTAAACCTTTTGCAATGGGTTATGTGTAAATTTGGATTTTTCGTGAAAAATCACAGATAAGACGTCTCAAAAAGTGGGAAAATTTATTAGAGATCAATTTCTCTTTGAATTCTTCAGCACGTGTGGAATTTTCAAAGTGCCGCCAGCGAACGTATGCCGAGCCAAATTCAATTATTAGAATAACAATTCTTTTTGCGATAAGAATACAATATTGTATTGTGAATAATTATAGAATAAATTAGGTTGAGGTTTGTTTGGAAACTAGGTTTATGTTTCTCGAATCCGCGGCTGGCGAATACCGGGCCAACTTCTCGCCGGTTTAAAATGTTTAAGTATATAGAATAAGTCAGTGGCATATTTTGTAATTATCTAAACGCACGAAATATCTAAGTTGATGTTGTCTGTTCTTTGGCATTAAAAAACTTTGAAAAAAATTGAAAAATTACTAAAAAAATAGTTTTTTAAATGAATAAGATGTAAGAAAATTGTTATGTGGAGATGAGCCGTAAATTAAGAACCGAAATTTAATAGCACTTAAGAGATTATGCAAAGCGCCCCTATATGCAACGCGCCCCTATGTGCAACGTAACGTTACCAACACTGCTGCAAAATACGGCTAATAGTCTTTGTAACCCCAGCGAAGTCCGGATGTGATTTGATCCACCGAGCCAAGCAGATGTCGATAAGTAAACACTTTGGAAAAGCATTTTTGCTGCGAACTTTTATCACTCTGGAAACAGCCTCTGGTATATTGTCTCTTTTTGAATCCCTCTACCAAAACTTGAGTGATTTTCACTCCAATATCAAGTTAGGATTCCTGTTTCATAGGAACAGGGTTTTTTTTAACCTTGGAATCGAAGTTTTTGATAAGAATTTTCTATTTCTTGAAGGTCAGTCACAAGGGAAAAATATCGGTAGCCGGTATGTTCGATCCGGCGATGTTTCGATCCGAGAATCTTCGATCCAACCGAGTATGCATTCGATCCGTCATCTATATACATTCGAACATTCATACATACCGGCATTCAAAATATCGTGTCATAAAATACAAATTATGACAGAAGAATAATCCATCTTTTCGTAGATAGAAATCCTGGAAAACACAAGCTCTAACAGCTCGTTTTGTTTCAATTCTTGTGTCAATCTCCATGTCTGATACCAAAATTTGACAAAAATCAAATCAAATCAAAATTATGAATATTTTTTTTTAGATTTTTACTTTAAAATGCAAATTTCGTCAGGCGTTCTTCGCTGCCATCCTCGCAATGCTTCATGGGAGATAAGTGTTTTAAAAAAAATCTATGTTCAAAATTATAGTTTTTTAAATATTATAAATATTTTCAAAACTTTACAGCATATAAACTAAGAATATAAAATATGAAATAAAGTAAAGCAAAAATTTCTGAGAGTTTGTAATTTTCCGTTGTTGGGGTTCCTTTATATTTTTGTTCCAGACCCCTCGGTTTTACTAGGAACGCCTGATTCACATTGCATGACTCAACAAAATTTCCTCAAATAGTAAACAAGAAGATGCCCGCAGAGTTTATTAGTTTCCTCCAAGATCTTAGCGATTTTTCTGCTTTTTATTGAGTTAGGATATAGTTACTATCTAGTTTTATTGATTTTAAGTCACGTTATGGCTAAAACTGCTGTGAAATTGTACATTTATGAGTTGTCAAATGGACTTGCTCGACAAATGTCGCCCCCTCTTCTCGGTAAGTTGTGTACAGTTTTTTAAAATCATTTTTGTCCAAAAAATATAAGTCTAGAATGTATTTTCCTTCTCAAGATATCCTCATTAAATACAGAATATAATAAACTATTTTTGATTATCTTTTTCAAAGTTTTATTCCGCCCTTTAGCGACATAAATTTAGCTAAAATTTGGCAACATTTGAGGTCCTTATATTTCATACAATATTATTTTTAGAGCTTCCTTGTTCTTTTCATAATAATGGTGATCTTTTTAACGTTTATGGGGAAGCAGATTGATGGTATTTGGTAAGTGGAACTTACCATAAAATGATAAAATAATCTTGTAGAAAAGTATTTGATAAATGAAATATTTGCAGCATGCATCATGCCCCACAAATATAGAGTGGTTTTCGTATAAGTGGGAAATGTATGGTACTGACTTACAGCATGTACATGGTACGATATGCCATAACATTGAAATGGCTTCCCATAAGAATCGTTATCGTATGAGTGGGAAACATATGGTACTGACTTACAGCACGTACATGGTATGACATGCCATAACATTGAAATGGCAAGCTTCCCATAAGAATGGTTATCGTATGAGTGGCAAACATATGGTACTGACTTACAGCACGTACACTGTACAATATGCCGTAACATTGAAAGAGGCCTATACAAACCAATGTCCATGCATGACCTTATTGGCTTAATATAGGCAAATTAGGAGCTGGCGTAGCTCAGTTACGTTGGTTACTGCATGGCCTTTGGAGCTAGAGTTCTACAGCTTGATCCTCAGGATCTCAACATCTGTTTCGACCTCACTCTGTTCTTTGTTGCCTTACCATTAAATACCCATAATAAGAAGCACTGATAGTTTGAAGGGGTAAAGGGTGCACCTCTGAGCGCTTAAATTAATCAAAATATGAGCCCCTGGCTCAGGAGAATTGGGCAACCACCACCAATGTTATTATCAATTGAAAGTAGAATAGATCCTTTACCATTTTTAAGTAAACAAATGCATCTTTCTTGCAGGCATACAGGAGTGGTATGTTTTGGCCGTGAGTTTTTCTATGGAGGTGGAGGAATAGAGTATTGCCAACCAGTAAGTTATTTTTGGTTCTGATTATATATACTGTAATATATTATATATTTATATATATATATATAAGTTATTTGCATTTGGGCAAACTGCAGGAAGATACAGAAGTGCACAAGGCCCCATGCAAAGACATTCCCCATATCCACACTTGCATATAATATGCTACATTTCAACATTCATATACACTAATATATTGTCATATTTGCTCGCCCATAATAATTCTGCAACGAAATGATCTACAACCTTGAAATGAAACTTTACCAGTGTATGTAGTTTTGATTGTACAAGGTTATAAAACTTTTATTTTATCATAATGCGAAATTACGCTTTTGAAATTGATGATGACACTTAAGCTAGATGAAAGCCAGCAATACAGCACAGCACAGCACAGCATAGCACTATACAGCACAGCACAGCACATCACAGCACAGCATAGCACTATGGTTTGGGGCGCTAATAGTTACTATTATCAATATAGAAATATTAAACTAACTGAGCAGATGGCTCTTAAATTATGAATATTTGCAAAAAAAATGAAGAAGTTCTAAATCATTGAATCAAACAGTAAGTTACAATATGTCTTTGTTTTATCTTAGTACCATATAAATTTGACTAACAATAGTTTGTCGATGTACATATTTTAGGGAGGTACAATTCTAGGCCAGCCAGATGAAATAATTAACCTTGGTGACACTCACATCCCAGAAGATATCTTTATGGAATATCTTAGAGGTCTTGGAGCAGATGCATTCCGGTAAAATAGATCATTATAATTCAGGTCTGACTGAAGGCTCACCTGCTAACCACCATACTACAGACTGTAACCAGGTTGAAAATACCACTTGTATGTCACACATTAATTTTACTGTGTTACATTGTAACTAGCCATATTTGATATGATCATGTGCACAATCACACAAGTTATATGTATAGTATAGTTGTGTCTTGTTTGGTTCTTTGGTTTTGGTTTTGTTTCTCATTTTCCGGAGACCTATTTTGAAAAGACCTGCAATTCCATCACTCTTGCCGTTTCATTTGGCTCCTGTACTACAATCAAGTCTCATTACAGTAGACACCCTCATTAACAACTTCACTTGGTGTCCCCAATAGCAAGTATCTGCAATAGTGAGAGTTAATTAGGGTCAAATTTTTTCTGAGGAATTTGCTCCTGTCTGCAATATCAGGGTGTCTGCATGGCAAGAATTGACTGTAGTCATAAATAAGCTAATTATAATCCTATACATTAAAATATGTACATTTGATAATAATAATTTTTTTTTTTCTTTCACAGAGCTGACAAATACCATCTTTTTGAGCACAACTGCAACAAATTTTCCAATGAAGTAACTTTCTTTCTTACTGGAAGAAAAATACCCAAACACATCCATGACCTGCCGAATGATATTCTAAACAGGTAAAATAAACAAATACCTTGAAGCCCTATTTAAGGGACAGACAGACAGGGTAACCCTAGCACTTAAGGGCAACCTGGGTGGACTTGTAAAGGCGTTGAAATAAATAAGAGAAAATGTATAGAAGCTAGGGTAATCCTAGTGCTAGGGTACCCTCACCCTCACCCTCACCCTCACCCTCACCCTCACCTTCACCCTCACCCTCACCCTCACCCTCACCCTCACCCTCACCCTCACCCTCACCCTCACCCTCACCCTCACCCTCACCCTCACCCTCACCCTCACCCTCACCCTCACCCTCACCCTCACCCTCACCCTCACCCTCACCGTCAATGTCAATGTCACCATCACCATCACCATCACCGTCACCGTCACTGTCACTGTCACTGTCACTGTCACTGTTACAATAATCAATATTTTTAGCTATTATTACTATTATTATTTTTCAGTGCTTTTGGTCAGATGATTAAGCCAATTGTTGATTCCATGAGAGTTTCTCCAGCAGGAGGATCAACAGTCAGCGATCCAGAGCTACCTTCCTCTTCCTCTACTTCACACCCAAGACCCAATCCATCCACAACTGACTCTAAAGCTCAGAAACCCGGTAACCCAGAATCCATCTTTGAACCAAGAAGCACAAACGATACAACCCAGCAGCAGAAATCAACCAATCCTCCTGCACCTGTCATTCATAAGGTCGAAGATGTCACAAAAATTTTAGAAGCTCTGAAAATTGATCTTGGTGAAGATAGAACCACACTTGAATCTAGTTTGGATGATATCGAAAGTTTATTATTGAAGAAGAAAAAAGAAGTCAAAATCTCAGAAGAATTTGTGAGCAGCATTGGTATGGAATAGCTATATTATTATTATTTTGAATTCTCAAAGATAAGTTAGTATGATATAATAGTTGATGTTATAAAATAACTTTCTTGTAACTTTGTTGGGAAACTCTGGTTAGTTTGTCCTGATAATGAGCCGCTTCTCGCCACTGTGTTCGTGGATTTGATCCCTGGACTAGCTATCATGTGAGTAGAGTTGTTTGTTGGTTGGGTTTTTCTCCAGGTTCTTAAGTTCTTTTCCCCTCAAAACTCAGAACCTCTAATTTCCAATTTCATGGGAGAAGGACTCCTACAAGCATCAAAGTGTTGGCTCTAAAACAGGCACCAAATATGTCCTTATCCTGCTCATTATATACCAGAAAGTCTACTTTTAGACTATATTATTCTATTTATTGAGAGTTGATGGACTTTTTTCTAGAAAAACTGTTTTCAAAGACAGAAGAGCTGAGAGACAAGCCTGATTTTTTATTAAATTTTCTTGGAGTGATGAAAGGACTCTGTTTAGAAACGTCCTACATGGAACATCCAAAAGGTGAATATCAGCCTACAGATACTGTCATCATCATCGTTGTCATTATCATCATCATCATCATCAATATCCTTATCACCACCATCACCATCATCATGCCTGCCATCATCATCAATTTCATCATTATCATCATCATCAATATCATCATCATCACCATCATCATTATTTTTATCATCATTATCATCATCATCATCATTATTTTTATCATCATTATCATCATCATCAACACCACCATCATTATCATCATCATCATTATTTTTATCATCATTATCATCATCAACACCACCATCATCATCATCATCATCATTATTTTTATCATCATTATCATCACCATCAACACCATAATTAGCAACATCAATCATCACTATAATCATCATCATCTGCATCAGCAGCATCATCATCACCATCAGGAACCAATGTTAGTATCCAATCATATTGATGATTCACAACATTCAATTTTCTACTGTTGCAGCTCAAGACATCTTGTTCCAGTTGATTAGTGAGTTGTCTGTCTGTCCATCCAAACAAAGTCAGGTCATTCTAGGGGCTGCTCTACAAGTTGTAAGTTCAATCAATCAAGTCATCATACAAGAACTAGAAAGTTTTCCTCAAGACATCTTTGTTTCTTTTCAGTTATGTAATGCAGTCAGTACCACACCTGGTCATGATCTGTTACTAAGCAACACAGCTCCTCAGCCTCACATATCATCCATTTTGACCAACTGTCTTCTTGAAAGAGAAGAAGAATAGATGTTCAAGTTGCAGCAAGTGATCTGACTTTTGATGTTGCTAGACACAAGGTGTGTATGTGTGTTGTCTAAAGAAATTATGAGTGTAAAAATACTTAGGTGTTATAGGACGTAAAGTAACCACCTTCCTTCTACTTTGCAATAAGTTTTTTTTAAATTTAATTCGACTCATAAATTCTCTAGTTTACCTCAAGAGCAAAAGCTCATTGATGGAGCTCACTACAATATACAAGATAAATAAAATATTGCAATATTAAAGTTGTTTAGCATAAACATTCAATATATATGCTAAATACGTGCATCTTCTTCATTTTGTGATCCTCTTACTAAAACTCCTAGATCTGCCCATGGGCAGTGACCACCCTCAGTGCCTGGCCTCTACTAATGATTTCTTAATGGGTTGATTGTGATATTTGTAGGTCTCTGATGACATTACATTCGAGTGCTCTACTGCTGTGATGGAATTACTGACCAGAGAACCAGACAAGACAATAAGTATGTGTGATAAACTACCTATTAGCCGTGAGGGTTTATTCATCTTCTTAAACCCTGTGAAAAGTGATGGAGTTTGAAATCCATTTTAAGGGCAGATTATTATCAGAAAAGACCCATTAGATGGAGATGTGAGATGGTGCAGCTTTTTGAGTTCATCCCATTCTACCCCACAATTCTTTGCACCATTGGGTTGTTACCATTCCATTCACTAGACGTCTTTAGCTTGGGCATAGACTATGTTTTCCCATTTCAGACCACGTGTCATTCCCTAGAGTATCATTTCTTTGTTTAATGGTTACACATGAGAAGACACATGAATATTAATACAACTCAAACAAAGAATCTTATTCTCAAGACCACGTGTTATTCCCTAGAGTATCATTTCTTTGTTTAATGGTTACACATGAGAAGATACATGAATATGGATACAACTCAAACAAAGAATCTTATTCTCAAGAGAATGACACGTGGTCTGAAGGGGGAAAACATTACACCCAACCTGGTAAAAGTAGACCGGCTGCAAAGGAGACTAGTTATAAAGGGGTTTATTTAGAAACGTGAATCAACAGTATATTTATTCCTTTTCCCCCAGCGTATTACTGCTTGTTTTCACTTCAACGATTCATGGAGTACAACTCTGAGGTAAATAAGGGTAGGGCATTCGGGGGTAGAGGGTGACCCCCCTATCCCTAGACTACAATAAATTAATATATACCTCTTTCAAAACAGTTTGTCGGAACAGAATTCGCAATAGGACATAAGTGATGGGTTATTTAAAAAAAAAACTAAAATGACTTTTCTTTCTTAAGGCAGATTTACGCGGTACAACTTTTGCTTACACCACATGCAATCTGCTTACGCCACCCTTACAACACGAATTGCGTCGTGTAAATCAACCCTACAACTTGCTACTGAACAGTTGTGACCCGAAGTTGTAGGGTTGATTTACACGAAGGAATCCGTGTTGTAAGGGTGGGGTAAGCAGATTGCATGCGACAGTTGTAAGCAAAAGTTGTACCGTGGAAATCAGCCATTATTATTATTCTCCTCAAGAACAGGGACGTTAGTTTTGAGATATCCAGTGTTATTTCTGAGTTGACCAAAATATGATTTTAATTGAAGAAAACTCGTCAATGATTCGTATTTAGTTGTGTGCCCATAATCCCTTACCGTCTTGGAGGTCCTCCCACCTATTTCCTTTGGCTCCGACAACCTTTCTTGAAAGAAAGGAAACAAAATATAACAATATTAAAGAAAATCGAGAAACAAAGGAACAGTTATTTCCGTTTCTATGTTATAGCATGACATACCATGTACGTCTTATAAATTAGAATCATACTTTTTTCATTCTTGCCATAACCATTATGGAAAGCCATTTCAATGTTACGGCATGTCGTACCGTGTACGTACTGTAAGTCAGTACCGTATGTTTCCCACTCGTACGATAACCATTCTTATGGGAAGCCATTTCAATGTTACAGCATGTTGTACCATGTACGTGCTGTAAGTCAGTACCGTATGTTTCCCACTCATACGATAACCATACAAGACTGTTTTATTTCCAGGTTCCTGGTCTGGCGAAAGCCTTAGATGTCGATGTCACTAAGTACAAAGGTCAATCAGATCAAGTAGACAGTCTTTGTAAGTGAATAAAAACTTTAATGAGCTAATGAATTCAACACAGCACTCACTGTCCTCATATCCATGAATTGTTTGTACGTTTTTATTTAATTGGGCTTCCTGTAGACTTACTTGCCTCACGTTCATGTTGAGCTTTTTTATTTAAAAACAAATTACCCGGTCCCTACTCAATCAAACCCTGAGATAGGGTCTGGGGAGAATAGTTCTAAAACAGTTAATATGAGTCGCGTGACTCAGAAAATATGACCACCTCCCCCCCCCCCCCCCCTCGTAATTTATTTGGAAGTCCATTGTATTTATTAAGGAAAGCACAAAAGTGCACAAAACCAACTGCTTGAGGCTGATCAAATACTGTATTTACATTATGCATAATTTTTAAGTCAAAATGAAAAATAAAGGAATAGGTTTTAATTTATTGTAAAAGTCTGGCTGTTTCATCAAATCCACTGACTAGAACAGGCACGTGCATGTGTAGGTGCTCATCGGTTTGTGACTGTCGAGAGTCACCATTTATGGAAATGAAGTGCGGATTATTGTTAATGTGCAAAGTTAACTTGCAATGATAGCTGGTCAGCGGTATAATAGCCCCTAACTGCGCATGCTCAATAGCTGTTGGTTTGGCCACATGGTTTGATTTGCCATTGCTTCGCTTCTGCCACACTAGCTAGTGTTTTCTCGCTTTGGCTCCACCCCTCCCTGGAGACAGGATGAGGTAAGTAAAAGCAGTTCCACTGTAAATTACAGTGTGACACGTGCCGAAGTTGACCAGTGGCGAGGTTGCCATGGTTACCTCTTGCTAGTTACTAGCCTTGTTTATTAGCCTAGTTTTTGCTGTTAGGCACCTACCCTCCATCCTTTTGAAGTGACAAGTTAATTACTATTGTTGGATATTTCTGCTTCCTGGATTTGAAATGAATGGTGTATGTCGATGTAAGGCAAGGGGCGGATACAGGGTTTTCTTCAGGGAGGGGTGCTACGTTGGAAAGACTCCTACACGAGAAGAACGAACCTAAAAAAACATGATATCATTCAGAAAGAGAAACCATTGCCTATTGGATATCTTCGAAGCTGCAGTCAGAGGCACAAAGTCGACCCAAGGGGTGGGGGTGCGCAGCCCCTGGATCCACCCCTGTGAGGTGTGGTGTGATGATGGGTGTTGAATTGAGGTATGGAGTTGTGTGGTGGTTGTAGTGTGGTGTGGTAGTGTGTGTTGAAGGTGTGGTGTAGTGTGTGTGGAAGTGAGCTATGGTGGTGTGTATCTGGGGGGGGGGGGGGGGGAGGGGGATGAAGACTGGAAAATATAAGACAATAGTTTGAAAAAGGGAAAAAGCCCATCGGAAGCTGGGATGGAAAATATGCGAGACCAGTATGCCAAAGGAAAATAAAGTGGGCCAGGGGTTAGTTAATAATCATTATTGCAAATCGGGGATGAAAACCCTTCACGAGGATGTCTAATGTACTGTATTATAATCTAGTGTATCAGCCAATCAGCGTTGATGATTTCCCCGCTCTTTTTCCCACGTGACTGGTTGTTGGTCCAAAGAGTTCAAAGTTGGTTTGTTGTTTTGTTGTTCTTTGAACCAAGAATTTCTACTGGATTATTGCTCTCTTCTCAACACTTTACTGACTTACACAACCAAACAATATTGGAAGTGAATACCTCAACTAGTAAATCTCTTTGAATCAGACTTTCAAAGGGATAAAAAACGTGGAAAATTCTCTTGTTTTAGGTTCGAGTTTGTCAAACTCTAAAATGGCCGTCAAGACTTTCGTTTAGACTTTTTTATCTTCAGTCGTTGTTCTGATGGAAGAAGCTTGTAGTAACTGAGAACAATCAAACGGTAAGCAAAAACTCAGTCGTTTCTTGATATCCCTGTTTTTAGAAGAGACAATGTTTCTTTATCACTGAAATATTTTAGACTCGCTTGTCGTCTTCATAGATTTTTTAAGATAGAATTCAATTTTTTGATCTTCGTTGTAATTCTGTTCAGTTTTTAACAAGAAAAAAGAAAGTAAGCTTAAAATAATTCAAACATTCACATTGTAAATAAGAAAGAACTTTGTACCACATGAAAAATTGAATAAACTCGAGAGAACAAAGTCTTGTTGTTGAATCACGTTTTCTTTCTCCTCAAACAAACTCGAACTAAAAGACATTCTTAATATTTTTTCTTTAAATTGAGTTGTCAAATAATTATCTTTCTATGTATTCTAGTAATTCCACTTAATATTTATCAGTAGAGTTTCTTTTTTACACATTTTTTCGTCCATCTTCGACTCAACAAAACAAGCGATCATTTGCCGCCATATTTTACCACAATTTTTTTTACTTTACTTCATTAAAAACAAAACAAAACCAAGTGAAAAGACTATTTTATCAATGAAATACTGTAGAATAACGAGAAATATCGAGGGGTTCTTTCATTTTCAAGTCAAATATTTTGATTTTGAGGAAGAAAACAAGTATTTTTTTTGCTGTTCTGAGTCAAATTCACTTTCTTCAAAATGAGGACCTAAAAAATGACTTAATTTGTTGGGAAAAAAGTCTGTTTTAACTTTGTTCAATAGAAATATTGATCCAAACCAACTTGTAGTTGTATTGATATCAAACCACTTGACATTTATCAATAAATATCTTGGATTTTCAAGGCATTTTTGTTGAGGAAAACAGAAATTATTCCAACCCAGATTAAACTTCATTAGTATAAATACAAAGGTGATTATACAAAATCGCGCGCTCTGATTGGTTTTCTATCTCGGATTATCAGCCGATAATCACCTTTTCGGACAAAATGGCTGTCAGCGTGACCGTCGCGCTTTTAAAAAATAAAATATTTTCACTTTCAATGTTGTTTCCTTCTTTCTTTTTTGAAATAATCACCTTTTTATTTATACTAAAACAATTATTCACCTCAAGCTCAGTGGTTATCGATGAATATTTACCTCGCAGCTCGAAGACTCGCCGCTCGGTAAATATTCATCGATAATCACTTCGCCTTCGGCGAATAACTGCTAAATATTTTCTTTATTATCCAATAAAATATTGTACAAATAATAACAGATATATTCCAGTACAATTCTCTTTTTTCAGTCATCTATATTAACAATGTAACACCAGGTTTGTGTTTTTGTACAAGTTCTTTTACACGTTCCTTACATTCTGCAGTTATTTTCTTATTACCCGATAAGTATAACCATTCTACATGACAATCATCTTGTATGATGACCCTACAAATACTCTCTGCCCCTTCGTGTGTTATATTATTCCCCCCTAGGTCTAGGTGGGTTATTTTAGTTTTTGTTAGTACACTACAAATACTCTCCACTCCTTCGTGTGTTATATTATTCCTGTTTAGGTGTAGGTAGGTTATTCCAGTGTTTACTAATGAGTCAGTTATTTTTTCTACACATTTATCATCCAAACTACAATCATACAGCCACAGTCCAGTTATGAACGAATTACGAACAAGTGAATCACACACAACACCAACACCAAACGAGGTTAAAGGTGAATCAATAATGTACAATGTATAACCACTATATGACTGTGGATGTTGTTCTTTTAGTAAATGAATGACATCTAATAAATACGACATGTATTTTATATCAACATCAGTTGCTCTACCAAAAATAATCCACCCATCACTATCACAGTATTTATCGTACAGATTATTTATGGTTAGTTCAGTTAGTTTATCCTCTCCATACTCATACAGACACTGTAACATTAGCAGTTTATTTACATCATCATCCTTACCATCCTGTTGGATTAGTTTTTCCATTAGTTTTACATCTTTTCCCCTCAAACATCCAGACATGAACACAAGCGTTTGTCCACTCACTTTCTTTTTGTCTGGGATTTCTTTTTTCTTTATAAAAAAAGAAGCAGAGAGATACTCTTGGAGGGTTAAGTGTGTAAAACTAAACTCAGCTTTTGTTTTAAAAGCTGAGATTCTAATTCCAGGAACACAATGAAGAATGCCGCTTACTTTCAAGTTTTCAATTTCGTCCTGGGAAAGGTTTAGTTTTATCATGTCATCTTCGTCAAAAATATATTTACTCTTCTTCAGTAAATTAGCTGCCAATTCTGCTAGTTTATCCAGCGTTTCTTGAGCTACTTTCATTGTGTTTCCTGACATTTCTAAATATTTAAGATGTGCATGGAGTTTTTGTACGAAGACTTTAACAACCTCATCATAAAGATCAGTTATTTTAGCGGGTAGATTTTCTGTCATTCCCGACTGAGTAATTCGCCATTCTAAACACCAGCACAACAAGAAAGACAATAGTGGAATATGACAAAAACTAACTAGGTTCTCATTTTTTTCGACGTGTTCGCGTACCGTGTTTTTTGTTCGTTCTTTTTCTGGTTCGCTAAAATATTTGTCAACATACTCGGTGACTTGTTCAGGTGAAAAGCCCGAGATTTCTACGTATCTGTCAACATTGATTTTTCGTAAATCCTCGGCTTCGCCTGGTCTTGAACATACCAAAACAACAGAATTTTTGAAAACTTTTCCTTTGAACAGTTTAGAACAAAGTGCAGGAATTGGCATCTTTGCTAATGCATCATTTGGATATTTTTCCTCGAAATCGCTAGCGATTTGTTTACGGTGCTGTTCTGAATATTCATCAAACCCGTCCAAGATGATCAGTACCTCGGAGGGATTTTTAGTCAAATATTCAAATAATGAATCATCAACATACGATTTGTCATCAAGAAGGGGACAACAATTCAGTAATTCATGTAAGTTCAGCTCTTTATCGCCATGTGAACTGAGCTGACGGAACTTTAACAGGTAGGCGAACTTAATATTGAGAGTGTCTTCATTTTGAAATAATCTATTCATAGACCAATCTCGCATGACTTTCTCGCAAAACATCGTTTTACCAATTCCGGGTTTACCGCTAAGTAGTAATGTTTTTGGATTTTCTCTTTTCTTGTCTATCAAAATATCTTCGCATTTCTTAACTTTAAAACCTGCCGTTCTTTTGGTGTATTCCTGCAGCTGTTCTCTTCTACTCAGGTCTTTTGCTTGCTCTTTTTTCACTTGTTTTTTATCGGCATAATAAACAGTCAGGTTTGTGAAGATGTCATCTGTCTTTGCACTGGTAACGTCATGTGCATCCAAGAATTTAGGTTGGTTTTGTGTGTTGCCTTTTATTGCCTCTTTGAGCTTGTTGGAATCTAGAAAAATATATACAATATATTCTATTAATTTTTAACATTAACATTATTATTATTATTATTTTTAATCATAGCTATGCAAGTCAGGCATTCTCCTGCAGGGGCGTAGCCAGAGGGGAGCCCAGGGAGGCCGGGCCTCACCCCCCTCGCCTCCCCTCCTCCATCGTGCTTGCCGGGTTTTTTCTTTTGTTTGCCGTTTTCTTTCTTTCATTTTTTTTGTTTTTGTTTTTGTTTTTTTGTTTTTTCTTTTGTTGATGTTCTGAAAACGTGTTTTGACCCTTTGTATTTAGTAA
Organism: Anthopleura xanthogrammica; assembly: GCA_964019055.1. NCBI lineage: Eukaryota > Metazoa > Cnidaria > Anthozoa > Actiniaria > Actiniidae > Anthopleura > Anthopleura xanthogrammica. The sequence goes on along the minus strand of OZ025211.1, from coordinate 15,848,139 downwards.
AATGTCAATGTTTTGTAATCTTATTTCTCAGGGTTCCTATTGCTCCCATAGACCCCTTGCAGCATGCCAGAATACAGGTTTCCAATATTCTCAGGAGATTGAAATTCTTTTGTCTTGTCCCCCAAATTGAGTTGCTTTGATGTCACGATAAAGGGGTCTATTTATTTAATTTCTAAATCACCACACTAGAGTAGTCTACCCTGGGGACTTTTGCCACTCAGGCATAATTCCAAGTTGTTCTCCCTGAAATGCTTTTATTCACAACCTAGAAAACTCATGCAATTTCATCATCCCCAGCAGTATGAACCCTGTTACTAGTGTTCCAGTTTCAAATTCTCCTTTCTTCAGGGTTAGACTTGATATCATGTATAATAATCATGTCTTGCTGTGATGTCAGTGGAAGTTGAAGTTGTGCATCAATGTACTGTTGGTATTTGTAAATATTTGAACACTGAAATGAGGCTAACCCTGAAAATAAGGCTGTACTAAAGAAACACAGCAGTATTTATGCAAGCCAATTTGTATGGGGGGGGGGGGGGGGTTAAGTTTTATTTTTTCCTTGGAATAAACAGTCAGGTCTTAATTAATTCATTATCATTTGCAGCCAACCAACCATGTGGGAAAAGCTGCAATCCATATGTCTATACACTATGTAGACTCCCTTTTATGGTACGACATCAAACCAGCTCAATTTGGAGGACAAAAGAAAAGAATTTCAATCTCCTGAGAATTGGAAACCTATTGTTTTGAGCTCATTCAAAAGAGCTGCAAAGGGTTTATAGAGGCGTTGCACCATCACGTGATGGCAGCCATGACAGGAGGCAGGAGGCAACAATTGAATCTGGTCTAATCTGATTTACATGAGAAACAATTCAGTTTCCCAGGGGAAAGACTCTATTGTTGTGCCTCCTGTCATGGCTGACATTATGTGATGGTGCAAAGCCCCTCCCTATACCAGATGAGATATTTGTTTGTGTGAAAGAAAACATGTAGAAAAGTGAAACATACCTTCAGCATGATCCCTCTCTCTGTTGTCACTTGCAGTTCTTGGTTTTTTGGTCTGAACATCTTCCCCTAAAAACACACAAAAAATCCCATCTTTACAAATTACAAAGAGAATGGTTTTTGTCCATTTGAGAATGTTGCATTTGCTATTGTGTATAAGAATATAAGACATATATGTGACTAGTTTCTTCTGGAGCCTTAGGATTGGTATACACCTATTTCAACAAAGGTTGTCTGTGGGAGATCTGAAATCTGGAATCTGAGACCTGCATGAGTAATATGCTGCAAAATGTAATATATATTCACAGCCAAACAACGTAGCCAGCTTTTAGATTGGAATATAAAGCATGAACTTTGAGTTAGGAATGCATTTTTTTGTATTCTAGGCCAGAAAACATAAAAGCACAAAGTTCTGTTTAGTCTCAGATTATTGCTCATATTTTCAGATCTCCAACCAACAGTGTTTTTTGAAAGACGTGTACGCCTATTTCAAGAAAGGTTGTCGGAAGTCAAAAGAGATAGGTAATAGGTGATAAGCCATAGGAGATAGTTCATTCCAAGACATTAGGACAGCATGAGTCTATGAAATGTTCATTTCATAAATTATCTAAAATGGAAAGTTATTTGGTTTGTAGAAGCTCAATATAACTGAGTGGTATCAGAAAATACAAAAATAGCTGGAATGTTTCTTATTATTATCCTCATCAAAGACATGAAGGTTAGTGTTGAGTTATTCAGTGTTGCTATAGTTGACAAAGCTTTTACAACACCTCGATTATTCCTGTCGAAATGCATACCCATAATTTCTTTCTATCTTGAAATGACTTATCGCCTATCTCCTTTGGCTATACAAACTTTTTATGAATAAGTCCGGTGTATACAGAAAATAGGAATTCACATCAAAAAAGTGTTTCTTGAACTTGTTTAAGAGTGGATGTCTGTAACGATCGAGCAAAATTTAAGATCCGCGGCAAACCTCGAGAATTCGATTTCGCTCATACTTTCAAGTTTGATAGAGCAATCTTTCCTAAGAATAACTGTATAGTTGGTTTTATAAAATAATGTTTCATTTCGGAGAAAAATGCAAATTTACAAAGTCCGCCGAAAATGCCATTTGTAACTATGAATTTTGACTCAACTTTAGTGGTCTCGCGTAGAAAACTGAGTCGCTCCAAGACCAAAATAACTCCTAATCCTTATTATATAATCTATTGTTTATTGTTTGAGTGATTTTGAGATAGATTAGCCAATTCTAACCCCTCGAAATAATTTTATTCTCTACACCTATATTTTGAGTAGATAAAAATTGATCTTACAAAAAGCCATATAGCAAATGTGCTAAACTTTGAATTCACTTAGAACTTCGGCGATTGAATGTTGAAATGATGGTCTTTCAAATCATAGAAAGATTTCTTTGGGCAAATGCTTGTGCGTGACGCTTCACATCGTCGAAGTATGGTGAAATTGTATTTATTTGACCTCTGGTGGTCATTAAAAGCAACACGAGATCTCGTAGTTTGTTTTGACTTCAAGTCAATAAAACCGCTCTAAAAAGCTACAAAAAGATAAAAGAATGCTTCTGTTTTAGAGAATTCTTACCTGTTTCGATCTGAAAGTGGTATTTTTAGGATCTCTCGGCAAAGTTTTCACTTCCGATTACCGTTACTATAATCCCCGACTCGTGTCACAAGCTTGTCAACAGTTTCGCCACAGGAAGCCCAACGATGATTATATAACTGACATAAGATCAAATTTATACACCTTTTTTGTCAAAATTATGGCCACCAAGAATTAGGTTTGATTTATTGTTATAATCTGTACATCATAGGAATTACTATATACAAATTTATATACAAACCATAAACTTTAAGCTACACAAAAGTCGAAAGTTAAAACCCTTGGTGCCATGTTTATCTGGGGCCCGGGAAGGGGAACTCCCATATATAGAAGGGCAGAGATCCTAGTCGGAAATTTTCAAAATGACCCCTAAAAGGTACCAAAATTCTCTTTCTCGTAGTGATAACAATCGGACATCCCCCCACCGGGGATGTGGGGGTTGGAGTTGATGGTTTACTAGCCCACTTTCGATATTCTGGTTGAATGATCACGCACAAAGCAATGGAAGACGAAGTTCCGGGAAAAAATGGAGTAATCCTAATATATTCTTTTGTTTCCCCGGAGCCTCATCTTGAATTGCTTTGTGCGTGATCACTCAACCTGAATATCGAAAGTGGGCTATTTTACACTATATCTTTAAATAAGTCATCGTTGTCAACCAGCTTTTGTACTCAGACATACTATATACATGGAAAAAACAAATATGAAATGACTAAGATTTACACGTGCATGATTTGACCAATTCGGTCAGCATGTCAAGGTATGGCTTCTCCGGTCCAGAGAACAAGAAAAGTGATAAATGGTTAGAAATATCCTTTGCACATGACAGTAAAGGAACAACATGGACTTCATGTTTTCTGTCACGACTATCGGAACCACAGAGTCCTCCAACTATTGATTTAAATGAACCTCAAACCTCCATTTGTAAAGAACTACAGTAACTATGAAATACCTCTAAGGGATGCACCATTAGATAGTTGATGGGGGGGTTGCGTAAATCCCCAAAAAAATATCGAGCAAGCCCTTAAACCTCAAAAAAATTATCGCGCACGCTCTTCTGTGCGAAAAAAAATATATCGAGCAAGCACAGGTCAATTGATTAGCACGAACTTCATAAATATGTTGCGAATGCCCCTCAAATCACTGGAAATTGCATTTCCGAGGGTCTCCATTTTCAAAAAAAATCGAGGGGGGGGGGGGGCATGCCACCAAACCCCCTACGTTCGCCCACCTTTGGCGGTATTTAGCCTCCTTCCCAATAAAAATTACGCTCAATGTCGACTTCACATTTTGCCCAAAAGCCCTGCTTGATTAACCAATCAGTAATTTTGCCCTATTGATGATTAATAATATTAATGATTCCATACTAGTTTTTAAAAAAAATATCGCGCAATGTTATGATGTGCAAAAAAGAAATAACGTGCTGAGGGTGGGACAAAAAAATAAATATCATGCAGCTAAAATTCCTGCAACCCCCCCCCCCCCCCCTCCCCCATCAATTATCTAATGGTCCGTCCCAAACTCAGTTTTATCTGAAAACAACGCTACGTCAATCAAGTTGGCAGAAATACTAGTTAGTATGTTATTATTTCAACTGCGGAATGTGGTATATGTTATTATGATCTTGGATTTTAATAAAAAAATAACAAAAACCTACCAAATATTTCATCGCTTACATAAGAGATAATTTTACACATTTCCGAGACAACAAGTATGGTAAAAAAGGGAGGTTTACTCAAAATACTTCGGAAACTCACCAGTCCTGTAATCATCGTTGGGCTTCCTGTGGCGAAACTGTTGACAAGCTTGTGACACGAGTCGGGGATTATAGTAACGGTAATCGGAAGTGAAAACTTTGCCGAGAGATCCTAAAAATACCACTTTCAGATCGAAACAGGTAAGAATTCTCTAAAACAGAAGCATTCTTTTATCTTTTTGTAGCTTTTTAGAGCGGTTTTATTGACTTGAAGTCAAAACAAACTACGAGATCTCGTGTTGCTTTTAATGACCACCAGAGGTCAAATAAATACAATTTCACCATACTTCGACGATGTGAAGCGTCACGCACAAGCATTTGCCCAAAGAAATCTTTCTATGATTTGAAAGACCATCATTTCAACATTCAATCGCCGAAGTTCTAAGTGAATTCAAGGTTTAGCACATTTGCTATATGGCTTTTTGTAAGATCAATTTTTATCTACTCAAAATATAGGTGTAGAGAATAAAATTATTTCGAGGGGTTAGAATTGGCTAATCTATCTCAAAATCACTCAAACAATAAACAATAGATTATATAATAAGGATTAGGAGTTATTTTGGTCTTGAAGCGACTCAGTTTTCTACGCGAGACCACTAAAGTTGAGTCAAAATTCATAGTTACAAATGGCATTTTCGGCGGACTTTGTAAATTTGCATTTTTCTCCGAAATGAAACATTATTTTATAAAACCAACTATACAGTTATTCTCAGGAAAGATTGCTCTATCAAACTTGAAAGTATGAGCGAAATCGAATTGTCGAGGTTTGCCGTCACTTGTTTGATTTTTACGGACAGTCACTCTTCAAATCCGGCTTCTTAAGTTTTCCTCAAAAAATTATTCTTCAATTCTCGCTTTAAGCTTTAATTTAAAATTTAAAAATTCTCAAATATTTATGAAAAAATATCCTTTTGTCATTCATTTCTTTGCTGAAAATTTCAGAAGTTTTCACCAATATTCTTATAGTTTCACAGCGCACTTGTTATGTTTTCTTTCCAAGTTAGTTTATAAATTATTACGTACAAGACTACAAATTTAAAAGAGACAAAATAGACGATACATATTATTCAAGCTTACACATATAAAACTATCCACTCAATGAAACTGAGCTATTCACACGAAGAAATTCATAAAACATGTGCATGATAATAAACAAAACAGTTCTATGGGGGAGGGGTGGGGGATACAAGAAACTCCACCCCCCCCCCCTCCCCCGAGCTAAACTTCAAAATGAGATATGAAAATTTAGGAAGAAAATATAAAATTAAAAGAAATTTTTGAGTAATTTTACGAAGAGAAGAAACCTAACGATGATGTTTAGTTGCTGTTTTGATCATAAATATTTTAAAAACTAGCTACCTGATTGATAGGTCAGAATATTTGGATTAAAAAAAGTTCCTGCACGCGATTTCAATCAAAGATTATTTACACCTCATTCAAATCCACAAGTCCAACTCAGTTAGCTCGCCTGCTACCGGCGCTAATGCATGACACTGGTAATGTCAATATATCATTAAAGTTTAAAAAGTTGGGTTTTTCGCTACTGAGAAGCTTATACTGATAAGTCAACAAGCAATAATAATAAAGCGTACACGAACACATCTGAGGGTTATTCAGAAATTGTCGAAATAAATGAGAAAAACTGCACTTGGACAGGGTTATTCACACGTCATTTTAGTCTCAAAAGTTGAGTTTTTTTCGGCAAGAAAAGCTTATCCTGAGAAGTGAACGAGCGATAATAATAAAGCGTAAAGCCTTATTATCATCAATATACAAGGCCAAATATTAAACTGCTCTCACTAAAACGTTCAGTCTAGCGGGCCAAACGCCAAGCGCGCGGGCTGCAAATGCATTTACCGCCCTGCTTCGAACTGATTGATTTAAACAATGTCTTGCGACTGCATTCAGCCAATCAGATCTCGCTGGGTTCGTGCGCAAAAATCGTGCTACTCGGGCCACAAATAAACAATATGCCCTCCAAAAGTCATGTTATTGTCCTATTTAGAAAAGTTACAAATAAATGAAAAAAAGCAATAATAGCAATAATCGGTCAAAGGTTATTACTCCTAGAATATTAGGATTTACGTTTCCTGTAAGAAGATGTATGGGGGAATGTGTCACTATTCTTCGTAGTAAATTCATCAAAAAGGAAAGGTAAGATTTTCTGTTCTGAAATTAATTTATAGTCAGATAGGTTCTAGAGATGTAATACATGATAGATTGATTTGGGCTTTAGAGAGAATTTGAGTATGTGAGATTATATTTATGGTTCTTTGTTTGCTTCAAGCCATTTCTTTGTAAAAAGATATTGCCATTTTGATACTCTCATGGTGGACACCGCTGCTTTACTGCAGGCTCAAATGGCCGCTATTCCTGGCCATGGCACTTGAATGGGTAATCTCAACACCATTTTTTAGTTTTAAAAGCTGTGTTTCTCGCCAAAAAAAACTCATACTGATAAGGCAACGAGCGGTAATCATAAAGTGTACTCGCCCACATCTCAGATAAAACCCTATTTAGAAAGGTTCCAAATAATCGCGTGCAAAGCACACATCAAGGCATTGCTTGAAATGCATATTACATTAATTTAACCGTAAAAGGGAAAAATATATCAAAACTCTTCAAGAAAAACCACGTCAATAAACATGGTTTGAAAACCAAACTATTTACATTCATACCACACCACCATCACATACAGGTCGCTATGGCAACGTGAAGAGAACTAACCGTCTCCTAGCAACAATGTAAGGGTAGACCTTAATTTTTACCATACATAATAAATTACCATTAACTAAACCTGTAAACATCTCTTGAACGTTAAATTCAACCAAAGACTTGGGTCTGTCTTGAGTCAGTCTACAAGGGTGAGCCCGCGGACTTGCTGGTATGGGACAGCCCACGATAGACCGGTTTCGTATTCGTTGCAAACCGCTGTTTTTGAAGACCACAGACTCATTTGTACAGGGTTAGCCTCGTTTATAAGTCAGCTATTCAAAGACACCTGCTCAGCGCCTGCAGCTCACGGCGACTGTTGAAGAACCGAATTGTCACTGGGCTAAACAACCTTACCCAGCCAACTTTCGCGGGTATATTTTACTGGTCGAAACACGAAAAAACAGGGATGACGGTCTAACTGATGTAATTTAATGGACAATAATCGAACGTCAACTGAAATACAATACATCAAGCAAACTGATCAAAACAAGTTACAATGGTATGATTATAGACTCTAAAATAGCATACATTACAAGCATAGTTTTGCTTAAACAATCTACTTCTAGCAAATTTGTAAATGCATGTAGCAAAGTTATTAACATGAAGAAAACCAAGTAATAGACCTCTTTACCTTCGGTGTTTGTTGCGCCCATTGCAGACCATGTGATGCCACTCTTGGGAGTTGATTCTTTCGTGTGTAAATATTTTAATAAAAGAATATTTCTCAAGGGAATGACATGTGGTCTGAAATGGGCAATTTGCATATCAAGCTAAAGAGGTATATATATTACATAGAATCATGAATGATTAAGCTAAAGGCATAAATTGTTGCCATAACTGGACTTTGCTTAAAATATACTGAAGACACACTAGTGGGAGTACCGCTACGAGCTATCACGTGTGGGGTTACCCAAAAGAAACTAACTATAAGAACTATAGGCTATTCCATAGAAAGATACAATACTGAGTTGATACAGTGTTATACATGTAAAGCCCCGAGGTAACAAAAGGAACTAGAGACGAGAAGGGGCGTTAACACTGGAGCTACTCGAACTCATGTGATCTCTGCTCGCTGCTATGAAGACGCCTTTCTACTTCTTCGCGTGTCTTTCTTTCTTCATCTAAAGATGTAGCCAGTTCAGCAAGACTTCTATCACTTTTCTGACCAACACATTCTTCTGTTTCTACAAGAAGAAATTTTAATGAACTGTAATTAATAGTTCTAAAACTCTGTGATTGGCTTACTAGAGTGAAAACACTAGATCTGTGAAACAGTATTGTAATATGCAATAAGCTCTAATTTGTAGTAAATAGCTCTACTGATTTAGTGCAAAAATCAAATATATTAGTACTGTTTTACAGATTAAGTGTGAGTACTCTAGTAAACGAGCTTGTGAATTTAAGAGTGAGGGGCTCATAACTCTTTCGTTATTAAAAATTATTAAAACGTGGTTGCCTAAAGCTTTCCCTCGCTTCCATGCAATTCCCTCGACTTTGCCGCCTTTGGTGATGCCAACATTATGACACGTAAGGGGTGTTAACTTTTGATTTCACGAGTGTTCTTTTTGTATGGGGATTTCATTTCTCAAATAAACTAAGCGAACGAAATGCAAATGTCTGGTGAAAATGCATTAACTTCATACAAACGCTCATCACTGATAGTTGTTAGGGTAAAGAGATTTGGATAGGGCCGAATCACATGATGAGGCAGAGTGCATTTAAGGCTTAATCAGTCCACGCGTACTCATTAGAGAACACTCATAATAGAAATCAAGAAATTTCATGGAATTTTACACTAATTCTCTACTTTCACATTACCCATAATACATTGCGGTTTGGGGGGTAACCAGGGTAAAAACAATAAGATATTTTGCTGAAGGCTGACCAGAAGATGTTGTAAATGCATCTCATGGTATTTAAAGATGTATAAGAAACAGCCAGAAAAATTAAAAAATTAAAAATTTTGAAGAAGTCTATAAAGTCAATTTGTAGCACTTCTTCACGAGTCAATACATTTTCTGTAACACTAAACTTCTTGAAGTTCTGAATGTGAGGAAATAACTCAGAATGAACTGATAATCTGTACTTTACAGATAAAAGCAGATATAGTGTACATTCGATTGAAGTGCGTTTAATTTTATGACACTTTTTGACCGGTTACCCCCAAACCGCAATGTATTATGGGCAATGTGAAAGTAGAGAATATTGTGGTTAAGTGATCACTCAACCACATTATCGAAAGTGGGTTAAAACCTTGATCTTGATCTTGTCGAGGACGTAGTTTATCTACTGCAACAAAAATTCCACTGTCTGCCGGGCAGGTGAAATATCTTTTGTCATCGAGAAAATATGTTCCATCAGTGTCACCACATCCCTCTGATTCCTAACGAGATATGAACAGTTAAAAGAAAATATATAATATAGTATATCTATAGGGGGAAGGAGGGGACCTGTGACCCTCTTAACAAAAATACATCAAGAAATTAATAATCATTTTTTTTGTGATCACGTGTTATAGAGTGACTTTGTGCCCCTCCCCCCCCCACCCCCTAACAGCTTTTCAAGGCTTGCTACGGCCCTGCATAAATATCATCCAGCTGATCTGAGAAAAAATATTAACAAATCAGAATCAAGAAAGTTTGAAAAACTGAGGTGTCATCCTTAGTAGCCCAGCGACTTGGGAAATGGTTAATTCTTTATTTTATTCTCCCACTCAATAATGATAGAAATCATAGTAAATGTATAAAAAATATCAAAAACATCTCCTGAAAATCTAGATTTATCTCAGATATAAACTTTTTAAGTCAGTAGTCTTCGTGACACCTCAGTTTTGCAGTGACATCACTTGTACATCACTATTTCAGATCAGCTGGATGTATTGAAAAAAATTAAGATTAGATAATAAGTAATCTTTCGAAATGACTACAGTTAAATATTACACTAAATACTTCAAGCAAAAGAAGAATTGGCCTTCATATCTATTATTATGTAAATACAAGACGTCAGTGATATAGAGCATTCTTGTACTGGCCGTACTCATTTCACTTAAAACCGTAAGTCCTGGGAAACCGTATAATTTCAAGTGATCTGATTGGCTCATTTGGGAATACTGAGGTTGTAGCAACTAATGAATTTTTAAATTTCTTCCATAAAAATGTTTCCATAAGGCCTAGACTTCTTAGATAGACAAAATAAAATTTAGATTTAAATACTGCATTATAAAATTGAGAATATCTTTTCACCGGGTTGCCTGTGGCAGCCTGGTCCACTAAAAGACCACTAGTAGCTCAGCCAATAAGAGCACAATATTTGTGATGCACCATTAGTAGCTTTAGACAAATATGCTTTTGTTTGTGCTCTGATTGGCTGAGCTAGCCTTTGACCTAATGGGCTATTGACCCTTACAAAATTCATTACTAATTCATTAGGGGGAGACCCAATGAAATTGCATGACGGGGGGAGGGGTTATATAAGAGCACTTGTGCAGGGGCATATCCAGGATATTTCAAAAGGGGGGGGGGGGTGCACAAATCCTAAAAGTTGCCATTTTGTTTGTCCCCTCCAAAATGATTTAGTGTTAGCTAGACTAACAATATCTAATTTTGATCTAGGAAATTTGTTATTTGTTTGCATTTTGTCATTGTTTAATTTTATTGCTAGTGTATAATTTTACAGTCTAGCAAATAAGTCTAGCAAAGTGACTTGTACTATTGAATTTTTGAATCTTCAGTAGAAATTAAAAAGAAAATACTTTTGCTTGTTGCATTTTGTTCATTGATAAATATAATTTATAGTGGAATGGAATGGAATGGCCAAGAAAATTTCTAATCATGAACTAGTCTCAAAAATGTGATGCCTCTTGAAGTTATCAAGGTTTTTCCATGCCATATGCTAATGACTGTGATGTCAGGAGAGTCATCATTTAATATACAAAACCTAACTGGTACAGATAAATTAAATTTGGAAAGCATCACTGTTTCATCCATGGCTTTTATAAAAATTATTGCTTATTAGTTTCTGCATAGTGCCAGTGTTTTGAATTACAAGGAACAACAAATAAACATAAATGACTCCCCTGACTCCACGGCCATTAGCATATGACAAGAATAAACCTTTATAACTTCAAGACACATCACTCAAACTATGTAATATTTTGGGGGTCATCGAACAGTTCACCTTATGTAGAATCTATACTGAGAATATTATCAGATGTGTCGTAGGCACTTTAATTAGACTCTTATCCTTCATAATATTTATATTTAGTATGAACCTAATGGTCTATCACAAATCCTGCACTCTGATTGGCTGAGCTACTAGTGGTCTATTAGTGATAGCAAATCACTAGTACTAGCGAAAAAGGCTGGTTTTGGAAGCCAAATCAATGGCAAAAACAATGATCTAGTGGCAAAAACAATAATTTTTTTGACTAAATAGTAGGTTTATGGTAAACCAATTAGACCTCTCTCCTTCATGGTCTACTAGCTACATTCCCAGAGGGAAAAGACTGTATTGTTGTGCTTCCTGTCATGGCTGCCATCAGGTGATGGTGCAAAGCCTCTATAATTATAAACTTACTGAAATATTTCAGTATTTTGTAATACATATTAGAAATGTATAATTGTGTCTTCCCAAAACACTGGGATGTAGAATTTTAAAATATTTTACGACCAGTACTGAATTTATTGCAAATATATCAGGCGGGATATCAGGGACGGCGGAGCACATTTTAAAGTGGTGGTGGGGCTAGAATTTTTGTTTTACTATTTGACTAAAGCTCCTCCAGCCCCCCTTGGCTCCGCTGTCCCTGTTGTAGGGTCTTTTCATACAATGCTTTACCTTGTCTAGCAGTTCTACACCAAACATAGTACCAATGCATAGAAGTAAGTTTCCCTTGTAACGAATAACTCCTCGAAGTTCTAGATCTGTATTGTGTTTTCTTATCTTGACAAATACTTTACTATCAATATTGAATGTTTTTGCTTCCGTTAGACGATTCTTGTCTCGATAAACACGCAAGCTTTCTTCTGGTGGAAAGACAGGACCAAGCAAGTCAGCTTCGCTGTCTGTTATTTGGGCCACATATCGCTTATGGCATACTAGTGTGGTGTCCCACCATTTACATGTAGATATGACTCTTAGAGCCATGTGTTCAGGGTCTTCTGGCTGCTTTGATTCAGATGAACACTCCAAGATTTGACCTCGAGCAACAGTTCTTTTCCTGTGATGTCTGTTCCCAATCCTGTCCTCCAGTAATATATACCTGGGTGTCGTGGCCATGTTTTAGTGAGGATTTAGAAACAGGAAATAAAACACCCTCGATTCTGTGCTATTCACCACAGGAAGCCCAGTTGAACTTAACTAACATAAACCACAGGTAACCCAGACTATCAACTTTAAGAGAATGTATGTAGTGAAAAGATTTTGCCAGGATTTTGTAGATTTTGCTAAGAGTTTGGAAATAAAGCTTCGGATATATAAAATAACTAAAGTGTACTTACCGTCTTGCCTTAAAAAATTTCCAAAATGAGTAGATTTTTCTCCTCCAAGTTCTACATGTCCTTCCATATCTTGTAGTGGGACCGTGGAGAGTGAGTGTGATGGGAGGGGGATAATGACAGCCAAAAGCAGGAGCTTTTGTTGAGGGGAATTCCCCTTGAAACTTTTTGAAATTGAGACCCTCGGAAATGCGATTTCCCTCAAAATAGGCTAAAAAGTCCCTGAACCTCCGCAAATAGGTGCTAAAAAATCGTGACCCTCCCCACAAACACAGCAGCCTTACCTCACCATTGAACACGGTACCCAGCCAATCAGCGAGAGCATTATATCTTAAATATTTTTTCCAGCCCAGCCAGTGCACGGGTATATATACCTATCTAAACAAAGTTTATCGCAGCCATTTGCGATAGAAGATAGGAGGGGGGGGGGGGGGGGATCCAGGGTAAAAGTATCGGGTATGTATGCTCATCATATCTCATCGGGATAAAAATAGGCTTAATAGGTTAAAATTGAAATTTAGAATTTCATAACTTTCAACTCACTGAGAAAGCTGCATTTTTATTCTTATTTATTTTTACTTATATTTCGTGATTTTCTCTGTGAGCTGATTAGATCTTTTATAGATCCTACGTATACCTTGTCCTGTTCTTTTTACATTAACATTTCTGTTTTACTGGGCCGTAGATCTTCTTAGATCAGATATACTGTAATTTTATTAAACATGGTTTGGCCATGTGTTACGCAATGTAGGATAGGCTAGGATAGGGGGGCTGTTTACTGGGCCGTAGATCTTCCGCTTAGATCAGATATACTGTATTCTTATTAAACATGGTTTGGCCATGTGTTTCACAATGTAGGATAGGCTTGTCCATCCACATCTTGCTTATCTCAAAACCAACGTGATATTTAGCTTCCTGCCCTTTGGCAGACAGTTATGACGTGGACCAATCGGCGGGTTTCTAATGTGAGCTGGATTGTGTTTCATAATAATAATAATAATAATAATAATAATAATAATAATAATAATAATAATAATAATATTTTATTACTATATATTCGCACCGTGGCCAGTGAATTGCAATTTTGTGGATAAAATAAAGCATATCTAAATAATGTACATATTATATATTAAAGACTAACTATGTTATATAGTATTCATATTGCATATTAAGAATGGTAAATAAATATATAAACTAATAGTATATGAATCAAAATATATATATAAAGTACTATAGTGCATTAAGAATTTACTAAAACTCTTTATTGAGAAAATGAGTATAGACTAAGTTTCATATTTGTTTAGTAGTCTTATAGAGCTGTTGAATATCGGCCTTCTCGAGCCGATAAAATGGGTCGACGGAAGTCAAATCATAAAATATTCGATAACACGCCAAAAAAGATCGGAGAATCTAAAACTTAGATATTCGTAATCAGGGCTGTAAGGGCATTCTTTTGACAAGTTTTGAAAATTTTCGATTTTTCTATTCTTCATGGCGTAGGTGACCGTTACTCTGTACGGTCAATCGCTCTTAAAATCTTTTCGGAATGGCAAAACCAACGAGATAACTTTGGAAAGTATTTCAGATAATTTAGTTCAAATTTATACAATGCTGTAATACCAGGATTTAATAATTACTGATTTGATAACTTAGTAATTTAGTCTATGTTGTAATACAAATATCTTGTTGCAAATTAAAATTTATTTTGAGCACTGTTTTATGCGATATTTCCGAAAAAGACACGTGACTTTATGATAAAGGTTTAGGGTGATCAGGAATTCATTGTTCACGCATTATACCCCATTATTCCAATGCGCCGCAAATAATAATAATAATAATAATAATAATAATAATGATGATGATAATAATAATAATAATAATAATATAGAATTCTTGAAAACGCATCTAACAAAAGTCTCGATGCTTTTAGCAGACACAGGCAGACAGCGGTTGCGATAAGTAAATAAATAAAATAGTTCAAAAACTCCTGTTAAAAAGGAAAGACTTGAGTGCAGATTTAAAGACAGGAACAGAGTTAGAGTACTTTACAGCATCAGGCAGATTATTCCAAAGTACAGGTGCAGCTAGAGCAAAGCTTCTGTTACCAAATGTAGGAGTTAATGATTTAGGAATATGGACAAGAAATTTGGAAGAATACCGCAGGGGCCGGCCAGGCTGGTACAACTTGAGGAAGTCAGTGAGATAATCACGAGCGAGGTCGTGAAGGTACTTGAAGGTATTTATAGGTCAAAAGGAGGATCTTGAAAATAATTCCTTTTAAGACTGGGAGTCAGTGCAGTGCAAGAAGACGCGTATTGTATGAATCCAAGAAACCAATACAATTGACTGAAAAAAATGTATATACATACTTTTAAATAAATTCTTTAATTGTATGAGCTGTCTAGTCAAATGTCTCGTAATCACTTTTTTGTTCACAGAAATAATACTCTATTGATTTTGGCCAATTTAGGTTACGCAACATTGGCTTAATGGCCATTCCTTACGTAGTCCTCAAATAAAGAAGATCAATGTACATCACTTATATCTGATAAATACATTTAAAAATACCACAAACATTTTCCATTTTCCTTGAAAAAAGTGTTTTAAGTATATTTTAAAAAAATCAAGAAAACCTACCGTTGAACAAACTGTTGTGATTGAAACTTTGATAGTTATCTGATTGTTACACTATCACAATCAAAAATCTCTTAATGAAGCTATCCAGCATCAAAGTCTGATCGGGCACAATCGTCCCGCCTCCAGGCCGAATAGGGTGAAATAAATAATAATTATTGGTGTAGATTGGAAGTTGATTGGCTCAATGTGAATGGGAAGTTTCTTCTTTTCTCCTTCACCACCTTATTTCACCTTCTTTGGAGAACCTATTATTATCTTTCTCTTAGATATCATGAGATAAAGTATGAAAAGCACCATTTCTTTCTTTTAGTCACCCCAACCTTGGCATCATTGCAAACAACATCTAACCATAATCACGCACTGTCTTCATCGAACACTTTTTATCAAGGTAAACTCTTAGCATGTCACGAGACCCATCACACAAAAAATCTATATGCGCTGCGTATCAAGAATTTAGCCTACGTTTTGCCTCGCACTTATAGCAACAAGGATATCAACACTAGTATTTATCGGAACAAAACAAATGAGTTATGGAAATATAGCTGCAATAACACACAATACTATTGGTATTAATTTATTCAATCCCTCATTATTTTTAAATGTATATTGTTAATTTTGTAAGAAAAAAAATGAAGATTCATTTCCATCCATATTTCTGATTTTTTTTTTCGTTATGGCACAGGGAAAACCTTTGCAATTATCAATCTGTCGATAACGTGCGTTTCACTCATAATCATTGTCGTCCTCATAACGTATAATATTTACACCAAATGTAAAAGAAACTCTTTTAAAGGTAAGTATGCATTATTGTTTATCTGTATTTGTTTTCATTTACTTGTGCTTTTTAACGCTGTTTTCCTCTTTTACATCAATGAAAAATGTGATTCTACAATTGCTTCTGTATTGATGTGGCGGTATGTTTTATTTGCAGATGACAGGAAAGAGATTACAAGGTGATGTATTTAGACTCTCGATAGGAGTAAAAACAAAAAGCACTTGGCTATTTGGCTTTGCTAAAGTAATAAACGATAATGCCAACTGGAACAGCCTAAACCTAAACGATATTCACTTAGAAATACTCAGTGTTCTAGAATAATTAGAGAAAGTAATTTTCTTCGAAATTAAAAATAAATATATCTATCGTTCCGTCCTTGTTTACTCCTTTCCTTCTATCCTTCCTTACTTCCCTCTTTTCCTTTAATTCTTCCTTCTTCCTCCCTCCTTCCTCCAATTCTTTAGCTTCATATTTTTATTATTTTGCAAATCATGTTTTACATAAATATCAGGGACCAATTGCTCTAACAGCAGTTGAGAATTCTACTACGAATGATGTTTTAGCCGAAAATGCATCAAAGATATCGCCAAACGAAGACTACGAAAGAATATCAGAAAAATCTGAGCCATCCTCGGCTTCCGGGAATTCAGCACAAGGGACAAGTGAATGTGACGTTCAACTTTCACAAACTCACCATAATTATCAAGAGCTTTTAAATACTGATGCTTTATTGTCGAGCATACAAAGCTACCAAGCACTAAACAGGACTCTAGGGGACAGTGTTAGACGAGTAGAACCTCCCTTGCCTCTCCGAAAATACGAAGAATTAAACTTTGTAAATAACCCACAAAGTTCTGACTATCAGAAACTACATCTGTTTACAAATATTGGAGACAAAAAGTAAAAAACCTCAAACAAAATGTCATTGGTTTGTCATGTTTTAGTTTCGGTGGTATTCATTCGTGACCATGGGGTGTAGTGTACTGTTTTCGCTTTTGATCAACATCAACAACGACTAAATTTCTATTTATAATCTCCTCCAAACACTTAACTGAGATGAATGTACTAATCATGTAAATATGTATTTACGTTAGCTACTATATTGAATATATTGAAATATATTGAAATCAGTAAATGAAAGGACCTATCCTGTGCTGGAAAAGAAATCGTGTGCAAGTACGCTATCATGATCCAAATATTATTCAGGATTGGTATGATAGACAGATATGTTCCTTTTGAAATAAGTCCTTACTGAGTTTGTTTCATCGCCCAATTAGTCAGATGGAACTTCTAAGCTGATGGCATAAGAGAATAATTAATAGATAAACAGCAAAGGGCAGACGAGGGCAGACGTGGACCAAAATGGGAGACAAAATGAGGACTGCAAAAAATATTTACTTTAAACATAATATACTTTTCGTAACATCGGGGAAATCCCCCAAAAAGTTTCATATTGAGATGGCTCAGTTTTCGTATATCACAGAAAGCGAAAAGAATACAGTTTCGCTTTTTTCCTGTGCTTTCTAACATTTAATTATCATGCCGTTACAAATCTGTCTCACTGCAAGACGGGCTATATTACAGTATTGAAGATGAAGTTCTCAAAGCAACACCAACTTCTCTATTATCTGATCCTCGTGTCGGCAATTGGAAATTGTGTCCAAGGTTTTGTGATTTCTGTTTATTATAATTTCACTATTTGTTTTTCTTTTGTACATTGTGATTTTCTTGGCAGTTGCTACAAAGAGTGATATATTTTTCATCATTAATAAAGGTAAAGCCCGATTCATCCAAGTTCCACCGAATCCTTTGTACATACCCAGTGGAGGAACTGCCAGGTTTATTTGGGATTACACTGTAGATAACAGGAAGGAAGAGTTTCAGCTATTCTCGCCTACATGGAAATATTATGCTAATGGTACAGCTGTTATCATTGGATATGACAATTCCTTACGAGACTGGGGATGGATTATAACTTACAGGACATGCCCTTCCAGACTTTTAAATCCTACTGTTCGAGTAAATAAAGAATCCACTGCTACTCTGGTCATCTCGAATGTCACTACTAATGACAGTGGGTTCTACGAGATGGTTTTACTTTTGAAGACTACACGCAAAATAACAAGTAAAATTCAACTTCTTGTTACCAGTAAGTCTTTTAGGATCGTTACTTTGAAACGTGAAAAGTAGAAAGCGTTAACAAACATGTAGAAAGCATGTTCTGATGGTCATTGGGGATATTGTTAGTGTTACTGCCGGTGTGAATGAAAGACCTTTCAGGGTCATTAATTCACTAACTAAAAAAAAAACAATTATATATCAGTTACAATTGTTTTTGGCTCGTAAATTAAAAACGTTTTTAGAACCTCGTCCAGCCTGACTTGGGAAAATAGTCGCGGTTTTTTCATGCGGGTTTTTACTGTAGCTTTGTTGATATTTATGGTATACGAAGTTACGAATTAGCTTATATCCCACCAATCAGACAACGTGGACTTTACTCCTTGCTTCCATAGTCGCCTTCTGAAGGAAAGTTGATAGAAGCAAACCAGTACGAGTAGAGATTAACTAAACTACTGACCTATCGAAGCAGGTGACCACATATAGCGCAGAAAATGGCAACATACTATGACTGTATTTTTTTTAACACCAGCACAGCCAAAATTCACCAATCAACTGAAAGCAAACAATTTAGTACTAGAGGGTAGAGATCTGCGTATCAGTTGTTCTGCAAGTGGAACTCCCACACCAAACATTACTTGGGTGTTACTGAAAGACAAAGCTAAGGACATCAAAAGTCAAGGAGTAGGTTACGCTGACCTTATCATACAGAACATCACAAGACATCAAAATGGGACGTATCAGTGTCAGGCAACCAACAACCCAAATGAGTATCCCGTGGAAATGAAAACCCAAGTCACTATATGGTGTAACGTATAAAAGCAATATAATCAACTAATAATATTCGAAAATACTTTTACTCGAGCTTTTAATCATTACGCACGAACATAATAAATGATTGAAATGTAAGCTAAGTATGTTATAGCATTTGTGCAAACCTAATTGTCATGACCAGCTTGCTATTTCCATGCAACTGTTTTTACCTAAACTATGGCGAAAGATTCCGGGATAATATCAGGAATAGTTGTTTTCTTATTAATTGTTATTTATGAGTTATTTTATTTTATTATTTTATTATTTTCCCCCAAAATGCGTACATCAGCGAGATTTTGATTCTTTAATTTGCGACACTTGCGCCATTCAAATATTCTTTTTACTTTATAATTTCCCTCTCTCCCAGACAAACCTCATATAACGCTTCTAAACTGGACTGTCGACGAGAAAATCATCGTACTTTGTGTAGCAAGTGGACAGCCACACCCCTTAATCAAGTGGTATTATCCCAGCGGGATTCAAGTTGAATCTGGGGTCACAGATATAACTGGTGGCAGCAGAATGGTTCTCGAAATACCAGATAGCAACGTTGGCTTATATGGAGTCTACAAGTGCAACGCAACAAATGCAGTGGGCTGGCAAGTGGGTTACATCAACATTACCCAAATAAGTAAGGGTAATATTGATTTGTTTGTATCAGTGGCTAAGATAAAGATATGTCCATCTTGTTTACTATAAAAATGGATTTCTTTATGCTTGTATTTTTGTTATACTTTTTTTTAACCTTTATGATTAATATTTTGTTTTTGAAGCTAAACCTGTTCTATTAACTGACACAGTTTCACTTGTTTTTTTGCCAGAACGTCCAACAACAATAACAGTGTTAGAAAAAGATTTTACCATGACCTCGAAACGTGATGTGAAAACAAAAAGCAGTAGTAAGCTAATCTTAATACTGACACTGATAAAATAGAATATAAAGTTGGATTTGATGAACGAACATCTGTTAAACATCATTTTAATATGTAAGACGAAGCAAGTTTATAAAATTTAGCAGATTTTAATTTTACAGCACGGCGATAGCAGTATCTTCCCCACAATCTTCGTGCTATCTAGCATGTTTACGGGTTCTCGAGGAAAGGGTGGAAGGAGATTAGAAACGAGGGGAAGGAGAAGATTCTTCTTTAAGAATTTACCACCTCGTTTTACCTTTTTTGCCGAGAGAACCTGTTAACAGCTATTATCTTTCTATCAGGTATCGTGAAATAAAGCATGAAAAAGCGACAATTATTTCGTTTTCTTTCTTTCTTTTAGTCACCCCAACCTTGGCATCATTGCAAACAACACCTAACCATGAATGCACACCGCCTTCGTCGAACACTTTTTATCAAGGTAAGCCTAGCTTATCACAAACCCCATAAAAAAAAAATAAGTAAAAAAATTGGCTAATTTAGAACTGATTTGAGTGTTGGAAATATATCCCCAATAATACACAATATCAATGTTATTGGAGTTTTTCAGTTTTTCAACTTTTGTTGTTAGTTTAAGAAAAGTGAATTATTTACATATTTTGTTCTCGTTATTGTACAGGAAAAACTTTTGCACTTATCAATCTGTCGATAACGTGCGTTTTATTCATAATCAATGTCGTCCTTATAGCATATATTTATTTCGTCAAATGCGCAAGAAACTCTTTTAAAGGTAAATATATGCTTTTTTTCTTGAATGTGTAGTTTGTTGTTGTTTTTACTTGCCCTTTGTATCACTTTTAAGGTTACTGGAGACCTTCAGGGGTATGCTTCGTTTAAAACTCTCTCTACGCAAAACTTATCATATCATATGATATGATACAGATTACGAAAAATAAAATTTTTGAACGCAATTTTTGAATCTAAAACGATGCCGGGGCCTTAAACGCGAATCGGGTACGTTCCGTAGATGTGAATTAATAGACATGGCGTTAGCGCGAATTGATAAAAAAATTCACTGTGTGAATTAGTGAAAGATAAACTACAAAAGGGTGTGAGGACTTTTAAACATTTAAAAAAAAATTGTTCAAAAAGAAATATTAATGTAGAAACTTTTAATTAGTGAAATAGATTTTTTTACATTTTACCCGCGAAGGTCTCCAGTAACCTTAATCTTGTTACATCAATGTTGCTTTTATTGCTGGATAACGTGGTTGTATGTTTTAGTTGCAGATAAGACAGAAGAGAGTACAAGGTGATGTATTTATGTGACTTTGAACAGGAGTAAAAACATTTCAGCTTTACTCAAACAATAAAAGATAATGCCAACTGGAACAGTCTAAGCCTAAACCATATCCACTTGACACGCTTGAAAAACGTCTGCGCATGCTCTAAGTCCGTATGCAAATTAGTCAAAAGCGTCTTTGTGCTATAGTAGAAATATGCAAATTTGACTTTTACACTTGCCTGAAGAATAGTCTTTACAAAATGCCAAAACTTAAAGTCAGTTCTTGAAACTTAAGGCTAATTCTTTCATATTGTCTTTATTAATACAGTATCTTGGTCTCACAAAAGTATACCCGCGAAATATTTTGTATACTCGGAGAAAACAAGCGTTTATTTACAAGACTCTTGTAAATTCTTGGAAAGCGTGCTGAAAGGCAAGCATGCGCAAACGTTTTTCTCTAGTGTTTATCCACTTAGTAATACTGTTCTAGAACAATTATAAGAAATGTCAGTAATATTTAAGAATCAACTGTCCGTTATATTTGTCTTTTTTTTTCTCCAACAGATTTTCCCGTCCAGTTGTGGCTAGAACAGCAAATGAGGTATGATGATGATATTTGCATTGCTATTTTTGCTTTTAATCAAAGAGTTGCCATATATTTATTTATTGTTATATATATATATATATATAACAAGAAGATCGCGTAAGCGTGAAACTCCGAGTAACAGCAAAAGTTATGTCTTGTCTTTGATCTATCTACAATCCATAATCTATAACGCTCTACATGTCAATGTATTGAGCACTTTACCGTCAGAATAGACACATCCAGATATATATATATATATGAAGAATATTTACTCAAAATGGGTCTTATTGACTAAGACCCATTTGATGTCACGATTTAGCATTCAAGCCATTTCTTGAGCCGTGTTTGAATTATCAGCTTGCCAATTTTTTCGACCAAAAAAAGACCACGCCCATTTCACCCTTAAGACCCCTTTTATTAAGATATTCTTCATATATATATATTTCCTGATCTATCGTTCCGTCCTTGTTGTCTCTTTTCCTTCTAGCCTTCTTCTCTCCCATCCTTATTTCCTTCCTTCTTCCCTTCTTTTTCCTTCCTTAATTTCTTCCTTACCTCCCCTTCCTTAGCTTCACACAGTTTTCTTATTTGGAAATCATATTTTATATAAATTTCAGGACGCATGCCCAGTTGCTCTAACAGCAGTGGATAATTCTACTGCAGACGATGTTTTAACCGAAAATACTTCAAATATATCGCCAAACGAAGACTACGAAAGAATATCAGAAAAATCGGAGTCATCCTTCGATACTGGAAATGCAGCACAAGGAACAAGTGAATGTGACGTTCAACTTTCGCAGACTCATCATGATTATCAAGAGCTTTTAAATACTGATGCTTTATTGTCGAGCATACAAGGATACCAGGCTCTTAACAGGACTCTAGGGGACGGTGTTAGACGAGTAGAACCTCCCTTGCCTCTCCGAAAATACGAAGAATTAAACTTTGTAAATAACCCACAAAGTTCTGACTATCAGAAACTACACCTGTTTACAAATATTGGAGACAAAAAGTAAAAAATCTCAAACAAAATGTCATTGGTTTGTCATGTTTTAGGTTCGGTACTATTCATTCGTGACCATGGGCTGCAATACTGTTTTCGCTTTTGATCAACATCAACATCGACTAAATTTCTATTTATAATTTCCCTCGATAACTTTAGATGTATTTGCTTATGCTACTGAATAAAATATATTGAAATCAGTAAACGAAAGGCCCTTATCCTGTTGCAGTACGTTATCATGATCCAAATTGTATAAAGAATTGGTATGAAAGACAGAATCTGCCTCGTATACCAATCCTGAATAATGATGTTCCTAAATCAAGTGTATTATATAGATATCGATGAAATACCAGGATATATCCTGTGTCTAAAACTTCGTACATTCTACACAGTGAAGATATGATATCCTGCACGTGTGAAGATATCACCGTTGCCATGACTATTTTGCTATCAACCAATCACACATTGAGGTCTTCGAGTGCCGTTTCTCAGATCAGAATGGCAGCTCCCACATCGTCGACAAACGAGAAATTTGATGATATTTTTGAACTTTTTTCCTGCCTTTATGTTAAGTTTTTATCATCAAAAATAGTAGAAAAAGAGAGGAAGCAAAGTGAAGAAGGTTTATCACACTCATTGATAATGTAGGTGATGAGTTAAGCTTACTTGAATGAGAAAATAACAGAAGAAAATACCAAAACGAAAAACCTATTACGACCTAAAATTCTTCAAGAAATGACTAGAAATTAATTCAGGAAGAGCGTAAAGAAGACAGAGAAATTGAAAACATTACACCAAGTGAACTTAACCCGGCTTTATCTAAGCGAATTCATAGTGGCTGCAAGAACAAAGACGTGGAAAGACTACAACCGGTACTGAGTTTGAATCGCTACACAAGAAACGGCGATAAGTAAGCTGATATTATGGAAAGTGATATCACAGTGAGCCAAGAATCCACCTGAGTTTGTTTACGTATGTTCAGATTTATTAACTGTGTTTCTTGTTATTATTTAGCGAGGTTAATTCTATAATTATGAATCACTTTATTATTCATGATTTTTCTATTCATCACTGACAAAATGTTGGCAATGTTTGAATAATAATAAGAAGTCGAAGTCTATATATATGTCTTGGATATTCCATCGCTATTTATATAATAAACCGAACATTACATAGGCGCTTGGAGATACGAATTTTATCTTCTCGTGTTGATGATCTCTTACTCATTCGCTGCGCTCACTCGTGAGAGATATCATCAACATTGGAAGATAAAATTCGTATCTCCGCGCGCCCATGTAATATCCTCTATTTATCCCATATAAAATGGAATAAATTTTCTTTATTTTTAATACTTTTTTTTTTTGGTATTCTCTCAGTTCTCATCAATTGTAGCTGAATTTGTTTTTTTGTTTGTTTGTTTGTTTTCTGCGATAAAGTTTTTCAATGTATTTTTCCCTGTATTCTCTCAGTTCCCATCAATTTGATGAGGGGGCGGGAGGCGGTGAGTTAAATCCCAAAAAAATATCGAGCAAGGTCTCGATCCTTTAAAAAAACATCGTGCAACGTCAGATACGGCAAAAAAATATCAAAATTGTATTATAAATTGGATTTCGATTAGTTTGGTAAACGTGACGTCATTTCTACGTCATTATCTCAGATAAGCTTGTTGAGCCCCCCCCCCCCCCCTTTCAAAAATTCCTGGATCCGCCTTTGTCTCCAAGACATGATTGGATCCTCCAGGATATGATTGGATCCTCCAGAATATGATTGGATCCTCCAGGATATGATTGGATCCTCCAGAATATGATTGGATCCTCCAGGATATGATTGGATCCTCCAGAATATGATTGGATCGTCCAGGATATGATTGGATCCTCCAGAATATGATTGCATCGTCCAGGATATGATTGGATCCTCCAGAATATGATTGGATCCTCCAGGATATGATTGGATCCTCCAGAATATGATTGGATCGTCCAGGATATGATTGGATCCTCCAGAATATGATTGGATCGTCCAGGATATGATTGGATCCTCCAGAATATGATTGGATCGTCCAGGATATGATTGGATCCTCCAGAATATGATTGGATCCTCCAGGATATGATTGGATCCTCCAGGATATGATTGGATCCTCCAGGATATGATTGGATCCTCCAGGATATGATTGGATCCTCCAGAATATGATTGGATCCTCCAGGATATGATTGGATCCTCGAGGATATGATTGGATCCTCCAGAATATGATTGGATCCTCCAGGATATGATTGGATCCTCCAGGATATGATTGGATCCTCCAGAATATGATTGGATCCTCCAGAATATGATTGGATCCTCCAGGATATGATTGGATCCTCCAGGACATGATTGGATCCTCCTGGATATGATTGGATCCTCCAGAATATGATTGGATCCTCCAGGACATGATTGGATCCTCCAGGATATGATTGGATTCTCCAGGATATGATTGGATCCTCCAGAATATGATTGGATCCTCCAGGACATCATTGGATCCTCCAGAATATGATTGGATCCTCCAGAATATGATTGGATCCTCCAGGATATGATTGGATCCTCCAGAATATGATTGGATCCTCCAGGATATGATTGGATCCTCCAGAATATGATTGGATTCTTCAGGATATGATTGGATCCTCCAGGATATGATTGGATCCTCCAGAATATGATTGGATCCTCCAGGACATGATTGGATCCTCCAGAATATGATTGGATCCTCCAGAATATGATTGGATCCTCCAGAATATGATTGGATCCTCCAGAATATGATTGGATCCTCCAGGATATAATTGGATCCTCCAGGATATGATTGGATCCCACAGAATATGATGGATACTCCAGAATATTTAATAAATAAACCCCTCCTGGCGGCTGGGATATCGGCTGATAATGTCCGAGGATGAGAAATTGTCCGAAAAAAGAACATTTGGCCGAGAAGCGAAGCTTTGAGGGCAAATGTGAGATTTTGAGGACCATTTCTCATCCAAGGACATTATCAGGCGATATTCCAGTGAGCCAGAGGGGGTTTATTTATTGTATAACCAAACGACTTCACTGAAATGAATTCAGCAAACTGCATCGACTCGTCATCTCCAGAGTTCTCAAAAAATAATTCTCTCTCGTCTCCAAGCTGGATATCAAAACAATTATTGTGGTAAATGAAAGCTGTTTGACATTGAACTATTCTATTGTTTGACATTTGTTGTCGAATTCTTTGTTGGTTGTTAGTATTTTATAAAAACAATTTCGAAAACAAACCAAAAACTTCATTCACGAAACATGGATGCTTACCATTGAAGACATTTACAGTATATTTTGTTTATTTTTTTGTATTTCCTGGCGTAGTTTTCTCAACTAGTCTTTGTATCTTACTCTCACTTGTTTGTAAAAACCGAGTTTCTTTGTTTTCCGTGTTTTTTCTTTTCTTTTTTAACGTTTTTACCTTCTGCTGGACGAATATCACCTCGGACGGGGGATATCGCCTGAAACCCGTCCTGCACGTGACCCATTTGAACCAATGACAGCGCGCGAAAATTCATCGTTGAGTTATAAGATTGGATAATCCAGAGCTTGACTGGATACTCCAGGATATGATTGGATCCTCCTGGATATGATTGGATCCTCCTGGATATGATTGGATCCTCCAGAATATGATTGGATCCTTCAGAATATGATTGGATCCTCCAGGATATGATTGGATCCTCCTGGATATGATTGGATCCTCCTGGATATGATTGGATCCTCCAGAATATGATTGGATCCTTCAGAATATGATTGGATCCTCGAGGATATGATTGGATCCTCGAGGATATGATGGGATCCTCCAGAATATGATTGGATCCTCCAGGATATGATTGGATCCTCCAGAATATGATTGGATCCTCCTGGATATGATTGGATCCTCCAGGATATGATTGGATCCTCCAGAATATGATTGGATCCTCCTGGATATGATTGGATCCTCCAGGATATGATTGGATCCTCCAGAATATGATTGGATCCTCAAGGATATGATTGGATCCTCCAGGATATGATTGGATACTCAGTCACCCCAGGGAGACCCTCTTTCAACCTGACCCGGAATATTAATATAATCAATAGAAGCCAAAGTTTCACGCTATTTTGATAGTAATTGCACAGAACCCTGAAGGTTACCTGTGAGTGGGATGTAAATCAAAACCACACACTCTGGTTCTCTTGTAATTTGTTTTGTCTTTACTGCTGATAATAATTTCTACATACGCATGCGCGTGCTTGGTGTGCTATTGCATATCTCACATGATAACAAAAAAATACCTTCTGGTAATAAAGTATTTTGAGGGATAAGATAATAAAAACTTGCCAGTTCTGATTTCTACCCCTAGCTGATCTGTGCATACATCGAGAATGGTTTTTGAAAACACATCCCACACGGAAAGAAGTAACCATAGCGGCAAAACCATCAACGACACAAGCGACATTCCGGGTGTGCTGGTCATAGCAAGGGGTTAATCATCTACGGTCTAGGGGCCGACTAACCTCTCCCTTAGGCTTAGGCCGAGCTTCCTGATCAGTCAGTAATGTCCTCCCGGGATAGCGGTGTTGGGGTCGAAATCTCCAGCGTAGCCGTAAGTCCATACGATGCTACAGCACTCGATGTCTGGAAGTATGGTCCTGGTTAATCAATCAATAAAAACAAATCAATCTCCAAAACCTGAGCCTTCCAATTTGGAAAAGACAAGACGAATCCTAAATGCGCGTTTCGCTTCTAATATAATAGTTTTTTTCTGACCTTGTTAAAGTTTCTTGGGCGCATGAAATTTTGTAACTAAGCAGATTGGTAGTGATTGTTCGACATACACTACTTTCCAAAAACGTAGTCTACAAAATTAAAAAGGGCATGAAAAGTCGCTAGATGATTTTCCAAATAACAATGACCGTTGAACCGGAAACTGTTTATGAAACGAGTGGGCTTGGGTATGAGGCACACTTCTGCAGAACTCGCAATGTACAAGTTCAGACAAACTTACGGTTCACGACCAAACTAATTTCATTGGAACTATAGAAGAAAAGAAGAACTTCTCGCGTTGAAAGAAGACAGGGCTTACCTTGACTGAATAGAACAGTTTCGCATTCGATGCAAACCGCTGTTTTTGAACACCACGGACGCATTTGCACAGGCTTAGCTTCGTTTATAAGTCAGCTATTCAACGACATCATTAAAAGTCCGTGGGATTTCAAAACATTGGTATTGTTCAACTTACACATTCTTTACATTACAGTTGACTTTTACAAATCATTAGCAACAGGCAACTGTAATGTAAAGAATGTGCAAGTTGAATAATACCAATCCCACGGACTTTTAATGGTTTATTTGAATAGATGACTTATAAACGAGGCTAAGCCTGTGCAAATGAGTCCGTGGTGTTCAAAAACAGCGGTGTGCATCGAATGCGAAACTGGAGTATTCTTAAAATCGCATCTTTTTTAAGATAGATAAAAAGACCCAACATTAATCTAAGGTTTGAAATTGATTTTTTTTCTTTGAACACAAGGGGTTTTCCGTGATCTCTGATATGTTTGGCCTTGTTTACCGTGACGTCCCACAAGTGAATTGAGTCAGAGATTGTGAAACACCGGCACTGCAACTGCTACGAGCATTTTGTATTAACTTGGTTTTTTTTTTTCAACCAAAAAGCGAAGATATTTTGCGATACTGGAATCGAAAATGAAAAAAATTATGAAATGTTGTGAACAAATAACACTAATATCGAAAAATTCCATCAATATTTGATGGTGAAATGAAGATATAAAACAAACGATTTCGTTCTCTCGGCTGCTCAATCAAAAATATGAGCAATATAATAATAACAGTAAATATATCTCAAATGAGATCAACAAGCAAAAAGTATAGCGGAAATTCGTTCAGTCAAAGTTTCTGATAGCATTCACATCACCCATAGTGCATTTCAAGCTTGGTATGCAACATGCGAAAAAACCTTCACCAACCTTTTTTTCTCTTTTTAATTAGTTGTATAATTCAGTTCATATGCTGGCTGGAGTAGCGACGAGGCTTTTAGGTGGAACATACGGGGAAAATAGCCCACCTCCGAGATATGCTTCGCTTGTTACGCACAAAGGTTTGAGTACGAGGCTCCGTGCTAATTCAATTTATTCTTTTGTTCTATCACGAATCACGTGCACTGAGCAATATTAGCACGGAGCCTCACATTGAAATCTTCGTGCATGACAAGCGAAGGATATCTCTGAAGTGGGCAATTGATAATCTTGGTCGATATCGTTTTTTTAGGGGGGGGTTAGTATTTTAAATTTGTGGGTGGGTGATCCTTTAACTCAGCACACCTCCCTGAAGAAAATCCTGGATCCGCCCCTGAGCAAAAAACATTTTTTGAAAACGCAGGTCAAAGTTCTACGTGTATCCTAATAAAAAAAGGCTAATGAAGCAAGATATCCAAGCCGTCCAAAATACATCCATTTTTATTGTGATAAAAACATATTATAATTGTTTAAAAAATGTTCAAAATATAATAAAAATATGATATTTGAAGTAACAAATTACCAACTTCATTTGAAGTTAGTTCGACTATTATTAGTTAATTCGATTGAGCTCATTTGATGCAAGTGAGCTAAATCAAAATGCTTCATGGGTCGTTAGAAAACAGCCTATTCATAGGAATCTATACCATAGCATGAGAATAAGTATAGCATTAAGTATCGAATTTCATGTTCGAAGTATATATTTTTTATAGTAATCTTATATACCATGGCATAAGATTAAGTATCGGATTAGTATCGGATTAAGTTCGAATTTCATATATTTTATAGTTATAGTAGTCTTATATCATAGCATAGTACAGCATAATTCTTTAATTCGTCTTTTAGAAAAGCCTGTAAATATTCATTTTATCAGCATAGCATAGTTCCTTTCAGTAATCTTTGTAAAGCGCCATTGAGCTTCCGGAAATGGCGCTATATAAATGTTAATTATTATTATTATTATTGTTATTATTATTATTATTATTATTATTATCATTATGAATAATTTTGTACATCTGATACAAAATCCTGTTCATTTGCATACATTTCAGCTTGGATTTTCTCAGCAAAATTTAACTGAATCTTTAAAATTTCAATGCAATGCGATTGTGTTGTAAACATTACTTGCTGCTTCAAAGCAGTAAACAAAAATAAACAAAGTTGTTTACAATGTTGATATGTCATCCAGGGTGGCAAACCGGAGAATTTCTTGTTCTGTATTACCGCCTGTGAATTACAAGATTCGCTAGCGAGTTTATTTTCTTATTTTACCTCAACCTGCACCACTGGCACTGCACCACAATTATCTAATGGTCCGTCCCTAATACGGTTAAGTCGCCAAGTCGCATGATTTTGTAGCTCGTATTTACGCACCTTAACTGGCACATCGTGCAACTTGTCGCCCTACAACAACAAAAGTCGATCGGTGAATTCAAATTCACTCTGTCAGTTAGCCGTGCCCTGACTTTGATCATCCTAGAGGATGTTTCAGGGTTCGATAAAAAAAAGTTGAAGGTTTGAAGGACAGTTTGCGAAATCACATGATAATTTTGACCAGTTCATACTCTTGAATTCCGTGTTATGGCTTTAAAAAGTGACTCCACTTGAACCTGCTGCAGGCCATTACCTTTTTGACTTTATAGCTAATTCTATGGCTTCAAATCTCTTCTCTATTCTTTTTTCTAAAGATTCAAATTTCTTGTTGATATCGTCCTTATATTTCTCGAAATCATTCCTCATGTTGTGCAGAGCATTGTTTACTCGACGGGCTTCATCTTCTTGACGGTTTTCCAAATACCTCACTTCACGAGTCAATCGATCAAGTTCTGCATCACTAAACTCAATAAACTTGACCAGGTCTGCATCTGTAATTTTACCCATACAAAGTTGGACACCTGAAGGTAAAAAATCCATCCGATATTTTCAACCTTTTTTTTTACCTTACCTTACACAACTTAGGTGATGTTAAGTGTGAGTATACAGCTAATTGAAAAAAACGTTGTCGTTGAACGGCTCCGCGACTAGCCCGAACGGGAGTATGGGTAAAAATCACTGAAGCAGTTGAATTCTTCACTGATTAAATAGCGCCAGGCTTACAGTACGAAAATTCGCTGGCGAAATAGTATTTTAATGACTTAACAGTTACAAAATTTGGATTATCTTTTGTCTATAGAATTTTGTCTTCCTTTCGCAAAACCCGAAGACAAACGTTGAAAGGGTTGCTGCTTGTGTTAACTCATTAGTTAGGAAAAACAACTACTTCGAATTCTGAGCGAATAATTGAGCGCTTCAGCGATTTCTACCCATACTCCGTTCCGGTTCAGTCGCGTAGTCGCGGAGCCGGTCAGCGACAACGTTTTTTCTAATGACTATATACTTAGTACTGTTAAGTTGTGACGTATTTCCGGGTCCAACTGCTAACAAAAACCGATAAAATAAAGCGAAAAATGTTCTTAATGAATCAACCTCCAGTTGAAACAGTTAGAGCCTTGACAAAATATCCTGTCACGAAGAAAAAGTAAGAAAAATCCGTTTATAAAACTGCTTTATTCGTTTTGGACCCGGAAGTTGTTTTTCTATACGAGTCACGTCACACTTATCAGCCCTATAAAGTTAGTCACCAAGAACCTACAAAGCTGAGACCACTGAGGATCATGGGAAACATTTCATATCAAACGAGGGTCAACAAGTAAAACTTTTGATAAAACCCCGCAGTTTAAGGATGTTCACAGGAGGTTAAACTGTAACCTGGAAAATATGTCAAATTCACCAATAGTTATCAAGCAGTCGCACTTATCCACCCAACGGTGTCAGCTTTGTATTTTTTTAGGTGATTAACTGTATTGAAGTAAGTATATGAACGGTAAATAAAGTGAGGGTTCATTTAGTCTGATAGCAGCCATGTTGGATGAATAAAACAATTAGGGGCTTGTCGTTGTTTTGGTATATCATCCAATATGGCGGCCACGTTTTATTTATCGTTTCGTCATCAAGGGAATCATTTACACTATATTTTGGCTTTTATACCCTGAAGGATTTATACGAAAAACACCTTTAAGAAGGTAACACGTAAGACGGATGTGTTTATTTATTCATTAATTTTTGTTCCATTTCCTACCTTTATCTTCCCATTCCTGAAGTTCATCAGTGATTCTCTTCTCTTCTTCAGGAGTCAAGCATAAAGCCTTTACCAGAGAATCAATCAGATTCAAGCAAGTTGCAAACATTGCTTCATCCCAGACAGAAAAATTGCAGTGGCCCCATTCATTTCTGACGTCTTTCCTCACTTGGCTTGACAAGTCTTGAACATCTGAAGAAAATGCGCTGGCAGAGGAGAGAATACCAAGTGTAGCAGATAAATCACAAGTGTCATCAAAATCTGAAACAGAAACAGATTTCTGTTAGTGGGAAGAGAAGCAAGGGTGGCGCCGCCTTTCACCAATGCGACCCAGTTTCGAGTCCCGCTCGGTGTATATGTGAGTAGAGTTGCTTGTTGGTTCTCTCCTGTGCTTCAAGGTTTTGTTCCAGGTTCTCCGGTTTTCCTCCCTCCATAAAAATCAACATTCAAATTACAATTCGATCTGGGAGATATTGTTGATAGGGTAACCTCTTATATTTCCTTTCGCACTATGATGCGAACCTTTCCACTCTATTAACTATGATGCGAATAAATTGGTGATTTTTTAGTGCCTTTAGCATATGCGTTTCAAAGTCATGCTCTATAGTTGAGCGCTCTGTGAAGTGACATCTATTGTAAATTGAAAACTTTAAAACAAAGGTGCAAAGTCTATCAAAGCGATCTTTCAATGATAATGATGGAGGAAAACGAGCATGGCTGAGCATGTGGATGGACTATTCGTTGCGCCTATCACTTTCCAATATACAATTCCCAAATGAGCTTTCGTACCTGAAAATTTAGCCATAAAAGGTTGTAGGTATAATTTGGCTAAATCTACTGCTGAATTAACACTGTAGTCGTAAAGATGAGCTCTCTTTCTGCCGTGATTTGCTTCATTGCTGTTGATGCTGCCATAATTCAAACTGTTGCACTTTCCATCTCTGGTGAGGTGTCCAGGGTGAACCTGTGTGTGGATGTTGTTGGTGGTTTGGAGATGAGAGTAGAGGCCTAGCATCTTTGGCTCAATGAAACTGCGCAAGGTTGGCAGAAGTATTTTATTCAGACAAATACCAATCACAAGCCATCTCTTCTGGTCATTGCTTAAGTCAAAGGTCGTGTTATCTGAAAATAGAACACAGGTAAATATAAAATATATTCAGTGCATGGTAGTAAACATCATAGAACTGAGAGGTACATCATGGGAAACGCTCTAAACTACAGAGAATACCTTTACAACTGACTGGAATCTTAAAATTGTGACAGAAGATTTTTAATGTGTTGAATGTTCACTACGAATTTCAGCAAACCATTGTCTCATTATAGGCAAACAAAAAAAAATAGTTAGCTCGCACCGTGGTTTATTTAGCTACTTTCCATTTCAAAGGACAAAAGACGATCACTAGCTAGAAATAACGTAACTGCAAAACTGTGGTGTCATGATGCCTGCAAAAATTCACTTATAAAAGTTTGGTTTTAGAGAAATCTGGTTTTTCAGGAGAGTTTTTTGACATTTTGTATACATGTATACTGGGAAAATAAATAAAGAATTAACCGCTTCTCGAGCCGCCAGGATCACACCTTAGTTTTGCAAATTTTCTCGATTCTGATTGGCTAACATTTTTTCTCAGATCACCTGGTAGTTCATTTCATCTCCCTCTCACGATCACGGACTAGAGGTTGGTTTTAAACTAACCTGAAAGGCTGACAATACATTCCTCTTCATTGTGCACTGGAATCTGTCGTAAAAAAAAAAACAAAAAAAAAAAACACGGGGGTTACCGAATAGACCATTTTCGAGATTTGCAGGCGCAGACATCAAAAAGAGGCATTTTCGGGCAAGATCACACGCGCTATTGGCACTGCCTGATATTTTTGAAAGCGCTCGCGCATCTCGAAAGTGGTCTATTCGTTGAGAAGATATAATTTTTCAAAGATTGTGCTTGCGGCCATCTTTTTTTGGGCAAAATAGGATAATAACAAACTCAGTGACAAACTCTCATTCAGTGACCTTCAGTCTCTATATATCAGTCGCTAATAATAAAAGCAATGATTTCAAATGACACATATGCTAACACATTATAATGAGAAACCTGAAATTTATATATTAATAGGCAATGTGCATGAGCTCGAAATTATGGCACAAAGCATGATGGGAAAGTGAGTTCTTAGGCTTTTTTGGCTCCTCTAAAAATTCATCTGACAATTTTTCCTTCGGCATTTTCTATGGAAATACTGAAAACGATTTCAGCAGACCAAAATAACAGAGTAATTTTTTTCTGATAGTTCCTTCGATTTCTCTGTTACATTTTTACTCACTTTCCCAGAGTGCTTTGTGAGCTTTGATGCGCATTGCCTATTGTGTTAAAGAAAATGTTTTCAAAGCTAAAATTTCAAGATTGTTCTTTACGATCCTCTATCTTTAAACATTTTGGCAATTTACCTGGAAGACTTACATTGATTTTTTGATCAAGGTAGGTCACCGAATTGGATTTTAAAATAATCGCCGTCACAGCGCTTTCCAATCACTCAATCAAAGTGTTTCCATGACATTGTCAGAAAACACAAAGTTATCAAGGCACGTTACACTCGGAATGTTGTGGAAACACCTTGATTGACGTCCACTAAAACCAACTTCGTCGCGACAGCAAATTGTAGGATTTCGCGCGTGTGATTGGGAATGCTGTAGTAAAGTCTGTCCGCCATCATTGAAAAGATCTTACCACAGGTAACCCAACCAATGTAAATGATAACAATAGCGTGCGTAGATGTATACCACTCTCGACACCCAGAGCCTTGCCATTCTTACTGCGCATGCTCGACGAAATGTCAGAGACTCTGGGAAACCCCAGGTGGTGTGAGACACGGATTCGCAAAGCACTATTCCATTGAAAAATGTAGAAGTATACTTACTATTGGATGTTCTCTATACCACTCTTCCAGTCCAAGAACGCATGGCTTTGATTCTTCACCGATGCTTTCCCTGCAAACCAACTCTCGATCCTTTTCAACCGGCAACAGGTGAAGACAATCATCATCAATACACGACTCCAGTTGGTGTCCTTCACACTTTATTACGTGTCTAGAATGACAATGCACACAGATTTTGTAGTTCAAGGATTGGTACCAGAGGCATTCTTCTGTTATTTCTTTCAAGCAACTTTCAAGAAATTCCCGAATTTGAAAGGCAACAGGCTGAAATACCCATGATCTTTCTGCTTGAAGTGATCTGAGCACGACTTTCACAAAACGCTTTCTGCGTATTAGAAACAGTTCATATCCATAAGTCCGGCCAATGAAAAACTTTGAAACACTTTGATAGAGGTTGGGCTTGTGGGGGTAGTCTTTCTTGGAGCACCAAGTAATCAGTCTAGACACTAAAATATTGTACAGACCATGTGGGATAAATCCATCGAGGAAGTGCAAATACAAGGTGCATGGGTCTGACATGGAAGGACCAACATCACAAAATGCTTCAGGGGATGACTTTAATTGGGAAGGCACAAAATAATGGAAGTTCTTTGGGTCTTCGTTTCCTCCAAATCTAGCTATGAGCCCATAGTTCTCCATCATGGCTAGAATATCATCTTTCGTCTCTCCACACTCAATTTTCTCTTTGAAGACGTGTTCGACAAGTTTCATGTCAAGGATACCGGTCTCCTCCAAGGTTGTCCAGAATCCCGAGTTTACTGGATTCTGAAACGTAGCAAATTAAAGATTCATTATCCAGACACGCAGAAAGTAAGGTAACTAGCAGTGAACGCTATCAGAGGTAAGCCATAATTAAGATATAAATAGATGAAATGATAGTGGAAAGGGACGGGGCTGTCGGTCTGTCATGCGAAGTATTAGAACTGAAGTGGATACAAGTGTTCTATCATACTGATCTATAAAAAAGGAACCACCTCCACGACCCTCAAAGCGGGTTGTCTGGCAGAGGATTGAGCTCATGGCCAATGCTAAACCAACTAAGACAATGGGAAGCGTTTTAAAGTAGATTACAGTCCCAAGCCAAGATCTACGAGGGCTGGGAAGATATTTGATTTTTTAAATAGGCACGATATTCAAATTTCTCATATTTTATACTGAAATGATCGTTAAGGATCCTAGCCTGCGTGCCGCCCTACTCAGTACTAACCCTCGTCAATTAACAGTTGCATGTGCATCACCAAGGGTAAAAGACCCTGAACCACATGTAGGCGAACTTTAGTTGAGGGAAATTAGACTAAAAGGCATTAACCAACCTGATCATTAAAAGGTCTGATGGTAATGAGTTTTCTAAACAGATCAGTAAGCCATTCAGCCTTTAGAACAACTGTGTTCCCATGCTTCACGATAACACCGAGGTCGTGGTAAAAGGTCAGCAAAGCCGAGATCTCTTTCTTGTCTTCTATGTTGCAAACTTCTAGGATTAGTCTTTCAAGGTCTTTAAACGACATATGATTCTTCCCTTCGTCTTCCACTAAACTCTTGATAACCTAAACAGGCAAATAAAATACAGCTTGAGTTTAAGGATTAGAGAGGGGATATGGAATAGGGGTTTTGGTTTTGGTAAAGAAATCGCAAATAGTGCCCTTGCATGGAAATAGAACGTATATGGATTGAGGATTTGAACATTAGGAGATGGGTGGGGAAAATCAGTGTTGACTGTGATAACCGGGGGGGGGGGGGGGGGGGGCAATTGGGTAAGATCGGGTGCGAAAAAACCTAGGTGACAAAATTGGGAGAACAATTGGGTTCCAAAAAATTGGGTTACAATATGTTGGGGCCTAAACCACGAGGCAAACTTTACTTTCTGCGTTTTCTATGTCTCTCCCACCTTGACCTAATACTAATTCCCTCTACGGTCAGACCTTCAACAGGCTACCAGTGGAAAAGCAATCTCACAGAAGTGCTACAACTAAAGGTTACCCGGTGAAGGTTACTTGGGGATTGGCAACTGGCATTTTTGTTTACCTGTTCAAATTTAAACCAACGTACGGGAACTTTTTCCCCCATGTAGGGCTCCGTACTGAACAGTTCTTTGACTTTTTCCTTGAGCTTCTTTACACCGTCATCATTAGACGACATCGTGTTATCGACCGTTATGAAAGGTCTTA
Source organism: Anthopleura xanthogrammica (assembly GCA_964019055.1). Taxonomy (NCBI): domain Eukaryota; kingdom Metazoa; phylum Cnidaria; class Anthozoa; order Actiniaria; family Actiniidae; genus Anthopleura; species Anthopleura xanthogrammica. The sequence goes on along the minus strand of OZ025211.1, from coordinate 15,811,194 downwards.
CGACATGCTGCTCGTAGCTCTTTCTAGTTAAACTTTTTTGGATTTTTTCTTCCACTTTCTTTGATTCTTCAACTAATGTGCAGTCGACGTGAGTCCCAACAATGATAACAGGAGGACGTAAGTATGGGAGTTTATTGTGTATTTTGCCTCCATCGCTGGCTTCTGGCCGAGCACTATGTATTGACACAAGCCATGAATGGAGAGCTTCCAAGTTAGTTTGCTGGTCATGATTGTCCAAGCGTATCTCATGCACACCTTGCCGTACACAAGGTTCTGCCTCAGCTTCTAGATCTTTCTCAAGGGTATAAACCAGAACATAAACTGCCCTGTGTGTAAAGAACACAGGATGAGAAGCGTAGTACAGTTGTTGTCCTGCGAAATCCCAAATACTGACAGAAGTTTCCTGTCCGGCAGAAGAACCTAGATTTTTCGCCGACAAACGTTGGATTAAGTTTTCCATCACCATTTCGGGTACAACTTTCTTTGTAACATTTCCTGTTTCCATGTCACCTTTGCTTTTTTCCTTGCTTTTCTCCAAGATGTCATGACCGCTCTCAACAACATGGTGCTTACGAGCACTAGCATAATTCTGTACTTTATCAATAACGTTTTTAAAGATTCTCTGAATAGCTTTGCTTTCCTGCGGCTTAATTTGAAAGACAAAAGAATTTCAGTTTCATGAGAATTGCGACCTATTGTTTTGTCCTCCTAATGAGCTGCATTCCGACGTGCTGCAAGGAGCTTATATATTATTGATTTATGCGCTAAGAAATTGCAGAAGTTAATAACAAAAAAAACATCACAACGTTAATAAAAGGGACTGGTTTTGAATTTCGAATCCAGGCAAACTTTAAACATATATATTATAACCTAGAATAGTTACACCATCATAGACCACGCTCGCTCACATGAGTTCCTGTAGGTCATTGGCCTAGAGCATCGGCCAGAAACCCGAAGGTCGCGTTGGTTCGAATCCCGCCAGGAGCGCGGAATTTGTTTCCGAGAAGAATTTGCTTGAAGAAACACATAACAACTTCTAATGCAATAGGTATGCTTCTGGGTAATCTCATTGCAGATGTTTATGCTTCTCCAGATTTTTTTTCTCAATGAATTCAAACGAGCTTTCAGACTACTCGTTCATCATCAGGTTAAAACGGTGGCGTTATGAAATGACTTTGAAATAATGGTTTTATTCGACCTTTTTACATAAAGGTTCGAACTATATAGGGCGAGGGCTTTCATCGAAATTCAAGACCTCAGCCTCAGGCTAAGCCCTCGCCCTATAGTTTGAACCTATTTAAAAACCAGCCGGGGTCAGGTCTTGAATTTCAAATTCACAACCTTGCTCGGCTTTTGAATTCAGCCCCGTACTCTCCTGCTGATAATCAAAGCCACCCCCGGCTTTAAGAATGAAGGTCTAGCCCTGGATCTCAAAACCTACATAAAACAATAGAATTGGGGTGTGGCTTGTTTTTAAAGTTCCTTTCAGTGACCACGAATAATAGCAAAACTATAGTTTATCATGCCCGGCAACTCCAACCTCGACTTGGAACTATTATTCGTGGTCACTGGAACAGAACGGTAAAAAGGAATATTTGGGGACTACTCTCCCATTATCTCTGTAGGCGATATCTAGCATTATTAGTTTCTTCTCGTGAGCCATACTTTTTTTCCAATTCCAATAATGAAAAAAAAAATGAGAAAAGAAACTACTAAATGTATTTCCTACCTGTTGGTGTCTCGGTTGGCTCTGAGTTGATTCAGGTTCTCGTACTTCATGGCTTTGACTTAACATTTCAACCATTATACTAGCAACACCATCTTCGAAGTTATTCTTCTTTACGTCACCAGTTTTTGATACCTGGCAGTCTATAGCATCATCAACGTCAACACTAAAGTTAGATGGATTTACGACTACTCCATCTGTGCTTTGTTCGTTAGGGTCAAATGATAATCCAAGAAGGGACTTTTTGAGACTAGTTTTTCCTGCTCTGTCCTGCCCAATCAGCATTATTCGTCCTCGGTAAACCTCTACCTCGCCATCCTTCAGAGCTTCTCGATACGCTTTTTCAACTTCAGGACCTCGAAAAGTGATTTCTAGAGGGACTGAAAATATTGGAAAATAGCATGAATCGTTTTATAGCAAACTGGGCATGCATCCATTACAACCATGCATGTCAACATTGTCTATAAGTATGAATTAATATTCAACTTCTTTAAATTTAGGCAAATAGTAATAATAATAATTGTCTATAAGACCGTTTACTATTATACAATTACTTTCTTAGCCGTTCATGAGTGGTGCTCAAAGTCAGGTCAGTGTAAGCATTTGGATGTGATAGTGGCATAATGAATGGTACCATTATCATGCTTATCAATTTTTACGCTCGATTTGAGCCCAGGATAAGCGCGCGCAAAAAAACGGCGGAATAAAATACGAAATTTTATTGAGGAACCATACACGTTTTGAACTTCAACAGCACAAAACCCTCAAATTTTGCATGGGACTCTATACTTTTTCTGAGCGTAATTGAAAGAACTTCTAAAAATCTACGTTATATCAAATTTTTTAGAAAAGTTAATTTTTCTAACGCATGAAAAAAAGTATTTTTGTAGGAGTTTTTGTTTGACTTTATGAGATTTTTGAAAGCTCTGAAAGGGCGAAATATGACAAATCGATGTATTTTTTTGTCTTTTATTCAAAAATATCCGTGAACGGAGTCGCCAGTGATCAGACCATGTGCTTTGGATATTATTCCCTCCTGTAGCTTGAAGAATTTCACTGCTATCTTCTTTAGATGGTGAATTATCTGAAGATTTTATTATTTCAAGACTGGATTGACAACTTAGGATCAATTAGCTTGTGATAAATAGCTGAATTCGTCTCTCTACAACTACTCGACAGTTTGCCGGTAAGATTTGATCTTAACTATTTTTAAACAAAAAACGAGCCTCCTACTCGCTGTGTTTTTTGCTGAAATGAAAGAAATTTGCTTTAAAACTATTGTTAGCTGTTTTCTATATATTGTATTGTATTTATATATATTATTTTGTATATATGGTATATTGTATGTAGATGTGGTTTTGAATGTTTTTTGAGAAAACCACAGAAGACGACAACAGGTAATAAAACGAGAACATTCAAAGCTCCAACTAACTGAATTGTTTGGCGAAAACTAGAAAGAAAAAACGACTTTCTACTTTAAAACATGATTTATTACGTCTTGATTTTTTCTAGTAATCATAATTAGAGTCCTTCCTATGTGTGTATCGAACAGTTTTCTGAATTTTTTGCATTTTAATCTATAAGACACTGATTTTTTGGAATTTCACTGGGGAAATTTGCTGCTTTTGGCCGTGTTTCCATAGCAACTTAATAGGTACTCCTACGAAGTACAATTAGAGCGTTAATTGTACTCCCCTAGACCAATCAGAATCGAAAAATTTTGTCGAGTGTACTATAATCTCGAAAACGAGCGCGGGACTCCCTATTTTTCTTTTCATACACAGGGTTCCCGCGCGCTTCGCTTACTCACAAATGCACAGAAGAAATCGCAATAATGTTGTCAAACATGGATCAAGAAGTATTTTTTCTTATTTTTACAAAGCGAAAAATACGTTTAATCGAAGTCATGTCTGTCTTAAAGTGAACAAAAACAATTTTTCGACTTTAGCGACTTGCTAGGTTTAGCGAGGGAAGATTCTTAATCTTACGATGAAGTCTCAGTAGGAGAAAGTGGTCTGTGGACCAGAAAAACCTGATAACACTGCAAGAATAATATTTCAGTTCCGTAGAAAACACTTCATAGAAGGTAAATTCATTAATGTTAACTAACATTTCGTAAAAAAATCGACAAAAAATGTGTAAACTAGCTGCAGAAACTCTCAGACAAGCCAAGGACGTTGCTTCGGCAAACATTGTCAGAAAAACTTGAATAGTTGTTTGTCGTTTTTACTGCATTTTACATTTTTATCATCTTTTTCTTCATTACTTGTAAACCAAAAAAGCGATATTTGAAGCTTTGAATTTTTGTTTTTGATCCCATTTCAAGAAAAAAGGCTAAGACTTAGTTCTTTGAAAAAATATATTTGACGGCCAGGCTCACGCGAGGAATTCTGATGTCAAAACAAGATTCCATATTTCATGATCATATGGATATTTTGACATTTTTATAGATATATAATGTTAAATGAAAAATGAAAAAGAAATACATATAACACCAAATATTCGCTATTTATCGGGCTTTTCCAGCTATCATTATTACACAATCGCAAAAATGATGAGCTTGTTTCTTTTTTCATGGATAAGCTTATGTTTTTGTAAGATATTTCGCTCAATAATAAAGTTAAGAATAAATCTGAAAAAACTTTTCAAATACCAATTACTAACAAAGATTATTATTATTACACAATCGTAAAAATGATGAGCTTGTTTTTGTTTTTTTATGGATAAGCTAGCGACTGATTAGTTTTGATTGACGGCAGCGAAAAACCAATTTCACAAAAAACCATTGAAATGTCTGAGTTCGCAGAATATTGAGAATTGCAGTAATGAATATGACTCTTGTTGCACGTGAAGTTCAAGTGAATGTAAGCTTAAGCTTATAATATTTTTCGACAATTTTCAGTGTAGTTTACTTTCCACCTAAATAAATCTTAACATTTCCTGAATAAAATCCTTTGTTCTATACATATATATGTTCATATGTTCTATAATCTATAAAAGTTTTCTAATGCTTATGAAGGCTTAAAATAATGGTTTTTCTTTCAGTTTTTCTTTTTGGGTTCTGGTAAAATCAAAAGAAGTGGTCACGCTGTAACCGGCGTTATGCCGCGTCACACAATTGTCACGTTTTAGCACTATATATATATATATATATATATACTATTTATGGAAGCTCCAATTCTAGGTAGTGCCTAAATCTATATATTATTATAGTTCAAATTTTGTATGTAAACGCATCGAGACTCTTAGATGCGTACATAAGTTATTATTATTATTATTGTTATTATCATTATTATTATTATTATTATTATTATTGTTATTATCATTATTATTATTATTATTATTATTATTATTACTATTATTATTAAACGAGCTTGAGAATTAAAAAGTGAGGGGCTCACAACTCTTTCCTTATTGAAAATTATTGAAAAGTGGTTGCCTAAAACTTTCCCTCGCTCCTATGCAGTTCCCTGGACTTTGCCGCCTTTGGTGATGCCAACATTATGGCACGTAAAGGGTGTTAACTTTTGATTTCACGAGTATTCTTTTCGGAATTTCATTTCTCAGATAAACTAAGCGAACGAAATGCAAATGTCTGGTGAAAATGCACTAACTTCATACAAAAGCTCATCACTGATAGTTGTTAGGGTAAACAGATTTGGATAGGGCCGAATCACATGATGAGGCAGAGTGCATTTAAGGCTTAATCAGTCCACACGTACTCATTAGAGAACACTCATAATAGAAATCAAGAAATTTAATGGAATTTTACACTAATTCTCTACTTTCACATTGCCCATAATACATTGCAGTTTGGGGGGGGGGGGGGGGGAGGGTAAAAACAATAAGATATTTTGCTGAAGGCTGACCAGAAGATGTTGTAAATGCATCTTATGGTATTTAAAGATGTATAAGAAACAGCAAGAAACATAAAAAAAGAATTTGGAAGAAGTCTATAAAGTCAATTTGTAGCACTTCTTCACGAGTCAATACATTTTCTGTAACACTAAACTTCTTGATGTTCTGAATGTGGGGAAATAACTCAGAATGAACTAATAATCAGTACTTCACAGATAAAAGCAGGTATAGTGTACATTCGATTGAAGAACGTTTAATTTTATGACACTTTTTGACCGATTACCCCCAAACCGCAATGTATTATGGGCAATGTGAAAGTAGAGAATATTGTGGATGAGTGAACACGCACAAAGCAATTCAAGATGAGGCTCTGGGGGAAACAATGGAGTAATCCTGATATATTCTTTTATTTCCCTAAAGCCTCTCCTTGAATTGCTTTGTGAGTGATCACTCAACCACATTATCGAAAGTGGGCTAAAACCTTGATCTTGATCTTGTCGAAGACGTAGTTGATGTACTGCAACAAAAATACCACGGTCTGCCGGGCAGTCAAAATATTTTGTCCCGTAATATGTTCCATCAGTGTCACCACATCCCTCTGATTCCTAACGAGATATGAACAGTTAAAAGAAAATATATTATATTAAAGTATGTACTAAACTTGATGCATTTTCTATCTTAACTTGTAAATATATTTTACTATATCAGGGACCGCGGAGCGTAACTTTGATTTTCTGGCCATGAAAAAGAATAGAAAAGGCATATCTGATATAAGATATTAGGGAATTTTCACTGACTATAAACCTTTATTATATGTCAGTATTTAAGGAAAACAATATTGCCCTATATCACTATGACATCACATAAAACAATATATTGTTTTAACGCTAAGGATCATGGTCAGCAGAGGGGACGAAATAAAATTCGGTTTATGAATGTTGAAAAGTGAGAACAGCTAAATATTACACTAAATATCCCGAACTAAAGAAGAATTGGCCTACATTTCTATTATTATGTAAACAAACCGTGACATCATAGTGATATAGGCATTGTTGTACCAAGACCCTATTCATTTCTGAATCACTAAAAATCATAGGCTCTGGGAAACCCTATAATTTCAATGAAGTGATCTGATTGGCTTGGTGGCATTACAAAGAAGGTGCTATTTTAGGTCGGTATGGGTTGTATAGCAACAAGTGAATTTTTATAATTTTCCCAAAAAATATTTCAATAAGGCCTAGATTTCTTAGATAGATGAAAAAAAAATTGAATTTAAATACTGCATTACAAAATTGAGAATACCTAGACCACTAGTAGCAGAGTCAATAAGAGCACAGGATTTGTGATAGATCATTAGTAGATTTAGACTAATATGCTTTTGTCTGTGCTCTGATTGGCTGACCTACTAGCCTTTGGCCTTATGGGTTATTGAGCCTTGCTAAATTCATTACTATTTCATTACGAAGAGACTCAATGAAAAAAAAAGTAAAATTTTGCTCTAATAAAAAATATATATCCCATTTGAAGAATAAGCTTTATACTCAGCCATGTTAAGGTTTTTCTTAACCAGTAGGGTAATATTTAAGAATTTTCATAAAAATTGCAAAGACTAATCATGTATTAAGGATATAAAGCTTACTTTTGTGCCCTGATTTAGGTGAAAAGCCTTATATTTTCAATATTGAGCATTATCTCAATTGTTCCTGTTGCCATGGAAACCAAGTATCACAATCTGATAACACATATAGTTACCTTATGACATGACAACTCTATCCTGTAAATTTGAATCAATTTGGTTGATGTTTGTAAGACATATAGCACAAGCTTTTTGTGGTGAAAACCACATTGCACAAATTGGTCCTCTGTCTCATTTAAGCACAGGTTTCAAATTTGTAAACAAGTGGATATGGAAAATATAGGCCATGGGCTTTAATATGATACCAATTAAACTATGTCTACAGGGGGTGCTATGAAACCTTGCTTTTTAGGGCCTTGGCCCATGGACTATATGTTAAGTTTACAACATGAGCAGCCATGTTGTATCCGCTACACAATCACAAGCCAAAGGCAAGTGGTTGTATGAATGTTGTACAGTCACCACTTATCATTACAGTGTGACGTGCAAAAGTATGACCAATTTTAATGTATTTGCATACTTTATGCACAGGCTTTTGCTGGTAAATAAGTTTTGACAAGCCTCATTTGGTATAATCAGACAGCTTGGCATCAAATGTGTCTGTTTAAAGTACAAAATCCTGTGCATATAAGTATGTGAATGCATTAAATGTGGTCCTACTTTTGCTTGTCATGCTGTTAGATACTGATTTCTGAAGAATAGATTTCAAAAGCAGTGTTTTTTAAGAAAATATTGTTTGATGTTTTAAAGGAGCATGCTACAATGTTTTCTTCAGTCATAAATTGTTTGGTACAGGCAATATCATCCCACATTGATTATTGTGTTTAGGTTAATGAAGCAAGTTGCAGGTGGGTTTTTGATGTAGTTGGTGGGACTAGCTTTTGAAAAGGCTCTGGGAAACCATCCTCCTTGGACCTACAGGTTAATTATTAGTATTCTGTTTTGGATTTACAGAATACTAATAGATCTATTAGATCTATTATACTAATAAAGCTATTAGCATTCTGTATCAGATTATACAGAATACTAATTGGCTGAGCTGTATGGGGTTTACGCAGTTCTCATGTCATATGACCCCATTCGCGAGATTTCATTGGGTCTCACCCTAATGAATTAGGGTTTCCCAGAGCCTTTTCAAAAGCTTCAGTTCCGCTAATATGATTAAAAACCTGCACCCTGCTTTATATGTTAACCTAAACACAATAATCAATGTGGAATGCCCATACAAAACCCTCTGACATCAAAAACCAAATGTATGCATGCTTCCTTAAAAACATCAAACTGTATTTTGTTAAATTACACTGCTTTTGAAATCTTTTCTTCTAAAATCAGTATCTTTATTCAAAATGAATTTCCTAAGTACTATACAATATGAGGGGCTACAATCACTCACCTCTGGCTTGTGTTTGTATATCCCAACAACATTAAATTGCCCACTAATATTGTATATATTACATATACCATTTGGGCTTTGGGTCTAAGTTTTAAAGTGCCTATGATACATCTGACAATATTCTCGGTATGGATTCTACATGATATGAGTTTTTCGATGACCTAAAAAATTATAGAGGTTGAGTGATGCGTCTTGAAATGATAACAGTTTTTAAAAATTATTATAATACCAATAATGCTAATGACTGTGATGTCAGGAGAGTCATCATTTAATATACAAAACCTAACTGGTACAGATAAATTAAATTTGGAAAGCATCACTGTTTCATCCATGGCTTTTATAAAAATTATTGCTAATTAGTTTCTGCATAGTAGCCAGTGTTTCGAATTACAAGGAACAACAAATAAACATAAATGACTCCCCTGACTCCATGGTCATTAGCATATGACAAGAATAAACCTTTATAACTTCAAGACACATCACTCAAACTAATATGTAATTTTTCGGGGCTCATTGAACAGCTCACCTTATGTAGAATCTATACTGAGAATATTGTCAGATGTGTCATAGGCACTTTAATTAGACTCTGATCCTTGATAATATTTATAATTAGTATAAACCTAATGGTCTATCACAAATCCTATATAGTTACAACTATAGATGCTTTGCACCATCACATGTTGGCTGCCATGACAGGAGGCAGGAACAATTGAATCTGGTCTAATCTGATTTACATGAGAAAGAATTCAGTTTCCCAGAGGGAAAAGACTGTACTGTTGTGCCTCCTGTCATGGCTGCCATCAGGTGATGGTGCAAAGCCTCTATAATTATAAACTTACTGAAATATTTTAGAATTTTGTAATACATATTAACAATGTATAATTGTGCCTTCCCAAAACACTGGGATGTAGAATTTTAAAGTATTTTATGACCAGTACTGAGTTTATTGTAAATATATCAGGGACGGCGCAGCACATTTTAAAGTGGTGCTGGGGCTAGAATTTTTGTTTTACTATTTGACTAAAGCTCCTCCAGCCCCCCTTGGCTCCGCTGTCCCTGTTATAGGGTCTTTTCATACAATAATGCTTTACCTTGTCTAGCAGTTCTACACCAAACATAGTACCAGTAACATAGTACAGCACTCTAGATATTTGGAAGTTTCCCTTGTAACGAATAACTCCTCGAAGTTCTAGATCTGTATTTTGTTTTCTTATCTTGACAAATACCTTACTACCAATATTTAATGTTTTTGCTTCGGTTAGACGATTCTTGTCTCGATAAATACACGATCTTTCTTCTAGTGACCTGACAGCATCAAGCAAGTCAGCTTCGCTGTCTGTTAGCTGGGCCACATCTCGCTTATGGCATACTAGTGTGATGTTGAACCGTGTAGATATGACTCTTACAGCGATCTTTTTATGGTCTTCTGGCTGCTCTGATTCAGGCAGACACTCCAAGATTTTACCTCCAGGAAGTAAGTAAGTAGTTCTTGTTCCATCCAAGCCCTCCACACTCCTGTCCTCCAGTACTATACACCTGGGTTTCGTGGCCATGTTTTAGTGAGGATTTAGAAACAGGAAGTAAAACACCCTCGATTCTGTGCTATTCACCACAGGAAGCCCAGTTGAACTAAACTAACATAAACCACAGGTAACCCAGACTATCCACTTTAAGAGAATGTATGTAGTAAATAGATTTTGCCAGGATTTTGTACATTTTGCTAAGATTTTGCTAAAGATCAGTGATTTGGTATGTTATAGGGAGTTGAAATCGAAATTTAGAATTTCATAACTTTCAACTCGCTGAGAAAGCTGCATTTGTATTTTTATTTATTTTTACTTATATTTCATGATTTTCTCTGTGAGCTGATTAGATCTTTTATAGATCCTACGTATACCTTCAGCATTTTCGTATGCGGTCCTGTTCATTTTACATTAACATTTCTGTTTTACTGGGCCGTAACTCTTCTTAGATCAGATATACTGTATTTTTATTAAACATGGTTTGGCCATGTGTTTCACAATGTAGGATAGGCTTGTCCATCCACATCTTGCTTACCTCAAAACTAATGTAATATTTAGCTATGACGTGGACCAACTCAGCGGGTTTCTAATGTGCGCTGGTTTGTGTTTCAGGTTACTTGCTGTGCAATTTATAAGACGTTGGCTTCCAAGTTGACGTTCTTTTACTTTGCATGCTACATCGTGCTGACGAGTCCCAAATAGGACAAAACAGCCCTCTCTCGCTCTATCATGTTGGTTTTGTGATAAGCGTCTTAATTCCTACGTAGTATTCAGCTATTCCTTATATTCCACTTATCATCGATAGACCTATTGATTATCGGGAAACATTGATTTAACAACATTAAGACAAGACAAGAAAAAAAACGTCTTTGTTTTTAAGGAGGGTAGCACTTTTAAAACCAGAGTTTAAGTCGAAACAAAGGCGCGAAAAAAAATGTTCTAGTCCATTTTTTAGTTGTTTTTTTGCTCTTTCGTATTTTAGAGGACATTATCTTGACCTTGAATTAAAGAAACAATAATTAAGGCGATTTGTTTTTCGATTTTATTTTTACCTTTTACTTTTATCTAAATTGGGCTCCCTGTGGTGAATCATATCTGCCGTTTGAAGTCAAAGTGGCTAAAGTGAAACTCGCTGAAGACAAAATCGCTAAAGTGAAACTCGCTAAAGACAAACTGACCAAATTTCAATCGTTTTCAATCAGTTATTAGTAAATTCTGAATCAACCGTGTAGTTATCTTTTTAGCAGATAATTAATTCACTTATGATTTGAAAGAATCCTAGTCAACTACAAAGCACTGCGCGCCGAAAACAGTGCAATCCACTATTGTCTCTGCGCATCGTGTAACATCAGCTTCGGTATGAACATCTTTTGTGCACCACGCCTTATATGGTGTTGATTGTATCCAAGCTATACCACAATGCATCATGTTTATCGATCTCAAAAAAAGCGTGTGGTCCAAACACTGAACGCTTGACTGAACTTCGGTCTCATCCAAGGAATGAGCCATTAAATCGTTGGCACAAAAACATCTTTTAGGAGTAATGTTTTACCATTTCAGACCACGTATCATTCCCCTGAGAAAAAGATTCTTTGTTTGAGTTGTATCCATATTCATGTACCTTACTGGTAAACACAGTAATAATACTCAAGGGAATGACAAGTGGTCGGAAATGGTAAAACAACAGACAAGGTCCATTGAATGCAAACTCCATCAAGTAACATGACGATCTTATCCAGTTTCTTCTACAATCGCTTCCTTCATTTTCCATGCTCTTGGCTGTCCTTGCAGAAAGTCTTCAGGTCCAACAAGATCTACACGTGTTTTGTATTCGAGTAATGCATCCAGACTTAAAGGCTGCCATGATTTTGCTGAATCAACTTTCATCTTTCTTTGTCCTTGAGAGCTGATAGGCGCCGAAAAAGTTCCTCGTAACGAGTATTGTCTCTTGTCGTCTTGACCGTTTTGCGTAGAAATATCATTAGCAAAGCCAGCCACTTTGTGACGTTGACTAAACTCGCCTTTACATTCAGCCATCTTCTCTGTAAGAAAAGAAATTTTGTCCAGACCAACTAAGAATGGTTGGTCTTCGTTTTCTTGTCTTGTGGTCGTCACCTCTTGTTTATTGTTTACTTCAGCTACGAGTGATTCTGTTTTACCAGAAGGAAGAGGAGGCAGCTCCACCTTGGATAATACAAACAATATCAATGTTACTCAGAAATACTCCCAATATGATTCTATTTTGCATTGGAATGAGTCATACGATAAATAGAGATCATCACTGGAGGATTGGCTCAATATTATCTCTATTTTTAAGTTATTAGGATACACATAATTGCAAGAACGTTGTCATAAAAGAATTTAAAAAAGTAGAAATTAATTATTTTTGCTAAACAGATGTAATTAGTTCACTGTTTTCAAGGTATAGACTGATATTTCTGAGATAATCTTGTTGGTATATTACTAAACAGTTATTCTCATTAATCTAGGGGGCTTTAGAATCAAAATAAAGAAAACATCTTTCTAATTAATTCCTATTTTTATATGACAACGTTCTTGCAATAAAGTGTAGGTTTACGAACACTATGCGCGCGATCTTAAATAACGCGCTCGCTTTACAGTATAACACAAAGAAAGCTGAATGGACTACTTCAAATATACAAATCTTTGTTACACTTATGGCGTCGATTAAAATTAACGTTTCACCCCAAGACAACTTAACAAAAGATGAATTAAGAAGATGGACATGAAAGAAAGACAAATAAACGAAACTCTCTATTTTATCCGACATTTTTGTTTTCTTTTGCCCCCTGGACGTCCCACAATATCTTGTGATTCAAGATATAAAAATAAGGACTGATACAACGAAGAAAAATGAAATGCTTGTCACTTAACCAGCATCATAGGGCCAGAGAAACCCAGGATTTGTTTTTTTCTTCATCAGATCCTACGTATACCCCCGGCATCTCTTACACGGTTCTTTTCATTAATTCAGATTCAGGATGGCCGCCTCATCGTCGAATTAGTAAAAAAAAAAGTATTTAAAATGTGGATATTTCTTATTGCAGTTCACTTATCAGTTTTACCTTTGGTTCTTTGATCTGATCTGGATTGTACCTCGGCGGTCTCACACTTCCCTCCTTTGGATCCGCTGACTCCATATTCTTGAACAGCAGGCGCGTTTTGTCTTTATTCATGTGGGCAACACGAAACATGAGGTCGAGGCGATGACGTGCAAAGTTAATATCTTTGATTAAATGACTCTCGCTAATCTTTGACTCAGGGATCTGGAAAAAAAGGTTTTACACTCAATTATTGACATTTAAATTAGAATATAGTACCCCTTGCAGCACGTCGGAATGCAGCTCAATTTGAAGGACAAAACAAAAGGTTCCAATTCTCAGGAGATTGAAATTCTTTTCATTTTTCCTCCAAATACTCCATTTTCGCATTCGATGCAAACCGCTGTTTTTGAAGACCATAGACTCATTTACACAGGGTTAGCCTCGTTTATAAGTCATCTATTCAAATACACCATTAAAAGTCTGTGGGATTGGTATTATTCAACTTGCACATTCTTTACATTACAGTTGGCTGTTGCTAATGATTTGCTAAAGTCAACTGTAATGTAAAGAATGTGTAAGTTGAACATACCAATGTTTTGAAATCCCACGGACTTTTAATGGTGTCTCTTGTGTCTTAGATAGGCGGTTATAAGTTACAGTGTTGTGTCTTGAACAGGATTCCCCCCCCTCCCCCCCCCCCCCCCCAGGAATGTTATGCGGTCTGCCAAATCGAAAACGAGCCACGCACGACGCCAGAACTGACAGGAGTTTTAAAATTAGAATTAAATAATGTTAGAGCTAATACTTGGTGGTATTTGAATGCTCCAAACTGTTTTAGTTACCTGGTCGCCATTCTTGCAAAAGCTCCGTTCAACCATAGGTACATCGCCGTGTAGGCATTCTCGAAGAAATGAACGGTATGCGTTCTGTCAAACATATAGCACAGAAACAAACGTTAATTCTATATACTTATTCAAAGGCGGATCCAGGGGGGGTCAGGGGGGTCAAGACCGTCTGTCATACCTAAGGTTTCATTGTTTGTTTTATCCTAAAATTTAGTTTTGCCACAGGTTTGAAGTGAATTTTGTATGAAGTATACATTTGGCCCCCCCTCTCAACGTTTTGAACCTTCTCTAAAAACATTCCTGGATCCTCCCTTGTTATTAAGCTACGAAGCTGAGACCAGCAAGGTTTATGGGTAGATAGTACATTTTACATGTTTTAACTGCTTGATAATTATTGATGGACATGACATCTTTCACCAGTTACAGTTTCCCTTTCTGTGAGCATCCTCAAGCTGTACTTCGTATCAAAAACCTTTACTTGTTGGATATGAAATGTTTCCCATGATCCTTAGTGGTCTCAGCATTGTAGGTTTTTGGTGTCTAACTTTATGGGAATAAGGGCTCCGACACACGGTGCAACATTGCGTGCAACATCACACTAAAATATAAAAATTTGAACGTCTCTTTTTTTATTTTTTATGTGATTTGTATCATCCTTGTAATTTAAGCGGAAAAAATCGAGATTTTCTCTGATTTGGCAGCTGAAATAGTACTGTAATCATAATGTTGCAAGGAATGTCGCAGGGAATGTTACACCGTGTATCTGAGCCTTAAGTAAATATACTTATTTCAAAAAAGGATGTCACAGCTGAAAGCAATAAGTAACAGCACAAGACGGCAAAGAACCTCTGTATTTTACTCCTTATTCATCACTTAGACGCGATTATTTTAGTCGTTTTGTAATGGTAGGCTGCAACTGTTTCGATTCTTTAATGGTTGTCCCTAATCTTCAGCTCATTAAAGCATTGTTTACAGGTGGTCTTGGCTTGTTGCTTGTTGCTTTCGGCTGCGACAACCTTTATCGAAACACAGTAGGTGTATTTGACAATGGAGCCGCAAGGCTTATCGTGGATCTAGGTTAGATCCCTGACCACCTTTAGTCATATGTATAGAAGTAGAGTTTCTTGTTGGTTCTCTCATGTGCTTCGAGGGTTTTTCTCCCGGTTTTTCCCTCCTCCTTTACTCATTTAGATAGGAATGCTTATGATCCCTACCTTTATTACTTGCGGGATTTTGCCATCTTCTTTTTCAAGCTTCTTTTGTGATTTGCCTCTCAATATACTCCATAGTTGGTGAGCACCAATCCCTCCTGTTTTTTTTAAAAGAAAAGTTTGTGTCAAAATCAAATGGCTGTATTAGTTTGGAGTGAATAGATTCGTGGGTTTGACAATAGCTATAATGTAGAACAGAAGTACTGCTAAATTTTGGCATGACAAACGGAAAAACACAGCCCGAGCAGTGCCTTTAAAAGGAATAAAAAAAGAAAAGAAAAAGAAAAGAAACGAACGGAAAGGAAAGGAAAGAAAATGAAAGGAAAAGGAAAGAGTAGAGAAGAGTTCTAAGAGAAGAGAAAAGAAGAGAACAGAAGAGAAAAAAACAGAAGAGAAGAAACAGAAGAGAAGAGAAGAGAACAGAACAGAAGAGTACATAAGAGAAGAGAACAGAAGAGAAGAGAACAGAAGAGTACATAACGGAAGAGAAGAGAACAGAAGAGTACATAACAGAAGAGAACAGAACAGAACAGAAGAGTACATAACAGAAGAGAACAGAACAGAACAGAACAGAAGAGTACATAACAGAAGAGAAGAGAAGAGTACATAACAGAAGAGAAGAGAACAGAACAGAAGAGAACAGAAGAGAAGAGTACATAACAGAAGAGAACAGAAGAGAAGAGAAGAGTACATAACAGAAGAGAACAGAACAGAACAGAAGAGAAGAGAAGAGTACATAACAGAAGAGAAGAGAAGAGTACATAACAGAAGAGAACAGAACAGAACAGAACAGAAGAGAAGAGTACATAACAGAAGAGAAGAGAAGAGTACATAACAGAAGAGTACATAACAGAAGAGAAGAGAAGAGTACATAACAGAAGAGAAGAGAAGAGTACATAACAGAAGAAAAGAGAAGAGTACATAACAGAAGAGAAGAGAAGAGAAGAGAAGAGAAGAGAAGAGAAGAGAAGAGAAGAGAAGAGAAGAGAAGAGAAGAGAAGAGAAGAGAAGAGAAGAGAAGAGAACAGAACAGAACAGAACAGAACAGAACAGAACAGAACAGAACAGAACAGAACAGAACAGAACAGAACAGAACAGAACAGAACAGAACAGAACAGAACAGAACAGAACAGAACAGAACAGAACAGAACAGAACAGAACAGAACAGAACAGAACAGAACAGAAGAGAAGCTATGGGGAGGAAGAAAACCCAAACATTTCAAATCTAAGAACAGGATATAAGCAGCCATTAACTTACTATATTTCTCAATCAATGGATCCAGAGTTTTTTTTGCTCCTTCTCGAAACGTTGGCTTCAGAAAATCAACAGCTTCTGTTCCCAACAACGTCTGTAGCTGTACTTCAACCGATTCATTCATGAGGTCACTAAAATTGTCAGACAATAAAATGCTCTCAGCAACCGTGCCGTCGGCACTGGAATGGCTCATGCTTTTCATGTCCGAGCAGTCAAGTGATTTTCCAGGTGATTGTGATATGATGATGGGTACTTTTATTGGTTGATGACTGCTGATTACTCGGGAATGGGATTTGAGGGTTGATTTTCGAAGCTTCTCTTTCGCTGAAATAATAAAAACGAAGAAGAATTTTAAAATCAAAAATTAGAATTAAATTAAAATTAGAATTAAAATTACAGTAATGTATTGAAATTAAAATTAAAAATTATTGAAATTAAAATCAAATATTATTAAAATTTAAATTAATAATAGAATTATAATTTATTAATTTAAAAAAATTGATATTAATTTGGCTCATAATGGTCAACATTATGGGCTTGAATAAGCCTCCTCTGCAGGCAACTCTAAACTACTCTCTAGCAAGCGAGGATTACTATAGCAGGCTTCCTGTGCAAACGGAAGCCTGAGGATCCCAAAGGAGATGACTGCAGAGGAGGCTAGGCTTGAATGTAATTTAAGCAATAAGTTAAAACTAAGTCAGTCAGCTCAGTGGCTTTCTGCCATCGTGTTAATTCTATGTGGGGGGGGGGGGGGGATGTGCAGTGTGGCAAGTTAGAGCGATGGGTATCGTGTGGTGAGCTGTTGCCATGGTTACCTCCTTGGTGAGGCATGGTCTGGCATGCTCATCTTCACCTAACCCCAAAGTTATCATGACAAAAATTAGTTATGAGTTTTTTAAAATGTGAGATACAAAATTTAAAAAATTAAACATCCATTCGAAGAAAAATGAAGAATCACAGATGATGAAAGAAAACAGAATGAAATGGAGCAAAATAAAATGGCAGGGAAAGAAAGACATACCTAATTCTTCTCGGACAAAGTCTGAGTAATGCTTGGACTGAGCAAGCTTTGATAATCTCTTTGCTTCTTTAATCTGAAAATCAAAAGCACAGAAAATTATGCTGTAGTTTCACAGAAAGGGGTACTCTCAAGAGCAATGGAATAGACCTTGCACTAACAGGTCATGTTACACTACCCAAAGGACCTCAGAGCACCTTAAAAAGTGTGTTTGTGTGTGGGGGGGGGGGGACTAAGATTGGAAATGTATAGCCCCCCAGTCCCCCCCCCCCCTGTCTCCTCGGTCCCTGTACCCTCTTAAAATGATCAGTTGTGTCAAAATGAACAACAGAAATGAAAAGAACACCTGAACATTAGTAGGGAGGCAGAGTTTTAGCACAAAATCTTGACTATATGAGAAATGACATTAATTTTAAATATAAAATTGAATGTTTGATAAGGCTTTGTGTGTGACTGATTTGTGAACTGCTAAACCTTGAAGGGGACCCGTATCCTATTGTACAGTACCAGCCTGTGGGCAAGTTCTCAAACAAAATGTGCTGGCTGTTTTTGAAAGAGATCTCCTATAGTCAACATTATGAGCTTAAAATTTGCCATCTTAATAATATTGAAACTAATGTACTGAAGTGCTCTTTTCATTTCAGTCTGATCTTCACGACTGACTATTCGAAGAGCCAGGTAAGGTCATGTGACCTGTTGGTGCAAGTTATTCATTTCAGATAACCCCTCTTTCCTTCCTTCATCCTTTCCCTCTCTCATTCATTCATTTATCCATCATTCCACCCTCCAAGTCTCCCCCATCCAGTCATCACCAGATGTACATGTTACGCTGTAAAGCACATTCCATACACCTGTATGGGATTGTGTGTTATAATAATTGTATAGTGTAATATTACAGCTCAGAAATATATTGTCAAACAGAAAGCTGAAATCCCAGAGTACAACAGAAAATCTAATGCATCCATCAATTAATAAAATAATAATATAATAATATACATGAAAAAATTACTCGAATTTGATTGGCTTAGAGCAGTGCAGTTCAAGTGTAACGCAGTGCAAAAATCTGTAACACAGTGCAAATTACATTTTCCAAAAATGATCTTGAAACCAAACTTTTTTTGATTCTGCTCTTGATCACATTAAATTTTAAAAGCATCAAGACTATGCATTTTCTGATTGCGAAGGAACAGGTTTAAGCAGGAAAATGGCTAAAAAGTTGGTGATTTTGTTTGTTTTTGCATGTTTTTTTGGGGGGTTTTAGTTGAAAAGCGTGTGCTGTTGTTGCTATCTCACGTCATTTAAGCGAGCGCTCAGAGTTTTTTCTTGAGATTTTCAATGTCGGACGGCTGAAATGTTTGTAAGGTTTTTCATGTATATTGATAAGTACTGTAATCATGTGGTTTCTCGTTCAATTTGGGATAATTCGCACTCATGTGTGACCTACGGTCTCGTGCAATTTGAACAATTTGAAAAACACACTCCTGCAAATTAATTCCAAATTGAACTCAAAACCATATGATTACCTATACTAATACCCATACAGTAATGCATACTTCAGGAATGGATCCAGGGTGGGGAATGGGGGTGACAAGCTATAGTCACCCCTCCTTTTGAACAAATGAAAAAAAAAAGTTTTCACCATGTTTATCAGGAACCTGCATGTTCCTCTTATCTCCTTCGGGACCTCTTGAAGTACGTTACCGATTAATTCCGAGTGACCCACGATCGGTTCTTAATATTAAACAGACAAACATCACGGAGCTAGATGTTTATTCACTACTAAAGGTCAGCCGTACCAAAGCAGATTTATTCGACCGTTGGAAACAAAATAAAGCGTTGGTTTTTAAAATCCAAACGTGGAGGCGATTCTGGCGCCGTACTGCAACACGGCAAACCCCAATGTCCCCCTCCTGTAACAGTAACCCCCCTTTAAAAAACCCTGGATCTGCCCCCGATACTTGTAGTACTAATTAACACTACTTGTAAGTGCTTACCTGATGCAGTTTAGCATTTAATTTGGATTGCCTTTTTTTAAAAAGTAGATCTTGCCTTTGGATGAGCGCATGTTGTATGTCCAACCGTTCTTTGAAATACTGGTTCTTTTCTTCTCTTTCATCCTGCTTCACTTGTAACCAAAGATCATATAGTTTTACGAGTCTCTAAACAAATACAAAAAAAAAATACATTAATGGTAGGTACACAAAGAGCTATTACTCAAGGGAATGATGACTAAGGGTGCTTTCCATAATTCCGGTCAGAACTGACCAGCCAGACTGGTCCATTTAAAAGAGAGAACTTTAAGTCCTTTTTCTCGAGAGCTTTCTTATAATACGTTCCATTGTAATAGTGCCTACAGGTATACAACTTAGAAATTGCTTGACATGGTTGCCACAATACAGTGGATTCAGATTGAGTGTTTAACGGTGCCATTTGTCGCGATCGTTGCAACCTTTTTAAAAATTTGCACATTTTCATGCAGAATGCACAACGTTTCTAGGCGGCTGGGAGCACGTTCAGCTGATAAGATTGATTTTATTTTCCCTTACTTGACCCAATAATTCAATTATTGAATGTCTTCAATTTATCCTGCGCGCATAGCAAGGCGTTCCTCATAATCTATGTTCCTTGTCTTGCACAGTTGACAATGATAAATAACTGTCATTATGAGCTAGGAGGGACCATACATTTTCAAGTGCAGAACTGTGTTCACGAACAATTAAATTCCCTGACTTTTTTCCTGACTTTTGCTCAAAATTTATTTTTTCCTGACCGAAAGTAGAATTCCCTGACATTTCCCTGACCTTGACAAATTTTTTTGCCCCTGACTTTAATCCCTGACCTGTGGTAACCATGCATACTTGATCAGGCTGGACAGTTCTGATTAATTACGGAATTCTCTTTATCAAAGGACCGGTCTGGCCGGCCAGTTCCGACTAATGGAAAGTACCGCAAGTGGTCTAAGATGTGAATTCTTAACAGGCTCATCAGTATGAACTGCATGTGGTCACTTATCACAATGTTTTTATAACCAGCTGTATGAAAAACTAAGAGTGAAAAGAATTGTTGTTGTAGTTTGAGCTGCCCTCACCCAAGTTTTAAAAATCATATACATATCTCGCAGAATTCAAGGATATGGATAGCAAAGATTTGCTTCAATTTTTCATACATATATAAAAAATTATATATATACTTCAAATTTCCCCTCTAAATTCTTGAAAATGCATATATTTTTGCATTGGGAAAAGATTTGGAGCTACGGCCACTTCAATGGCTAAGCATTGAAGCGTGCTGTGATTGGTCGGTTTGTGCATGCACTGGACACCAGGAATCCATAGACAGTGTAATATAAACAAGATCTCACCTCCTCTCTTTCTTTGGCCCACTTAGCTTCTGATTCACTTTTCTTCTTGGTAGCATGACTTGCTTTAGTGGTTGTCTTCTTGGAATAAATACTGTGGTTTGCACTACCATGGTGTGATCTGTAACAATTTGATCAATAACATGCTTGATATCAGTTCAATCTTGGTATAGTTTACATATTCTGATTGGTCAGTTTGTTCAAGTGGTCCCAGTTAGTGTGTCCGTGCACACTGTAAAAACATGTTCAGGGGCACTCGTCTGACAGAAAATGTTGTCTCGAACTGTAAATTAAAATAAGTATAATAATAAAATATTAAGTATAATAAATAATAATAATAATCATGATAATCATCCATAAAGGAATTGTCAATAAAGTATTATTATTATTATTATTATTATTATTATTATTATTATTATTATTATTATTATTATTATTATTATTATTATTATTATTATTATTAGGATCAGCTAGAATATAAATATTTTTTCTTCTTAATAATTTTTTACATATTTTATAATTTTTTGTTTTTTAGATCCTTTAATATCGCTCGTTTTAACATTATAATTAATTATTGCTATTATTGTCTTCTTTATTATTGTTATTATAATTATTGTGAAATAAAGTATTATTATATGGATCAGCTAGAGGTTCCTTCTAACATAAAGTAAGATAGTGCGATGTTAGCCTTGTATATGAACAATGAGATATTGGGAATAATCCTCCTCTCTACTGGAAGCCTATGGAGCTCCATACTAGAACTTGAATGTGATGATGAGCTTATTAATTATCTATTCAAAATATTCCCCATTTCTGATTGGTCCAAAGCCCCCAGTTAATTTTTCACGACAAGCATTGACTGACCAAATTTGGAAAGAAACATCATTCGTGCAATAATTTTTTTGAATTATTGGACGATTGACGTCATCATAGCCGCTAATTATAAACAAAAATGGCTTCCCAACAGGGAAAGTTTGCAAACTTATCTGAAATGCTTTCTTAAATGACTGAATTGAATTGAGTTTACTTTGAAAATATTTTGAATAAATAATTTAGAAAACAGTTATTGATATTGGCATGGCTACCGTATGATATGAAAAATTATGCATACCTCAAAGAGTGTTATCTGCCCTTATTGGTAGATAACATTCTCCTCGTTATGCATAATTTTTCATATCATACTCAGCCTCATCCAATAATTGCTAAATATTAGTCCTTTGATAAGGTCAACTTAATTTTAGTGCCTATGACACATCTGACAATATTCTCAGAAGTGATTTTACATGAGGTGAGCTGTTCAGTGACCAAAAAAATTACATGGTTTGACTGCAGTGTCCTGAAGTTATAAAGGTTTTTCTTGTCATTTGATAATGACTGCGGCGTCAAAATAGTCATCATTAAAATTAATACCCTGTGTACAAAACTTCACTGGTACAGATAAATTAAATTTAGAAAGAATATCTTTTTCATCCATGGCTTTTAAATTATTAAAACTATTGCTAATTAGTTTCCGCATAGCAGCCAGTGTTTCGAGTTACAAGGAACAACAAATAAACATAAATAAATATTTTGACGTTCAGTCATCATTAGCATACGACAAGAAAAAAACGTACCCTTTATAACTTCAAGAACTTATAACTTCACTCAAACTATATAATTTTTTGGGGTCACTGAACAGCTCACCTCATGTAGAATCTATACTGAAAATATTGTCAGAGGTGGTATAGGCACTTTAATAATAGTAATAATAAATAAATTATAATTATAATAATAATAATAATTACAATAGCAGCAAATACATTTATTTTGTTATAGAAACAAGGTCTATAAATCATAATAATTAAGTAATGAATAAGTAATGAAAAGTAGATGAACCCCATAACCGTCCGTCAGCAGTAATCCACAAGAGAACAAAGCAGAACCAGAACTGACAACAGAACTATTCTCTGATTATTCTCTGATGAGATCCTGTAAGCAAACGGTTATGAAGTCACTAAAACGTTTGGTATTTGGCAACTAACTTAACTGCTGGTTACTATTCCCAGATTTTAAGACTATAGACATGATTATGAATAATATCAGGTATAAGATAATTATAGGGAGGGACACCACGGATCTTTATCATGAACTTGGTACGTACATGACTCCTCCTGTCTTGCTTTGAGAGTAGGTAATTTAGATATTTCACTGAGAGCCTCCTCATAGTTTAACCATGGATAAATGTTGGGGAGGACTCTCTTTTGAAACATTAAGCTTATATGGAGTCCATAAATGAACCATAAATGAACCATTTTAAAAGCAGTAAATGTATCTTAACTCATATTCGCGGTGTAGTTAGTTAAGCTTACATCAGGAAATTATAAACACTCTTACATAGCTTATAAACGTACTAATTTTGATGGCTAATTATTTGGATAATTCGTACTATCATGGTACATAATAAGGGTCATATCCGACTTACTTTTCTGACTTCTTCACGCTTAGCTTATCTAGCTGTTCTTCTGAAGGAGGAGCGATGGCAGGTAGTGACATTATAACAAGTTACATCTCACAAAATACGAAGAAAACTCGAATACCTAAGCCAACAGTTGACACTCAAATAGACTCTTCGTTACCTTGACAACTGACGTCAGCGGTCCATTAACGAAGTTTATGCGCATATAAAATTGCTTCTTTTTAAGAAAATTTTTATCCCTTTTTTGTCTACTGTTTCTCATTTTCCCTTTTTTGCTTATAATTTCTTGTAAGAATAAATCTTTATTAAGCGTTTTTTTTGTTTTTTTTTTTGTTTTTAGATTTTAGCTGTGGGTTACCTGTGGTAAAATAAAGGTTCGTGTGATAAATACATTTTTTATTGTAATTATTCTTTTATTCTATGAACTAAGTCAAATTCATAGAATAAACATTATATTTTATTCAGCTTTCTTGATTTAATAGTGTTTTTTATTTATTTTTATGAAAATTCCATGTTTGTCGAATTTGAATAATTATGGGATTCCTGTGTCATGTTGACTTTTATGAGAAAACCCGCTAGCCCAGTTATCTCGGGCTCACATGGAATCAGCCAATCAGAGGCGGACAAATATGTGGCTTGTATTGGTAATATTCACTTCAACCGGCTTTTTTTGCATCATTTCCTAAACTTCCTCCAAAGAGTTACACAAAAACTACCGAAAATAGTCACTTTTTATAATTATGAAGCTGTATATAGTTTTGGTTATTCAGATTCTCGTTTGTATTAATTTTTGGAGCATCGAAGGAGCTTTAAAACCAAGGGAATGCGAAGGTAAGAGTTAAGGAAAATTTCTCTTCATGAAGCTCTTGTAAATCTTAATTTAGATTTTTAAATATTAAGCTTACTAGATACTGTAATGGCTGTTTGTAGGCAGTTTTTATTGGAATACTTTGAACTAGATAGCCCAGTTGTGTTCTTCGTTTTCTACTTTTCAAGAATTTAAAGTTCTTGTGTTAGGATTTGTTAAAGAGGATACGTGGCCACAAGAAGTCTTGACACAGCTACAAGCTACAGTATAAGCTTTAATACTTTTAAAAAAATCATTTAATTGAATTACATTTCATTAGATTTAATATTTACTCAAGTTGGAGATAGAGACGTCTATTATAACGAACTTGTGACCTATTTGATAGTTTATACCATTTTGAGTCTTCACTACACAAACAGCTGAAATAACTGTTAGCTTACTAAGCTTATGGTATAAGAAAGTTATTGAACTGTTTGCCACTTAGTTTCCCAGTGATTTAACGACACTTGAAAGAAAAAAAAATCAAGTTTCATTCCAATATTTTACTACTGATGTTATAAATTTGTAGGTAACATCATATTTAATAGTTTTATAGAGAATAATGATGATTAATTATTTATTTAGTGTGACATTTTTTGGGGGTGAATCTTTCCAACTCAATTCCTTGGAATTTAGTGTCTTCAGGAGAAATCTAACAAACTCTACAATCTTCTGTTGCCAAGCTCGTGAATAACCCAAGACCCCACATAGCGAGTTGCATGTGTATATTGACTAAACTGCAAGCTAGTAGTCCCCCTTTTCCACATGCATCTCAATGTGTTAAGGCTAGACGCATGTAGTCCTTGTATTTTCCTTTTATCCTTGTCTCCCTACAACCCCAAACCAGGGTTATTAGATCAGATTTTGTATGACTGTGAAATTAGCTCACAGGACGAACGTGGTTGAAACAAAGTCAGCCAATCAAAAATCTAGAAAATATCACGGTTGCAGCAAGGCACGCTTTCTTCATCCAATCAAATGTAGGAAACACAGCACAAATACAGCATGGACACGGCCACGGCACTGACTAAGTTCGCCAGACCAATCACATTATGCAAGAGAAAAAATCAGCCAATGAAAATTATAGAAAACATCATGTTTGCAGCAAGGCACGCACAAAGCACTGAACTTTTCACAGTCGTACTAAAATCTGCTCTATACTGTCTAGTTAAAATGTCTTCCTTGCCCAGCCAGAGTAACAAAAGCAAATTAAACACCAAGTGGTATCAGCAAGGGAAATAGAGGAGCTGCTTGTAGTCTACAAGTGCACTACTACTATACCAAATCATTACTTACATGACATCCTGTTCAGCCATATCCCACTAAAATGTCATAAGTTTATACCAAATCATTACTTATTAGGTCATTTAGCAATTATTGGATGAGACTGAGTATGATATGAGAAATTATGCATAACGAGGAGAGTGTTATCTGCCAAAGCCATAGGCTGAGGCGGATAACACTCTTCGAGGTATGCATAAATTTTCATATCATACGATAGCCGAATCCAATAATTGTTTTATTATTTATTCAAAATATTTTCAAAGTAAGTTTAATTCAGTCATTAAGAAAGCATATCAGATAGGTTTGCAACCCTTCCCTGGGAAGCCATCTTTGTTTGGCGGCTATGATGACGTCAATCATCCAATAATCTCTTAGTTATTAGACAAATGACGTCAATCGTCCAATAATTAAAAAAAAAATTGGATGAAATTATGATGTTTCTTTCCAAATTAGGTCAGTCAATGCTTGTTATGAAAAATTAACCGGGGGCTGTGGGCCAATCAGAAACGGGGAAATATTTTGAAGAAATAATACTGTAAATAAAATTATATGCATGTTACTAACATGACATCCTGTTCAGCCATATCCCACTTAAGTGTCATAAATTTATACACTTTTCTTTTTTCAGTTTGTATTAAGTTTCTCACAAAAGTCAAAGATTCACTTGATTCAAAAGAAGAAGGAGACATCAAGGCAATAGAAAAGAAGCTGAAAGCAGCTTGCAAGAAGGCAAAGACCAAGGACAATAGATTTGTAAGTTGATGATTCTTTACACAGTATTTGTTATTTTTAGGTGTACTGAGCATATAATATCAACAATTATTGATGGCAGATAACAAAACTTGGGGTGTTTTTCCATGATTGAAGTCAAATTCAATTTTTGCATTCACCACTTTCACATTCCCATAATGCTTTGCGATTTTGGGGGGCAACACTAGCAAAAGTTACGTGAAAATTCAAAACTTTTCGTGCAGATGCTGAGTATATTTGCTATTATCATTGGAAAATCCAGTATCAGTTTAATCAGAGTTAATTCCACATGCATGGGAGAACGTAATGTTTGTTGTAATCAATCAATCAATTAATCTTTATTGGGTTATTAAGCAGATAAAGAACCTGTGTCTTTTTTCTTTTTTGTATGGACTTACCAAGAAATGTCATGACTTATACTCGTAAACCTGTTCAAATTTCTTTCTTTCTGGTTTTTGTGAATCCTGAATCTAGAGTATGTTTTTTCTTCAATTATTCTTAATCTTTATGGTAATATTAACGATTTTGTCTCGTTGTTGCCCTCCACAAACGCAAAGCATTATGGGGACGTGAAAGTGGTGAATGGGGGATTTAGGATGAAAAGGCCATGTTCGAGCACAGGGAGCCCAATATAGATAAAAGTAAAAGAATCAATGATGATTGAAACATGGTTGGCATAGCTAACAGGAGAGAACCAACAAACAACTCTAGTCACATATGACACCAAGGCCAGTGGGACTCCAACCAAGATTGCCTTGGTGAGAGCGCTCTCACCACTACGCCATCCATGCTTCCCTAATTATTATTTTAGTTGCTTGTTGGTTCTCTTCTGTGCTTCAAGGATTTTTCTCCAGTTTTCCTCCCTCCACAAAAATCAACTTCTAAATTCCAATTGGAATGTCATGATCAGTGGATAAACAGCTATGTACAGTACTCTGGTGAAATACCACTGTTAATTTAAATCCCATTTATTTTGTTTGTACCATACTGTACATGAAGTACCATACGACTAAAGCCTTCCAATCAAAACTGGATTTTAATTAACATATCAAACTTGGCCTATCAGTTATTGATTGTGAACTATGTGGGCCAAACGCACTTGTAACATATCTGTGATTGAAACTGGTGGTTACTGGTTACATCTAATTAGTCTTTTCCATATCGCGCAAGTGATACGAGTGTGAAAAAATATTTTGATTATGGTTCCAGGAAAAAAAACACCATTATATGGAAGAACATCATGGATTAAAATAAGCTTACTGAATAAGTTTCAGTACATGTGGCTATATAGAAATTTTTTAAGAGAATCCAAACTCAGCCAAAATAACAAAGAAATGTATGCTGTCCTTCCAAAATGCCCTTCCAAACCATACATTTTTCGTATTTTCAAAAAAAAAAAAAAAAAAAATCATAATTTCGTTACAACTTGCACAAACTTGTTCGAACTTTCAATTCTTACTAATTTGTAATTTGTTCTTTACTGTGAAGGGGTTTATTTTTGAATTGAGTTAAATTTGAGAAACATGGTTCCAGTCCCTTGCTATGTTCAGTATGCCAGTAATGTGTGTTCAGCATTTCTATCCTTTCAATTACCTATTTCATTATGACATCACAACTTGTTTATGAGGGTGACAGGATCACATAGAACAATAGAAATTTAAACAAAATTTCCTCTGCTAAGAAAAGTTTCATCTCAAATAGTCTGGTTTCCAAATATAAGGTGTATTGATCAATGTTTAATAAACAATATTTATTGCATTTGATGGCTGTTAATGCTTATCATCATTCTATAAAAAACATTTTATAACAATTTTTTTTTGTGTTGTTGCTGCTTTGTCCCCCTCTGGTGACCATGATCCTTAGTGTTAAAACAATAGATTGTTTTATGTGATGTCATAGTGAAATAGGGCAGTTCCAATTGACCATATCGAATATGGCATCTATGACGTCAAATGAGGAGAATGAGAATCTCCCGGATGTCGAAACCCAAGGATTTCCACTAGCCTGCTCCTGCCCAGGGCCAGCATCCGGGACTGGAATGCCCCAGATTTCAAAACAAAATTATTATCACTCATGACATCCGGGACGTGCTCATATTCAAATTTTAGGGTATATTGTTTTTTTTTCTTGTTGTTACCACTACAGCTCTAGTAATTGTTTTCTAACTTATGATTTCTTGGTTTGTTTTTTAGTGTTATTACATTGGTGGTACTGAAGATGCTGCTACAGGAATGTTAGGTGAAGTAACCAAGCCTATGAGCTATTCTAAACCTGTGGAGAAAATCTGTGAAAACCTGAAGAAGAAAGACAGTCAGATCTGTGAATTACAATATGGTAAGCGTGTTATGTATTGATGTGGATAGCTAAATACTAGTTATACAATGGTTTCGAGTGGCATACCATGGAATATCACATGAGTCACTTGTAGTTTCTAGTATACACACGAGACTTTAGACGAGTGTGTATACGAAGAAAATACAAGTGATGAGTGGGATATCCATGGTATGCCTCGAGAAACCATTGTATAAGCATTTTATCCCACACCATGGAAAATACAAATGCGTAGATTCAACGCACAGTGCATGATGGGAAGGAAGAGTACAGCAGCTTTCCTGCTTTCTGATTGGCTGTATTTTCTATGGTGTGGGATAAATTAAGGTTACCTACACCTCTTCCCCACCCCTCCCCTCCCCCAGTGCAAAAACAATCCATCCTAGGTAAAATTTTATGAATTGAGACATTTAAAGGGGGACTAGTACGAAAATCGTTCAAAATTTAATTCAGCTGAAACTTTCCTAGAATAATCTACACACTGGTTAAAGTTTTTTCTTGATATTCCGAAGGGAAGTATTATATTTTTACGATTTTTTAAAGAAGTCAGTGACGTCATTTACTCAACACCATACATCGCTCTATACATTTCCCTGTATTTTGTGATCAAAATATTTGCTCGTTCCATACGCAATACTGAAAAAAGAGACTTAAAAATCAATTGTAATCACAATAAACGTCAGTTAAGTCTTTCAGCCAACCTTTGGGCTTTATAGAAATAAAATAAATCAAGAAGTTATTTACAAAGAAATGTATGGAGCGGTGTTTAGTGTTGAGTAAATGACGTCACAGACTCCGTTAAAGATTCATAAAAATATAACACTTCCTATCGGAATATCAAGAAAAAAAATGATCTAGTGTTTATTAGAGCCTTAAAGATCATTCCAAGAAAGTTTCAGCCGAATTAAATTTTGAGCGATTTTCGTACTAGTCCCCCTTTAAGACACATATCTTTATTCAGAATAAGATCCTTTCTTCTTGATTTAATGGAAATAAGTGGTATAATAGTTACTGTACTATTGCCTCTTACTTCCAAACGCTAAAAAAAAACCAAATATTAAGTGATTTATCAGTGCACTAATTTTCATCAATCCAGAGGTTAATGATTAATACTTACATTGACTGGGACGGTGGGAAACAGAGTGTGTTTTGTGTTCCTGAGACAAAGATGAAACTTGCCATCAAGGGACCACAAAACACACTGCTTTCCAGAGGTTCCAGTCAATAAGCGTTTTGAACTATATTCCAACTGTCAAAGAACACAAAAAAAGTATTCAATTTTTTTAATTATTTGACTTTCAAAACTTAGAAAAATTAGGTTTCTGGTGAAATCACTTCAGATTTTTGCATAGCGAAGTACTTCTCAACACTTGTCGAGTGTTCTGACAATCACCAAGTGCTTTCCATAAGATCACACAGCACAGCAAGAAGTTCTTTTATTTCTTTTATAAAATACAAT
Source organism: Anthopleura xanthogrammica (assembly GCA_964019055.1). NCBI lineage: Eukaryota > Metazoa > Cnidaria > Anthozoa > Actiniaria > Actiniidae > Anthopleura > Anthopleura xanthogrammica. Next base: position 15,781,180 of record OZ025211.1, on the reverse strand, counting down.
TGTGCATGCATGCTGTGTGCTCTCATAATGCACACACTATAAACCAATCAAAAACTGATATTTATAACTGTTACAGTTATTTTATAATAACTACGCTTCTCAGTTGAGCTTGAAGCAACCAAAGTTTTGTCATAAAGTTTTTTCACTGAAAAGTGCATGTTGTCAGGGGCAACATCAAAAGTATTTAACCCTTTCACTCCTACGGCGCCCGAAACCGCCCGTAAAAAACGCACCTTAAATGAAAAATTCCAGCTTCAACAATTTTGATCAAGTTGACCTAAATACCAGTCTAAAATTTGAACTAGCAAACAGAACAATTTTTGAAATCAAAAAACCTGCACAAATGTCCAAAATTATAACGAAAAAAACTTTAAACATTTTTGGAAAACCAAAAACCACTGTTTTTGACGTCATTTCCCAAAGCCAAAAATCACGCTTTTTCATTGCATTTTTTTTCATGCAATTTTTATTTCTACTCAAACAATACCCTTACACAGGATAGTTTGGACCTACTACTTGGCTTTTAGTGCTTTTTTTTCCATTAATTCCTTCTACATGGCGAGCGACAGCCTTTTTCCTCGACCCATTTCATCGCTTATCGATTTTCACTACTCTCTTTCGCAATGCATTCTGGGAAAAATGCCATTTTTTCAACAGGACAGTAGTCCGCCCCCACATTTCAAGCATTTTTTATAAGTGTCGAGCCACTAGGTCCTACTGCCCAAATATCAGCTTCAGAGCATTCTCCACAAGCCAAATATTAAATAAAATCCCTCAGTAGGTCCTGGCTGTTCATTGTTTCAGAGCTCATAGGATAAGCGCGCCAAAAATTCTAACTCGTACGAATGTACATGATCTACGAACTTTTGACGCTAAAATCCCTTGCATACTCTCAGTTCTTCGAGATCATGCTGATTTAAGCTGTCTTAGGGCTTCATGATGCCCTCCAGCACTCCATAGATGAACAAAATGGCTCTCAAAATCTCTAATTTTCGAAAATAGTCGAAAACAAGGCAGCCCAATTCCAAGAATAACGGCTTCAAGCGGCAACTAATTATGCAGCCAGTAAACGTCATCCCTCATTTACATAAAACACTGACCGAGTCAATCAAAACTCCAAATATGGTCTTGCTAGGGCTTGGAGAACGTTTAGGTCCAGAAAAACACTGAAAAACCTCAAAAACCTCCAGGAGTCAAAGGGTTAATTGTATAGTATGGGAAAAATTCTCGAGCTTAATTGCAGCCGCAGTGATGTTAGTATCATGCTTGATTCCTATTGAACACTTTTGACTTTGCCCCTGACAACATGCAACAAAATTTTGTGACCAAACTTCGGTCATTCCAAGCTCAACTGAGAAGCGTACTAGTCTAGTATACTATTTACAAATTAGGGTTAGAATTTCAATTCTTTAATGACAAGATAAACTTATCTTGTGCACTGAGCAGCTACAAGATAAATGGATTGAAAGCAAATGCAAAGACTTTGTTTTTCTTTGCATATCATGATTATTTTCTAGAAAGAGAACTAGCTTGAAAATGCGAGTTCAATGATTTCTTTTCACCCGATAATTGTAATTTTCAACTCACATTTAGCCAGTTATCTTGTGAGAATTTCGAACCCTGTAATTGATTTTTCCTTCTGTTATTTTATTGAATAATGTACTGAAATGATACTTTTCTGATTTAACGTGTTAACATCAGCTATTGATTATGACACTGCGACAGTACTGTTTCCTAGTTCAATCTGTTGATATTTGTTAATAAGAAATATTTTAAAATTGTTTTTCTTTTTAGAACAAAAGATTGACCTAAAGAATACAGATCTAAAGAAACTGCGAGTAAAGCAATTGAAGAAGATTCTGAATGACTTTGATGAGCACTGCCATGGCTGTGTAGAAAAGTCAGACTTCATCAAGAAGATCCAAGAAGTAATGGCTCAACATTCAGAATTATAGATGATCTCTTAAATTCCATTCTTTATAATTAAGTATTCTACATGTAGGTATGTGGAGCAGATTTAATGACTGTTAGGTTAACATTCTTAGACTAAGATCTGACGTCAAACTTTACATGAGCTAATGGCATAAAGAAGACCTCCTTATTTTCCATTGTTTTCAATGCAAACTGTGAAGTTTGACATTTGACCTTAGTCTTGATGCACCATGTGTTTAATTTTTTACTGACACAGTTCTATATAGAAAAAAATACGATGATTTTCAGTTTATTTGCAATTTTATCTTGGATTTATTTATTTTCTGTGCATGTAGGAATAGTTCCCATTCATTTGGAAAAAGAAAATTCCCCTGACATTTCCCTGGCCAAAAACCATTTTTCACTGACCACACTTATTTTACAAACAAAAAAAAAAGTATTCCAACCACAGGAAGCCCAATTAAACATTCCAAATTTAAAATGATCTTTTGAAGGCTGACAGAAATTCCCTGACTTTTCCCTGACTTTTTGGTAAATTGCAAAAATCCACTGACCAAATTCAAAATTCCCTAACAATTCCTTGACCTTGAAAAGAAATCAGAATTCACTATTTTTTTCCAGATTGTGGGAACCCTGTATCACTTTTCTAAGACTTTTTCAGTCCATTCCTTGCAGCACAGGATTTCCTAATTCCCTTAAAAGAATGCAGAATACCAGATATAAGGCTCATTATACTACAGGCTAGGACAGTCTAGGATGTAGGCTTAGAATGTAACATTGAAATAGCTTTCCATTGCTTTCCAGTAATTCATCCAATCACAACGCGTAGTTAGGGCTACAGTAAGATACGATATGGCTGCAGAAAAGTTTTTTTTTAACATTCACTATAATCTCCTCTTCAAAATACCCATCCATATGACACTATACAGTATATCTGCATTTGCAGTTCTAGAATACAACTTTTTATTGTAAACAATATCAGTTTTCACTTGAATAGACCTCCTGCTCCCTGCAAGTCAATGTGCATGAGCTCAAAATCCTAGCATAAAGCATGATGGGAAAGTGAGTCCTTATGCTATTTTGGCTCCTCTAAACAAATCATCTGACAGAACTTTTTTCCTTCAACATTTTTCTATGGAAATAAAAGTATTTCATCAGACGTAAATAACAGAGTTATTTTTTCCTGCTATTTTCTTTGATTTCCCTGTTCCATTTTTACAGGACTCAGTTTCCCCAGAGTGCTTTGTGAGCTTTGATGTACATTGCCTATAATTATTTCATATTATTTATAGCAGTGCATACATGTATTTTGTTCTTATTCTTATTCTCCCAGTTTGCATTTGGGTGTTTTGGCCAACCAGAAATCTATTGATTTCCAGGTAATCCAAAGAAAGCAAAGTTACCAAAACAATTGTTCAGAAGGTTGGCATATTGATAGATCCCTAACCTTATGACGTTTCATACCTAAACAATCCTTTTCAAAATCTCTTTTCATATTCAAATGTTAAAACCCCTTTGAGAATACCAAGGCAATCGTGAAAATTAGCACAACCAACAATGCTACCGAAAGGGATTCTGGAAGTGTAGGTATGAAACGTCATCATGCTTGAGGCCTATAGACCCCTTGCAGCACGTTGGAATGCAGCTCAATTTGGAGGGCAAGGTAATAGGTTTTAATTCTCAGGAGATTGAAATTCTTTTGTTTTGTCCTCCAAATTGAGTTGTTTTGACTTCACGTGAAAGGGGTCTATTCACATAGCTAAAGTGTTAAATAATATTGCAACCACTGAATCCAAATGCACCCAGACTCTGATTTGCACATATATCTGAACAGTCTTATTCAAAGTTGAAAAATGCACGGCAATAATTTCTATTTTTGATTGTACAATTTCGAGTACTCAACAGATTCTCTAAAAATGGTCTTATACCCCAAACGATAAATAAAGGTTCAGAAAGAGTGTCTTTAAAATCCCATTCATTTCGTTTACATCGGTAACCAGCAACTCAGATAGCGTGTTGTACCTATAGCTGGGTTTCACTTGACGTCATTTCCTGTCTCGTGCGGAATGTTCCTCAGCTGAATCACAAGTTTTCAATAGAATTCTTTCTGGTTGACAGCACATGGTGGTCAGTGTTTGACCACCATTTGGAGCAGATAATGAGATTCAAAGACATTTATCAGCTGATTGAAACCCAGCTATAACCACATTCTTTGCATGCCGCTAGGCAGCCAATGACAGCGCGCGTTGTATTTCTGCAATAATACTTCAAAATACTAACTCTGTATTTGAATCGCCAGTATCTATTTGTTATGACAGTATATAATAATAAAAGTTTCTATCTATAAAAAAAATTGTGTTCCTGTATTGATTGTATTTCCAAGATAATCACATATGCACGAACAAACAATAGACCGCCTTGACCACACATCAATATCCCTGATAGTCTAGCTAGTGTCCTCCATAACACAAACGAGGGGGGGAAATCGTCCAAAAATGTTGTACAATTTTTTTTCGCGCGCGCCCTTGGTTAAGAAAAAGGAAACGCGCGCGCGTTGGGAGTGCAATTACGAAGCAAGCAGGGATTGATATCTCCTTAGGTTAGCATGAAGAGTGCTGAGAAGTCTTTCCTTTCTGGAGATAAGAGGTACTGCTTGATTTAAGCGGAGATGTCACGCTACTTTTTTAGTGCAGGTCGATCGCCTAGATATCGAGTTGTCTGCAACAACGGGGTTATTTTCCGCAAAGCGAGAGTTGTGCAGCAGCAGCAGCAACAGCAACAACAACAACAATCCTATATCAAACTGATGACCGCAATTAAACTATATAATTATTAAATTAGATTATAGATTGTAGATAGATCAAAGACAAGACATCAGAATAGACACATCCAGATATATATAATTATTAAATTAGATACTTATAGTCATATTCAATTCACAGGTGGCCAATACTCAATCCCTTCCCCTCCCCCTTAAGTATACATATCTAAATATATCTAAGAATGAATCAGTTAAGAGACATACATAATATACATTAATATTCAAATAAAATTAAGAAGAAAAAACCGGAAATATTTACAAGCAAAGCAAAACAAGAAAATAAAAAATAAATAAAAAAAAAATTATTATTTTTTTTTTTTTAATTAATTTTTTTTTCTCAACCCGAATGGGCTATTGACTCGTAGACCATGATGTCGAGAGGTCTAATTATTTTAGTATAAACCTACTAATCGGTCAAAATAAATGCTTGTTTTTGCCATTGTTTTTGTTTTCAAAACTGCTCTTTCTTCGCTACTAATGGTCTATCACTAATAGACCACTAGTAGCTCAGCCAATCAGAGCACAGGAATGTTGATAGACCATAAGTAGCTTTATACTAACCAGTGATATACTAGCAAAGTATATAGTTGACAAAAAATTGCTACTGAGGGGGGTAGGGGAGATGTCAGAAGCAACAGAGCGCGCGGAAAAAATCATTGATAGATTTAAATTCATATCCATGTTTTCCTTCATTTGTTAGAGTGATTAGCCAGGTCTCGTGATCCCTGTTATGGAAATCAATTTGTGTAAAATGCAATTCTCAGTCTTTTAACTTGTTTCTCCTGGATGTATCGTCATGGCGAAATATGACAAATCGACGTATTTCTTTGTCTTTTATTCAAAAAAATCCATGTGGTATTGTAGAATAATTCACTAGCTGGCATTTGTGCATGATAAAGTCTGCAAAGAACTATTATCTTATGAGTTGTAATTTTTTTCTGATCACTTGCGCTGGCGCAATTTTTGCTTCAGAAACTCGCGCGTAGGCATCCATTAAATGCTGATTATCTCGAAAACGAGCGCGGGACACCCCGTTTTTCTTTTCATATTCGGAATCAGCATTAAATTTCACTTTAAAAAAGCGAAGTCTAAAAAAAGTTAAAATTTTTTTCTAAAAGTAGCCAGCCACCTTAATTCAAATTCGGGCATGCGCACTACACACCAGGTCGATACAATTCTGGCTAATGCGCGCTAGGGTTTCCCAGAGTTTCTTGCTTTTTGTAAAGCATGCACAGTAAGAATGACAGGATTCTGGCGTTGAGAGTGTAGAATTGGCAATGTGCATCAAAGCTCACAAAGCACTCTGGGAAACCGAGTCCTGCAAAAATGAAACAGGTTGGAAATCAAAGGGAATATCAGAAAAAAATTACTCTGTTATTGAAATACTTACATTTCCATGCTTTGTGCTAGGAATTCGAGCTCGTGCACATTTGGATGTTTAAAATTTTCATTTTTTTCGTCCCATCCACACGCCCTTTTCCCCCTGAAATAGCTAGACACCAGCATTCAATGTCAACAGACGAATGAACTTTATTATCACTTTGTTTTTGGTTTTACCCGCTCTTTTATCTATTGCTTACAGATGATTTTGTGAAAAACTAGGGACGGGCTCCCTCTGTCAAATCTCCCTGTGACCTACGAGCGGGAAACAGTTCATTCTTAGCGGATTCCTATAGCAGTAGCGTGATAGCCGTACTTGTTCCAGCGGTTGCTTGAGGTGTAGGTGCCACAGCCTCCAAAGTGAACTTCTGTCAGGAAGAAGAATTGGTTTGGCATGATGCGGTCAGGATTAGTGATGGGGATAGCCTTGGAACGCCACTCCACTGCTACACCTGATCTTTCGTAACCCATACTTGGAAGGTAGCCACTTGGTCCATGTGGGTTCTGCATATTGTGGTTTGGCATGAACGCAAACAAGCTGTTGGGGTTTTTGTCACAGTTTTTGAACTGGATCGTGTGCCCGTTGGCTTTAAAGCCTTGAATTTTGTTGTTCTTGGCGGCTGATGCTGGAATGATGCCGAGAAAGATGTACTCTTTCATGAAGGCGTTCTGTGGAGTAGTGTATCCTGAAAAACTGTTCACTAGCACTCCAAAATCAGTACTGGCAAAAGATGGATGGGGTTGGATCAGGGTGTACGCCTCACTGCGATCGTTTTTCTTCTGTAACTTGAGCAACACGTTCTTCTTGTCAAGGAATAAAGCCCTGACTAGTCGCGTGGCGTAGGGTGATCTGGTGAGGCTGCGGGGAAGAAAAGTGAAGCCACCACCACTGATTGCCATCTCGCAGTACACCTCGATGGGGTCAATATCGAGAATAGGCTGGATCTTGTACACACCGCTTACTGAGTGCCTTGGTAGGGTTTCACAACTCCTGGGATACTAATAATGCAAAACCTTGGATCAATTTCTGTTGTACAAAAAGCATTTGGTGCTGCTCAAGGGGGCCCCTCTTCACCCTTCACCTCCCCTTATCCCTCCCCCCAGCCTACCAGTCAGGTGGTCAGTTAGGTTTTAAAGCCAAGAATAAAATTTTCTTGAAATGATACACAAACTGACGCTCTAAGCCGGAAATAATATGAAAGGGCTATTTTTTTTCAATAACAAACTAATCTCATTTCATAAGATGGCAGTAAGATGGCTATTCTTATTAACAAGGTTATAGCCCTTGAACGCGAGGCTAAGGATTTCATGCATAAGTATTGAAAGGCCTATAAAGTTAAATGGAAAAGGTGCTTAAAAATAAATTATCACTTCATACTGCGGGCTTGTAAACCAACGAGACTGTGTGTGTGTGTGTTCATCTCGCCTATATTACCGGTTTTTGTCCACAAGCATGACTTGAGCTCCACTGGAGAACAGTGCACAGTGCGATGAGAGCGTATGAAGACTTCATCTGGGAAACAAAAACACTTTAAGTTCGAAAGACATTATTATGAAATGTTATTGTGAAATGTTAGCACCTTAACGAACGGCTTTATTTAATAATGGTCATCATTATTGATCGGGATTTCCATTGATCAAAGTTTGAAAAAAATAGCAGATAGCAATCCCTGGGGATGATAATAAAGTTAGACTGACAAAAAAAAAGGAAGAACGAACGAACGAACGAACGAACGAACGAACGAACGAACGAACGAACGAACGAACGAACGAACGAACGAACGAACGAACGAACGAACGAACGAACGAACGAACGAACGAACGAACGAACGAACGAACGAACGAACGAACGAACGAACGAACGAACGAACGAACGAACGAACGAACGAACGAACGAACGAACGAACGAACGAACGAACGAACGAACGAACGAACGAAAAAAAGAAAGAAAGAAAGAAAGAAAGAAAGAAAGAAAGAAAGAACGAAAGAAAGAAAGAAAGAAAGAAAGGATGGAAGAAAGGGAATGAGAGAGAGAGAGAGAGAGAGAGAGATAGAGAGAGAGAGAAAGAGAGAGATAGATTGATAGATAGCACCTTTATTTAAAAACGATAGTTCCATAAGTATAAAAACTTCTTTACATGGGAGTCGTTAATATGTAATAATATATAATATATAATAATACTTAAATTAAATAATCTTAAGAAATAGATAATTGAAATAATGAAATAATAAGAGAAAAACATTACTGAGCACTGACAGCACGCCAACTTGACAAACGTTTTTTAAACAAGTTCTTTGTTGGAGCAGATTTTATTTCAGAGGGGAGAGAGTTCCACATCTTAGTCCCTCTGTAATAAAAACCGCTCCTAAAAAAATCTGTCTTTGGGATATATTGCATTTCAATTTGATCATTCCCTCTTAATTTAGATTTATAGTCATTTGGGTCCGAAGACCTCATATTAAATAGATTACTTAAATATGATGGACATTTATTATGCAGAATGTCAAACATTAATAAGCACAGTCTTTCATCTCGTCTTTCATGTAGTTTATCCCAGTTTAACTGTTGCAAAATGTCAGCAGATCTCACATCATAGCCCTGACAGGTTATGATGCGTGCAGCTCTCTTCTGTAGCTTTTGAAGACGATCTGCTTGACCCTTGTTCAGATTGCTCCATACAAGGTCACAATAGTCAAACGTGGGCTGTATTAATGCTTTATACATTGTTATAAGGGTAGTAACTGGAACTAGATCCCGAATTTGTTTTAAACCGTAAATTGATTTGCCAACCTTTTTACATAGATGATCGATGTGTGTATCCCAGTTTAGATTTTGGTCAATATAGACACCAAGATGTTTAAGAGAAGTAACTTTCTTAATCTCTGAGCCATTAATCTCGATCGGAGCAAAACTGCCAAAGCTCGAGACTTTAAATCTAGAACCAATTAGCATGTATTCAGATTTTACGACATTTAAACTAAGTTTGTTAGCCAGCAACCAGCCACTGATCTTTCTTAAGTCATAATTAATCTTGCTTTGAAGTTCAGTGGCTGACTTAGCAGCAAAACTTATTAAAGTGTCGTCTGCATATAAACGAGGTCTAGTATAGTCGAGACAACACGGAATGTCGTTAATGTATATTATAAACAATAGCGGTCCTAATATTGATCCTTGTGGAACACCACAAGATATAGGTTTAGGCTCAGAAATAGAGTTTTCAACTACACAACATTGCATTCTATCGTGTAAATATGATTTAAAAAATTCTAGATTTATTCCATTAATTCCATAGTATTGCAGTTTGGAAATTAAGATTTGATGTGATACGGTATCGAATGCTTTAGTTAAGTCCAAAGCAACTACTAGATTAGTCAAGCCTTTATCCATATTAGCATACCACTCATTAGTAGCTTCTAACAAAGCAGTGAGAGTGGAATGCAGAGGACGAAAGCCTGACTGATATTTAGTAAACAAATCATGAACAGCAAAATAGTGATATAGTTGGTTAAACACTGCCCTCTCACATAATTTTGATAAAATTGGCAGAATAGAGATAGGCCTATAATTACTTGGATCGTCTCGATCATTAGATTTGAAGAGAGGGATAACTTTTGCTGTCTTCCAACCTGATGGAAAAATCCCCAATATTAGCTAGGGAGGCAGCAATAACTGGTGCCGCTTCTTTAAGCAGGCGACAAGATATATTATCTAAACCCGTCGCCTTGTCTACCGGCATCTTATTCAAGAACTCAACTACGAAATCAATAGAAATTGGCTGCAAAACAAATTGAAATTTTACTGGTTGTAGGAAAGCGCTGAAATCCATAGGAC